>CM071597.1:19505380-20012880 GCA_036435485.1 Saposhnikovia divaricata | reverse complement strand
GATAGTAGAGCCGTAATTTTTTTTTTTTAGAAAGAGTATTATTTTTGATAATTTCTCTAAAACTTAAGCCCAAGCTGAAAGAATTAGGCAGGTGTTTGCGTTTATATATTTTCTATTGTGCAAGCTAGAATATGCCCTTTCTGAGACATGAATCTGGCTTGATATATTTCTAGTTTTGTAAGCTAGAATTTGCTATGCATTATTCGAAATTATGCAAAATTCCAAGTGTAATGTATAAACGAAAATTAAGCCATTTTGCATTTAGTATTGGATTTGCTCTCGGAGCAACTTTTTCAAGAGCATAATACCAACTCTTTCCATTACGCTGATGATGCATATAGGATATTTATGCGGTCTTCGTGTGGATTCCACACTCCAAACAATTTTTTGAGTAATATTTAACGTCCTTTGTGTGGAATGCACACTCCATTCAATTTTATATAGTAAAAAGAAATCTAGCTTCTTGTGCAAAAACAAGGAGGTGCTGTATGAATGGAAACCTGACTGTTTCAACAAACATTGAAGGATTGTAAAAATTAAGTCTACACTTGCCAACACGCCAGACCAATCACCATCCCTAATCCTGTACTCAAAACTCTGTAACTATGGGTATGTATGGATTTAAATTTATGTAATTGACCGTTACCAAAAGAAAAATCGCGAAACTATTGTATGAAGCATTGCTCAAACGGCCAGTCCGTTGTTATATCGTATATTATCCTGTTTATGTTAACATGAAGCATAATGTGGCAATGTGGAATACTGTAGTAAGATGCATATGGAAAAAATTTTGATCGCAGTCCTGTTTTACTCTTATTGTTCAGCTCAGATATAAACCTTAAGTCTGGGTTCTCCCTTCCTCCTTTTCCAGATTGATAATGTCTCTCTTTCTTTTGCGGCTCTATAGAGGTACTGAATTTTGACAGAACTGGGATTTTTTTGGTTAGCTACTGTTGAGTATTGAATACAGTAAAAGAATACAGAGGGGGGGTGAATGGATTCTTGAATTTTTCTTCGGTCTTGAATCTTTGCAGCAAGATAAGTGATGAGTGTGTGAGATATGAAGATGCGGATAATTAAACACAAACACAACACAATATCACTTTAATCTAATATTTTATTAGATAAAGATTTTGCTACAATCTGTGAATACAAATGATAGTATTCTCAGCTTCGTTTTTCTCAGAGAGATATTTTCTGGATATTTTTGAGAAACTTCAAAACCTTAACAGCTAAGGAAGTGAGGCTGTATCCTTATAGACATGGATACACCCACTTGCTACAAATGAGGTAGGTAAAACAAAAGCACTTTCCAGTCTGTCTATCTCATTTTAGTAAGAGTCCAAACGGCTACAGATTTGACTTTGAAAAGCCTGTTTAGATCCACTTCTTCAGCTCCTTGTCCCTTGTCTTATCTCTCCAAGCTTCTTTGTAGGCTTTCCAGCATGCTTTATAGGACAGAGTCAAATAAAGTGTGCTGGCTTGTTGCAGGTTTCTGACTTGTACAATTCTTCAGTATTTTGTCCTCAAGAATGTATTCGAGAAGTGACTAAGTGAGTGATTCGAGAACTGGAGTTGACTTGATCGATAACTCTGAGTTCTCGAATAATGTTATCTTGACATATCGAATCACTTCTCGAATAGCTCTTTTCTCTGGGACTCCTTGAGATATCGAATAGAGCATTTTGACATATCGAATCCCTGAGATATCGAACAGTGTATTCAGAGATATCGAATAGTGTCTTCTGAGATATCGAATCTCTGACTTCTCGAATGCTAGACTTCTCGAATAGACAAATGTACTTCTCGAATTGGTACTTAGGCAAATTCTTCATTTCTTCAAATCCCAACTGTGATTATTTGGCAGTCTTTATCTCCTTGCTTGAGGCATGAACCTTGGAACTTCTTTCAAGCATTATTCTTGACTTTATAATTACAGTAACACAACTAGAATTTGATGCCTATTACAAGTACAGAACAAATAGAAACTCTACAACTAGAGGTTCCCTCAGTTAAGAGGTCATGTAGGTAATGCATATCATTACACATACTTAGGCTTGTTATTAGATGTATTCAGGCATGCCTCTGTGACTAACAATCTCCCCCAAATTGTGAGTAAGACCCTTAGTCACAATTTCATGTCTGATAACAAGCCTAACATACATAAGGATAAAACTTGACAGTACAGGTATGAATTTCCATTAGCAATTTGGATAGAACTACAGAGTGAGTAATCTTACAGCCTATGATGAAGAACTAACCATTGTCTTTTGATTCCCTTTCCATAGCTTTGGCTTGAAATTCATCATATTCTTTCTCTCTTCTTTCTTTTGCCTTCCTTGTATTCTCATCCATAGCTTTTATTATTTCTGCCATAGCATCCAATTCTTCAAGCAAAATTGAGTCTTTGAAATCTTCAAGTACTGGTTCCAGAATATTTGCAGGATAGTGGTTGAGTAGATTCATTCTGATGTTGACTTGATTTCCATTCCTCCTCCTATACTTTACCATGTAGGGGTTGAACTGAACTCTACACAAACCCTTTTTCCTCAGCTTTTCTGCTTCACTTTCCAGTCTCTCAATTTCTTTCTCCCTTGCCAGCCATTTCACAAAACACTCTTTTCTGACTTTTTCTTCATGATCTCTCTTCATTTTCACAAAATCAATTAGCTCCAGTTTCCATACTCTCTCCACTTTATCTTCTGAGCTCAACAGTGCAATGATTCTCTCTATGTCATATAGCTTGCCCCAGTGTTGACATCCTCCTTGTTTGAATTTCTCCTCCCTTCCATCAGAATATTTAATCTCAAGGCAATTATCAACAATGGCAACATGATAGATTCTTTGAGCTTGCAAAAATTGCAGTTGGTCTACATCATAATCTTCATCTAGTGGTTGGAGTTTTAGGCCTGGATAGATTGTCAGGGTTTTTGATGTGGTTGGCTTTGATTTCCTTGCAGCTTGCTTGAACTTGATTCTTTTTACATGATTACTTGGCAGCAGTATGTGACCTTTGTTTGTAGACCATTGTAGTATTCCATTAGCAGTTTGCTTTCTGAAACATACAGATGGTTTCTTGACTTGAATCTTCTTCTCTTCTTGAGGTGGCAAGACAGTTGCAGAAGCCATAGATGCAAATTTTGAGAGGTCACTACTGGCAGCATTCACCCTAGACTTAGAGTCTTGTGTTGTGGTGAGGTTACTGTCAGCAATGCCTGAGGCTTGCTGTCTTCCACTTTTCCTCTCAGAGCCTTTACCTTGATCATCATCATTCTTCCTCTTCTCATCATCCTTCTTCTTCTTCTTGTCTTCATCACCCTTATTACTCCTGTGATGTCTTCTCCTTCCATCACTTTTATCTTCATCCTTGTCTTGATCTTTGCTTGGGTTGAACTTAGCAGTCTCAGATACAATGCCAGTTGCAATATATGACCTGAGATAAGATATAGCTTCTAATTCTTCTGCTGTTCTTGATCCCTTCTTCTTGATCAGTTTCTCAATGATGGCTATGATGAGATTTTTATTTTGAGGAGTTAGATGCTTAGGAATGACCAGCTGCTTGATATCTTCAATTCTTGTTCCAGCCTGGTAGATAATAGTTCTAGGATCTGTGAAAACTTCAGGTAGCCTTGAAGGTTGACCATTCCTCAATTCATCATGAAGACTCTTGTTGTTCTCATTTCCCTTCTCAATTAGTCCAAGGAGCACATTCACTTCTGAGTGCTTTAGACTCTGTAGAGTATTGATGGTTAAGTGCCATATCTTGTTCTTTCCTACCATCAGTATCTCCTTGAGCCATAGATCATTAAGCCTCCTTGGTACTACAGTGAGACAGTCAATCTGACTCTTCAACCTCTCATGATATAGCAGAGCATCACCAGCCTGTTCTCTAGAGACTTTCAGAAGCTCCAAGAATGCATCATCATGATAGACATTTGAGTTTGCAATTTCTTGTAGCTTGGCCTCAGTGACCACCTTCACTTCTACTGGCTTGGCACTCTTAGATATTGAGATTTGAGGCTTGTCAGATGGCATACTCCCTGCAACCACTGTGGTTGTAATAGACTGCCTTTGACCATCAGGAGTAGTGATGTGCACAGTTGGTAGAGTGACAACTGGCAGAGAAGTGGGAGGCTCATCAACTTTGTCCTTTCCTTTTCCAGGCACATGAGTAGTAGATTTCAAGGTTCTCTGATGGCCACCCTCAGTGATCTTGATGCCCTTTTCTAGTGGTCTCTCCCCCTTTGGATTTGAGTTCTTTGATATCCTCTTCTCCCCCTTAGGCTTGTTGACAGACACAGGGACTGTAGGAGGCACCTTTGGAGTTGAAGATTCATCAGGTAGAGGGAGACCCATGTGCTTCATCATTGCAGACAACATTGATTGTTGATGCAGAAGAACATCAGCTGTGGTGGTGGCTTGAGTGTTCAACTGCTCAGTCAGAGTTGTCACAGTGTCTGTAAGATGAGCATTGGACTTGTGGAGAGAGACTACCTCCTTTTCAAGAGTATCCACTTTAGTGAAGAGTTCATTGGCCTTAAAACCAGATAGGGATTGATCCTTCAGTCTCTGCACTTCGAACCTTGACATCTCATGCACAGGAACCTCAGTGACCAACTTGTCTCCATATTGATTTGCAAAGAGGGTCCTGAGCATGGCATTGGCATCAGTTGTCTGATCTGATAAGGATTGAAATTTGTGCCCCAGACCTGTGACAGCATCCTTGAGAATAGCCAAACCATTGTCCATCCTGGTGCAAGTAGCATTGCAGGTTCGAATGTCCTTGAGGACAGTCTCCAATTGAGGGAATTTAGCATCAAAAGTCCTCTTGATCTCATGCACCTCCTTGGTTGTAGCTGAACACACTTCATTAATTTCTGTCTTTAAGCCTTTACCAAGATAGTGTGCAGCCTTGAGAATGCCTTTATAGCTATCATTCACTGCTTCAAACACATCAGTAGGGTTGAGAGATTTGGCATTGGACCCTAGTGAAGTGATGTACTCTTCTCTGAGATACTGAAGACCTTCTGAGAGAGGGATTGAATTGGTTCCTTGCAGCCAAGCATCGATATTCCCATCTCTCTCAGTTTCATCTATGATCTTCTCCTTCTGTTGCTCTACATCCTCTTTGTGACATAGGAGAATAGCTTCATAGTCTGGATTGGGCATGTTTGCAGTGAGAAGGTGCTGAGCAATTTTTGTGAACTCAGGGATCTGATCCACAACTAAGCTTTGAAGTGCTTCAACCGTCAATTGTGGTGGAACAGACCCTGATCCTGAAGCACTGTCATGTTGCACAGGCTTCAGCCATTGAGACAAAAAGTTAGAGCTAGAGCTAGGCTTGCTAGGCTCCTCAGTTACAGATGCAACTTCTGCAACCGGATGAACAGACTCTACTACTGTTGTCTCCACAGAAGTGGGATGAGTTACAACAGTAGTTGACACAGGCACAGAGTCTCTAGTAAGAACTAGTGAATCCTCTGTGTTTGTGATGGTGTCATTAGGATATGCCCCAGCATGCATTCCCTGACCATCCAAATGTGGTACCTGGGTGGTGAGCAAGGTGTCATGCACCAAGTCACTTGAATTCATTGGCTCATCAAGGGAAAAGAATTCTTGATGATCAATGCCTTGCTCCTCAATTGCTTGAGTTGCAGGCTTCAAAGAAATATGAGTGGTAGATTCTGAAAGAGAAGTGTGTTGTAGACAAGATTTTGGCAACTCCCCCTGAGAAATAGAGGGAGTTTCAGTTATGATGTGCTCTCCACTCAGTGTTGTGCCAGCCTTATCACTCCCTTGTGCTGACTCTTTACAGATAGGTGACAAGGCTGTCGCGTGCCTATCAAATAATAAAAATCTAACAAATCCTTCTAACTATGCAGTAGGGTAAGTCAGAGTCGTTCCCACAGAGACAAAAGTGCCAATCACCAGTCTTTTTCTGATTTAATTTAGCTAAGCAAGTAACACAATAAATTTTGAGGATTTAATTAAACTAATTTATACTAAGAAGAATTGTGTTTATACTAATCAGATCTAAAAACATCCAGAATTAAGTATCCCCACTAGCATGGTCAATGCAATCGTGAATTTTCCTCCCCAATTAATCGTATAATACTCAACAGGAAAGATGCGCCCTATAAATACCAATAATCCCTCTCGGGTATTAATGGCTTCTCTAAAATACAATCAAGCCTATTCTCATGGTATCATGCAATTCAGAGACATTAATAACAGCACCCTAACTTCCTAACAATCCGTTCTACCTATTCTCATGGAGAAATTCATGTTCTTATTGGATAAATCACAACCATCTAAATCCAACTCTCGTTGATAAATAGATAATGGTTCAAACAATACACATAATCACGTCTGATCTGCAATTGCTAATTAAAACAACTCAATAAGCAAGAGCAATTAAACAATCAAATTGGGGAATTCACACATCGACCATAACTAGGGTTCAACTCAACCCTAGATTAATAAACTACTCACACATGATTGAATTAACAAAACAAGAATGAATATAAGAACACATAATTATAAGAATAGAGAAAAAGTGTTTACAAAAGTATACGTACCAATGCTTTTGATCTCTAAGATTGGATGATAAAACAATACCCCTAGATGTGTTTATATAGGCACCAGGAGCCTAAAAATTAGCTAACCAAAACTAAGTAGGAAACAGCTAATAAAATATTACAATTGTAATAGAAGTAGGAATAAAAAAAAGAAATATCCTCCTTGAATTAGATAAGCCTCGTAGACTTCTGGTAATTTCCCTCTTTGTGTTGGATAAGAATTTGTTGTCCAAGATTTGCCGTAATTAGAATTGAAATAGGATTCCAGGAAGTGAAATTCGTCATCTGTCTTTCAGGCCTGTTTCTGGGCTTCTCCAGTTGGAATATTGATATTGGACCACCTTTGACTTGTAGAAAATTCTGTTATCTTCGCGTGGGCTGTAAGATCACCCAATTCTGATGTCTGAAACTCAAGTTATGGCCCAAACAGTGATGTACACGCAAGCTGCCCAATAGTTACGAATTTTCTAGTAATTTAAGTCCAAATAAACTCAATTCCTTCCAAGTTTGGGAATTATTTATTTCCTGCAATAAACTCCAATAAAACTTATTAAATCGACACGATTATTCGCAAAAGCTCATTAAATGTGGGAATAAAATCCTCTAAAATATATGTAAATTATATTCTATCAAATATCCCCACACTTAGCACTTTGCGCGTCCTCGTGCAAGCTAAAATAATAACTACACTAACTAATTAGTACCACTTCCGTAGGTGATCACGGTTGCATTTAACATATGCAACAAGTCCTTTAAACCCCTAGGTAGCCCTAGTGGACGAGTAGGGTCTCGTGAGGGCTTATAGCGAATATACCCACAAAATCCATCTAGCTCATGCAAAAGACCACACATCAACACAATACCACACACACAAAGTCCTCTCATGCCATATCCACTTAAGAATCAAAATGAAAATGCAATGCCTTGGTGTCTAAAGTGCAAGTATCCACATAGCATACTCAAATCACATGAATAACATCATAGAATTCCATGTCAAATGCAAAAATCATTGGTAAACATGCTAAGCACACAAGAGCACATCTTTGAGACAAAACCTGGGATCTCCTATGCAAAAGCAAAAACTCACCATTCACTCACAAAAGATATTCACTCCAAACAGGGTGGTAAGTATATCACTCAACTCCATCAATATCATAAGCATGCTTTACACGTGGTATCAATCTAACTCTCAACACAACATACACAATCAATGACAATCAAAAGGTCTTTTATTAGGGTTGTAATGTAGGCTAGGGACAAGGTATGTCAAGTAAAGCCAAAGAAGGTTAAGACAAAAGCATAGTACTCAACAATGAAATTCAAACAACTCCCATACTTATGAAAACCAATGAATACTTCCCCACACTTGAACTTTTATCATAGTCCAAAAACTTTGTCTAGTCGAATCTAAGTAGGATCACAAAGGATAAGTATGCTCTCAAATTTATTTTTTCTGTTTTTTTCTTTTTCTTCTTTTTTTTCTTTCTTTTTTTTTTCTTTTTTTTTTCAAGACAAGTAATTCTCCAGTAACCACGGGTAGCGAAAAGTCACCAAAATACAATTGCTTAATACCAGCGCATGCACATGGATCGTCCCTTTCATATGTCATTGCACTTACCACCCAATGATCTCAAAGGAGTACTTGCTTCTTCCCTTTTTTTTTAGAGAGCTGAATAATAACCAGATGAACAATGATCCTTAAGATATGATTTCCAACTTCGACTAACAAGCTAACAATCAAACCCCAAATATTCCCCAAAAGTATGATCATCAATAAAACCCCCTTTTTATTACACACCTTATTACTCCCTTAAGCACAATACTAGCCTTTGACAATTGGGTTCAAATTTAATATAGGCCAATACAAGAAGAGGATATATGGCAAGTAACGTGGTGTGTCACCGAAAGAATAGGATTAAGCTCAAAGGGTTAACTAATTGATCATGTATAAATGGTTTAGTAATATGGGAAATATGAGGTTAACCTATTGCCTTTATCATGTTGTCACCAATTAATGTCATGCATCTCAAGAAAGACTTCAAGCAAGTGCTAGCAATGTAAACAACAAGTGGACACTCAAGCAAACAAATAGTTATGCAAAAGATGTGCATATAAGCTCAAAACTCACTTGGTGTGACAAAACATAATCAATCCCAAAGTAATAGTCTCTCTAACGCACCTACTTGTATTCAAAGCATATAGACCAAATTATCTTGCACATATTCATGTCATTCTAATCATTTAGCACATTCAATAAGTCTACTAGTTTCTACTTGCTAGTGTACGTGTGTGCACAAGAACATCACATATCATCTCTCAATCAAAAGCATCCATAAACACAAGATTTCTAACAGCATGCATGGGTGTATTTACGTAAGTAATCTTCACATGGCTAGAATTATTTTTGGTATTTTTTAAATTTTTTTTCAATTTTTTTTTTTGGATTTTTTTTTTATAACAAAACACATATATATATTAAGCACATCCCCACACTTAAATGTGGCAATGTCCTCAATGGCACAATACTAAGAATATCAACTAATAATAAGAAGGAAAGAAATACTCCCCTATGCCAAAGCATGAAGTGCACCAGTCCTCCACAGTATACAGAATCCATGGGTTGCCTCCCAAGTAGCGCATTTGTTTAACGTCGTTAGCCCGACACCTGTTGACAATTATCCTGGCGAAAAAGCATATAGATGTACATATCTCCTAATTTGAATTAATCTAGTGATGTGAGCACCAATTAGATAACCAAGAAGATACATAAATTGGCACGTGAGACTCATGTGATGCTCACAAAATTTCGGGATGTGAAAATATTTAGCAAAATCCGCATCAAAACATTTATGACTACTTTTCACAAATCCCTCCCAAATCGGGTCTACAACAGGCATATACACATTCTCAATCTTAGCATTCTTCAAATCAAGCGTATCCAAATTCGGTTCTATCTCATCTACCACAATGGGAATCACAATATCCTTATTCAAATTTATATCTTCCACAACCATACTATCACCCTCGTCAAATAGCATGCAAATAGAGTCATCTAAGATATCAACATCATTATTATCAAAAGAGTTTTCACACGAGTTAATTTCTTGAGAAGCATATGGATCAATAAGAGTGAGACTTTCAAAATCATCATCAAAATCATCATAATCATCAAAAATTAGCTCACTATTACTAACCTCGTTTGGTGACTCTTTGAACTCCTTACCACTCCACAAAGTTGTATCATCAAATTGACTCATTGGTATTTCCTCCAATTGAGAGCGCCTCTCAACGAATTCAGTTACCTCTTGAGCTAGTTGAGCAATTGAGATTTCAATCAACTTACCTTGAGTTTTCAACTCATTAAGACTTGTCTCAACCTCTTCATTCTTGCTCAGCTGTGTAACAACAACTCCTTCCAACAGACTTTCCAAGTTGGATTTTTGTGGTGGCTGAAAGTAGTTGATTTGAGGTGGTTGAGCTTGGCATGGACTAACTTGCTTCTCTTCAAACTGAGCATTAAACTGTTGACGTTGAGCATCACAAGTGGCTAAAGACTCATTCATCTTGGCACATGGAGAGAAATAAGTTTCCAAGGCAGTTTCCAAGCTTGATTTTTCTGGTTGAGCTAGATTGCTTTGGTAGGAAAAATCAGAATAATTTTCCAAACTAGAAGTGTATGTTTCGGAATAAGGATTGTATTGTGGTGGCTGGTCAGAGTTGTAATGGGCATTGTAATGAAAATTATTATCCCAATATTGTGCTTGGCTTGGGTAATAAGGGGTATTATATTGGCAAAAATTTAGAGTGTGTCCCTGTATACCGCAAACATCACAAGTAGCAACCAAATAAGAATTTCTTGACTCAATTTCATCGATCTTTTGAGAAAATGCCCGCATAGTCTCAATCAATGCCTCCATGTTTTCTTCCTGCTCCTCTCTTCACTCGCTTAATTTCTTGTCATAGGAATCTGAAAATCAATTTTACAAGAAACAAGAAAAACCACAAGCAAAGATCAAACAGAACAAGAATAATAGCCGAAGCAACACAACTAAAAAACTTAGCTAAACTAACTCAAAAATTAACCAATCTAACACTGCTTTGTCCCCGGCAGCGGCGCCAAAAATTTGACAAGGCTGTCGCGTGCCTATCAAATAATAAAAATCTAACAAATCCTTCTAACTATGCAGTAGGGTAAGTCAGAGTCGTTCCCACAGAGACAAAAGTGCCAATCACCAGTCTTTTTCTGATTTAATTTAGCTAAGCAAGTAACACAATAAATTTTGAGGATTTAATTAAACTAATTTATACTAAGAAGAATTGTGTTTATACTAATCAGATCTAAAAACATCCAGAATTAAGTATCCCCACTAGCATGGTCAATGCAATCGTGAATTTTCCTCCCCAATTAATCGTATAATACTCAACAGGAAAGATGCGCCCTATAAATACCAATAATCCCTCTCGGGTATTAATGGCTTCTCTAAAATACAATCAAGCCTATTCTCATGGTATCATGCAATTCAGAGACATTAATAACAGCACCCTAACTTCCTAACAATCCGTTCTACCTATTCTCATGGAGAAATTCATGTTCTTATTGGATAAATCACAACCATCTAAATCCAACTCTCGTTGATAAATAGATAATGGTTCAAACAATACACATAATCACGTCTGATCTGCAATTGCTAATTAAAACAACTCAATAAGCAAGAGCAATTAAACAATCAAATTGGGGAATTCACACATCGACCATAACTAGGGTTCAACTCAACCCTAGATTAATAAACTACTCACACATGATTGAATTAACAAAACAAGAATGAATATAAGAACACATAATTATAAGAATAGAGAAAAAGTGTTTACAAAAGTATACGTACCAATGCTTTTGATCTCTAAGATTGGATGATAAAACAATACCCCTAGATGTGTTTATATAGGCACCAGGAGCCTAAAAATTAGCTAACCAAAACTAAGTAGGAAACAGCTAATAAAATATTACAATTGTAATAGAAGTAGGAATAAAAAAAAGAAATATCCTCCTTGAATTAGATAAGCCTCGTAGACTTCTGGTAATTTCCCTCTTTGTGTTGGATAAGAATTTGTTGTCCAAGATTTGCCGTAATTAGAATTGAAATAGGATTCCAGGAAGTGAAATTCGTCATCTGTCTTTCAGGCCTGTTTCTGGGCTTCTCCAGTTGGAATATTGATATTGGACCACCTTTGACTTGTAGAAAATTCTGTTATCTTCGCGTGGGCTGTAAGATCACCCAATTCTGATGTCTGAAACTCAAGTTATGGCCCAAACAGTGATGTACACGCAAGCTGCCCAATAGTTACGAATTTTCTAGTAATTTAAGTCCAAATAAACTCAATTCCTTCCAAGTTTGGGAATTATTTATTTCCTGCAATAAACTCCAATAAAACTTATTAAATCGACACGATTATTCGCAAAAGCTCATTAAATGTGGGAATAAAATCCTCTAAAATATATGTAAATTATATTCTATCAATAGGTGCATTGGGGAGGATGCTTGATTCTATAGATGCATCCTGTTGAGAGGATACATCTAGTGAGCTGTGTGCCCCTGATTTTACAACTTCAGCCATTTGAGTGACTGAAGAGGTGGTTTTAGACTTCTTCTTCTTCTTTAGGCTTATGATAGGTAACTCAGGTGTCTCACTTTCTAACCCTAGTTCTACAGCCAAGGCTGCTTCAGTTAAGATTTCTAAAGGTTCAGAAGCAGCCTGTTTTCTCTTCTTTTTACTAACATCACCCTTTTGAGAGGATGATGCAGTTGGCTCTTTGCTGGATAGAGTGTTTGGCTGAGGGGGTTGGTTAGCAGGCCTTGGGTTAGCACTTTGTTCTCCTTGCTTAGGCTGTGCTAACTGTGATTTTGAATCAAATATTGGCATGTTGTGGGGGTAAGACCTAAACAAACCCTCCATGTGGGGAGTTATGCTAAGTCTTACATCCACATCATTCCTAGTCTCCAAATTACCAAAAATGAGTTTGGTCATGGACCTAGGATAGCCTATTTTACTCTTATCTACTCCAGGCAATTCAATCAAAGAAGCATTTTTAAAGTTAAGCACTGATTGAATAAAGCGAGGAAAGAAAATTTCATTACCTCTCTTGGCTGTGGTCTGACCAAGTCTCCCATAGAGTTCCTGTAGGATGAGAAGTCCAACATCTATCTTTCTCCCATGAGCCAAGGCATAGGCAAGCTGCTGCACGGGTGTACTAATCTGATCAAAGCTTGATTTCCGTGCAGTGAATACATGAAGGAGTGTAGCAAATACAAAGCTCCATTCTTTCCTCAAGAACTTCCTATTCAACTTTCCCAGCTTGATAGTATCAGAGTAGTTGATGAAGTCAAAGAATTCTTCCAACTCATCATTGGAGGCCAGAGCATCATACGTCTCTTGCTGCATATCCAAGGCTTGATTCATGTCTGCAGTGGTGATAGTGATATCCTCTCCTTGAATCTTGCAGTGAACAATATAAGAAGTGATAGCATTCTCAAGAGCGATGACCTCCACAGTAGCAGTCCTCCAGAATTGTTCCAATAGATCTATGTACAGAGTTGGGTTGGCTGAGAGCGCACTCTTGATGTATGACTCAGACAACCACCGAACAAAGCATTTGAAATTGGCATTCGGTGCTTCCACATCACTGGTGATTGCGATGAAATTAGTTTGGGATGGTATGGTGAGTTTAGGGTTTGCCATTTGGGTAGAGAAGAAAAGAGAATTAGGATTGAAGAAGAAATTCGCAGTTAGGGTTTTTCAGAGGTTTCAGGAGTTGAGGTGCTTGAGAAATCGAACGAAATGAATTGAATAGTTGTGAAGTTGTATATGTATATATGAATGTCTTGAGTTGTCGATAGATAAGTGTTCTGTAGCGACAAGTCATTCGAGAAGTATGAAACAACTATTCGAGAAGTTAAGAAAGGCTTATTCGATATCTCAGGCAGTTTTTAACTCACAGCTGGCAGTGATTTAACTCAGAAAATAATTCAAAGTTAAGAATATATTTTTATGAGTGAAATGAAGGTTTGAATATAAATCCAAAAAGCGATTAAGTGTCAGCGAAAAATCAGCCTTTTCAAATGATTCGATAACTCAAATGCAGTATTCGAGAACTCTATCATTAGAGAACTAAAATACTCTATTCGAGAACTCAAAGTGTGCTATTCGATTTCTCTAAAAGACACTATTCGAGAACTCAAGAGGGTTCTAGATAGGCCTATTCGAGAACTCGAGCCAGGACATAACAATGAACCATTCGAGAAGTCTGACTTATCGAACTGTACTTTTCACTCATAAAATTCAATTTTCACTATCTTTTAAAATTTACCAGAAATATTCACTGAAGAATATTCTACTAAATTAAATAGTGATTTTCTCAAAATTTCACAGAAATTTCAAGCTAAAGATGTATGATTTTCAACATATGCAGCATTGTGGAATATTTATAAATCATAATCCAGCCAATACTTACTTTAAAAATATTGAGCATTTGATAAGGTAAGTATTTACTGCTACAACAATCTAGTTGATATATTCACTTAGCCAGAATTTGAAGAATTCAGCATTCCAATCTCACTAACCAACCTTGTGAAGGTGGCTTCATCTAGTGGCTTAGTGAATATGTCAGCTAGTTGTTTTTCTGTGGGAACATAATGCAACTCAATGGTTCCATTAGTTGCATGTTCTCTAATGAAATGATATCTGATGTCAATGTGCTTTGTCCTAGAATGATTGACAGGATTGGCAACTATAGAGATTGCACTTGTGTTGTCACACATGATAGGAATCCTTTCCAACACAAGTCCATAATCTCTAAGTTGGTTTCTAATCCAAAGCACTTGAGCACAGCAACTTCCAGCAGCTATGTATTCAGCTTCAGCTGTGGAAGTTGACACAGATTGTTGTTTCTTGCTGTACCAAGAGACTAACCTTTGTCCAAGAAACTGGCAGCTACCTGATGTGCTTTTCCTATCCACTCTGCATCCAGCATAATCAGCATCAGAATAACCAACCAGATTGAACCCTGTGTCCTTAGGATACCATAACCCCAAGTTTGGTGTGCCTTTCAGATATTTGAAGATCCTTTTTATTGCTATCATGTGTGATTCCTTTGGGTTTGATTGAAACCTTGCACATAAGCATGTAGCAAACATGATATCTGGCCTACTAGCAGTGAGGTAGAGTAGAGAACCAACCATGCCTCTGTAGATTGAGATATCTACCTTTTTGCCCTTAGCATCATCATCTAACTTGGTGGCAGTGGCCATGGGTGTCTTCGCAGGTGAACATTCTTCCAAATCAAATTTCTTCAGTAAATCTTTAATGTATTTGGTTTGACTTATAAAAATGCCATCCTTCCTTTGACTAACTTGCAGTCCAAGAAAGAATGTTAATTCTCCCATCATACTCATCTCATATCTGCTTTGCATGAGCTTAGAGAATTTTTCACACAGCTTCTCATTTGTAGAGCCAAATATGATATCATCCACATAGATTTGAACTAGGATAATATCATCACCATGTTTCTTGTAGAACAGTGTCTTGTCCAGTGTGCCTCTAGTGAATTGATTCTCCAGTAGAAATTGTGATAGTGTGTCATACCATGCCCTAGGAGCTTGCTTGAGTCCATACAATGCTTTAAGTAATCTGTAGACAAAGTGGGGAAACTGTGGATCCTCAAAGCCAGGTGGTTGTTGCACATATACTTCTTCTTCCAACTCCCCATTCAGGAATGCACTCTTGACATCCATTTGATAGACCTTGAAATTAGAATGTGCAGCAAATGCCAAGAAAATTCTGATGGCTTCTAGTCTAGCAACAGGGGCAAAGGTCTCATCATAGTCAATACCTTCCTGTTGAGAGTATCCTTTTGCAACCAACCTTGCTTTGTTCCTTATGACTACACCATTTTCATCCATCTTATTCCTTAGAACCCATTTAGTTCCAACAACGGTTCTATCCTTTGGTGCAGGCACTAGTTCCCATACTTTGCTCCTTTCAAATTGATTTAGCTCCTCTTGCATAGCAATTATCCAGTCAGGATCCAACAATGCATCATCAAGTTTCTTAGGCTCAACTTGGGATAGAAAGCAGCCATAGAGACATTCATTTATAGTTGCTCTCCTTGTCCTTACTCCTGCATTTGGATTTCCAATTATCTGATCTGCAGTGTGAGATCTATCCCATTTCCTTGTATGTTCAGATTGATTTCTCATCCTTGATGTTGCTTCATCATTTAGATCATGATCATCTACATTTCCTCCCCCTGTGAAGTTGTCACTCCTCACAGGTGTATCTTGGATGCTTGTTTCTTCATTGTTGGTTGACACAGGTTCTTCATTCACTTGAGTTTGTTGGATTATGAGTTCAGATTCACTTTCAATCTCCTCATCAGAATCATCTAGATTGTCAAACTTCAAGGGATCTTTATCTTCATCATTGGCTTCTTCTAATCCAGGTAGTTTGCTGTCATCAAATGTTACATCTGTGCTCTCCATTACTTTCTTTTGACAAATGACATAAACTTTGTATGCAATTCTTTCCATAGAATAGCCAAGAAAGATTCCTTCAAATGCCTTTGCATCAAACTTTCCAACATATTCTGAATTATCTTTTAGCACAAAGCACTTGCTTCCAAAAGTATGAACATACTTTAGAGTAGGCTTCTTTCCAGTCATCAAGTTGTAAGGTGTCTTTCCAGTGTTTTTGTTGATGAGGGTTCTGTTTTGGATGTAGCATGCAGTGCTCACAGCCTCAGCCCAAAAACATGTAGGCATCTTTGCATCAAGTAGCATTGTTCTAGCAGCCTCTATCAGAGTCCTATTCTTTCTCTCAACAACTCCATTTTGTTGTGGAGTCCTTGGAGCTGAGAATTGTTGAGAAATACCATTTTCTTTGCAGAATGCTCCAAGCATGGCATTTCTGAATTCTGTCCCATTATCACTTCTTAATGCAATCACACTTGCATTTATGGCCTTTGCTTCTTTGTCAACTTTCTTTATGTGCTCAATGATTACTTGTGGAGCCTCATCCTTTGATGCCAGAAATTCTACCCATGTATACCTTGTAAAATCATCAACCATCACTAGAGCATACTTCTTCCTACCTAGTGACATAATATTGACAGGCCCAAACAAATCCATATGAATCAGTTGCAGGGGCTTGGTTATAGATGTCACTGTTTTTGACTTGTGGCTTGATCTTTTCATTTTTCCCTTTTGACACGCCTCACACACTCCTTCTTGACAGAATTCAAGTATGGGCATGCCTCTCACTAACTCCCTTTTGACTAGGGAATTAATGGCTTTGAAGTTCAGGTGTGATAGCTTCTTGTGCCACAGCCAACTGTCTTCATTTGATGCTTTTGAGTAGAAGCAACAAATTGTGTCCTTGCTTGCAGAGTCCATATTGGCTACAAACAGGCTTCCCTTCCTTACTCCAGACAGAGCAAAATCACCAGTCTTCTTGTGGGTGATCAAACATTCATCTTTGTCAAAGTTCACTTTGAAGCCTCTGTCAGTGAATTGACCAACACTCAGTAGATTATGCTTGAGCCCCTTGACCAGTGCTACATTCTCAATGATGACATTTCCAATTTCCAACTTGCCATATCCCAGTGTGTTGCCAATGCTGTCATCTCCAAAAGCAACCATTGGGCCAGCCTTTTCCTCATACTGTGATAGCAGGGCCATATCACCAGTCATATGATTTGAGCATCCACTGTCCAAAATCCACATGACCTTCTTTTTACTTTCTTTGCCCTGCAAACACAAAAGTATTACTTCTCCTTTGGTACCCAAACGAGTTTGGGTCCATGTGACTTAGTGACAGTTTTATCAAAATCAGCATGCTTATCAGTTTTCTTGATGTTGGTCTTCTTGTCACTGTTGGGAGTCTTAGAATCAGGGTTCTTAGACTTAGGTGACAGAGGTACCTTCCTAACTTTAGGAGGACTTGAAGACTTTGTCCTTGTGTAGTGTGTGTGAACATTATGATTGATACAGCCCTCAATGAATTGTCTTCTCAAATTAAAACAACTAGTCATCACATTCATGTTACATGGCATACAATCAAGTTTATCACAGAAAGGAGAGTCTCTATGTCTTAAAGGCACAGAGCAATCATAGAATGGTTTAGCAACACTACCAGATGGTTTCTTGTAAGCATGAGTCAAATGATTAGAGCTAAAACAGTTTTGACAAACTTTCCTAGGGGCATTTGGCACATAAGCATAGTTGTTATCTTTGTTAATCCCTAATTTGCCATTCCTGTTTGGTCTCTTATTAGTCACTTTCTTCTTAGTCTCATAATTTCCAGCTGAAACAAAATTTACAGATTTCTCAAGTCTAGGTCTACCTCCTACTGGCTCCTTGGCTTTGGTTTTGACATTCTTACTCTCAGAGGATGCTTGTTGTTCATTTGATTGTGCCTCATCTTCATCCTCCAACATTTGCTTGATGAGTAAGGCATCCTCATCAATCTCAAGTGTTGGTGTTTTAAATATTGGATTCTCAGTCTTTTTCAAAACCTGAGGCACCTCCTCTTGAACAACAATGTCATCTTCAATGACTGCATAGCCTTTCCTCTGTTTAAGAGTGTCATAATCAAGTCCAATGGCAGCCTTAGGTCTAGCTAGATTTTTCTCATGATAAGACTGCAATAGACTAGAGGAATTCTTAAATGTCTTCAACTTAAATTCATTTTCAGCTAATTCATCCCTAAGAGCTTTCTCAACTTGACTAGCACATAGAACTTTATTCTTTAGATACTCAATCTCTTGTTTAAGATTTTCTATTTGCACAGTAGTTAGCTCTAGTTCCTCATTTCTCTTATTTAACAGTTCATTCCTAGTAGACAGTTTAGCAATCTCTTCATTAGCAGCAGTCATACTAGTATGAATGTTAAACATCTCAACGGATAGTTGTTCAACCAAAGATTTATATTCAGAAACAGACATGTCTATGGTAGTGAGAGATGGTACCTGTGAGTCTGATGCAGATGGTTCTTCCTTGGAATTGGCCATCAAGGCATAGTTGCAGAATTCTTGTTCTTCCCCATCACTGTCAGAATCATCCCAACACTTCCCTTCAGCTATGTAAGCCTTACCTGGTGTCTGCTTCTTTAGAAGGGCCTCATACTTAGCTTCAAGCTCAAGAAACTCCTTATCCTTCTTTTTAGGCTTCTTGCATTCACTGGCAAAATGCCCTAGGTCATTGCATCTATAACATCTTACAGATGACCTATCCACATAGCTGGTTTTGAATATGTTCTTGTTTGTTTTCATAGGTGCCTTGCTCTTGTTGAATGAATGATTTTGAGGTCTAGGCTTGAAGGGCTGATTCCTCTTGAATCTGATGTTTGGGAATTTTCTAGCCATAAAAGCATATGATGTATTTTCCATGCCATCCAGCTCTTCAAGAGTGTAGAACTCATCTTCTTCCTTGTCATCAGCAGGTTCAGTCACTACTTCCTCAGTTTCTTCATCATCTACTATCTCTTCTATTCTCAGCTGACTTGCAGATGCTTCCAGGTCTTGAATAGATTTGTTGACAATCAAGGCACAGGATGTGTTTATCATTCTGCCTTGGTTAGCTTGGATAGCCCTCTTTTGAAGCAACTCAAGCTCGTGTGTCTTTAAAACCCCATAGAGCACATCATACGTGACTTTGTTCAAATCTCTTTCTCTTAGAGATATGACCCTTTGCTCTAGATGGTTTGGTGACGATAGTAGAAACTTCATATTTAATTCCTTAGTGCTGTAAACCTTCCCATTCATTTGGAGCTCAGTCACCAGCTTGTGAAATCTTTCAAACATATCAGTGATACTTTCCTTGGGCTGTGCCATGAACGCCTCATACTGTGTGACCAGTATCTGTTTCTTGTTTTCTCTTACCTCCTCTGTCCCTTCACATAACACCTCGATGTGATTCCACATGTCCTTGGCTGATCTGCATGATGCTACGTTGGCAAACATCGACATATCCAAGGAGTCTATGATTAACAACATGAGGTGGCTGTCTAGGGCAATCTTTTCCTTCTCTGAGTCCGTCCATTTGGATGGCTCTTTTGGAACGTATGATCTAGGAATGACTACTGCGCCCACTGTGGATTCAGCAACTTCTTGTTGTGGTATGAATGGACCATTCTTGAGAATGTCAGGGTAGAGAGGATTGGCAGCTTTGATGAACAACAGCATTTTTATTTTCCAGAGGTTGTAATTCTCTTTGTCGAACTTAGGGACCTTTACCGTACCTGTAGTCTTTGGTGTATTCGAACTCATGATCGTTTTCTGTTTAGATTAAACAGCCTGCTTTGATACCACTTGTTGAGTATTGAATACAGTAAAAGAATACAGAGGGGGGGGTGAATGGATTCTTGAATTTTTCTTCGGTCTTGAATCTTTGCAGCAAGATAAGTGATGAGTGTGTGAGATATGAAGATGCGGATAATTAAACACAAACACAACACAATATCACTTTAATCTAATATTTTATTAGATAAAGATTTTGCTACAATCTGTGAATACAAATGATAGTATTCTCAGCTTCGTTTTTCTCAGAGAGATATTTTCTGGATATTTTTGAGAAACTTCAAAACCTTAACAGCTAAGGAAGTGAGGCTGTATCCTTATAGACATGGATACACCCACTTGCTACAAATGAGGTAGGTAAAACAAAAGCACTTTCCAGTCTGTCTATCTCATTTTAGTAAGAGTCCAAACGGCTACAGATTTGACTTTGAAAAGCCTGTTTAGATCCACTTCTTCAGCTCCTTGTCCCTTGTCTTATCTCTCCAAGCTTCTTTGTAGGCTTTCCAGCATGCTTTATAGGACAGAGTCAAATAAAGTGTGCTGGCTTGTTGCAGGTTTCTGACTTGTACAATTCTTCAGTATTTTGTCCTCAAGAATGTATTCGAGAAGTGACTAAGTGAGTGATTCGAGAACTGGAGTTGACTTGATCGATAACTCTGAGTTCTCGAATAGTGTTATCTTGACATATCGAATCACTTCTCGAATAGCTCTTTTCTCTGGGACTCCTTGAGATATCGAATAGAGCATTTTGACATATCGAATCCCTGAGATATCGAACAGTGTATTCAGAGATATCGAATAGTGTCTTCTGAGATATCGAATCTCTGACTTCTCGAATGCTAGACTTCTCGAATAGACAAATGTACTTCTCGAATTGGTACTTAGGCAAATTCTTCATTTCTTCAAATCCCAACTGTGATTATTTGGCAGTCTTTATCTCCTTGCTTGAGGCATGAACCTTGGAACTTCTTTCAAGCATTATTCTTGACTTTATAATTACAGTAACACAACTAGAATTTGATGCCTATTACAAGTACAGAACAAATAGAAACTCTACAACTAGAGGTTCCCTCAGTTAAGAGGTCATGTAGGTAATGCATATCATTACACATACTTAGGCTTGTTATTAGATGTATTCAGGCATGCCTCTGTGACTAACAGCTACGTTTCCTGATTCTCTCAGTTCCCAACACATGACACGAGCGAATTCCACAACACGATATTGTTGATGCTAAACGTCTCATCAATCAGACCATCTCGGCAACATGGTCTGACATATCGGATATAGTTGTTAAATTTGATATAATATTCAGTTGAGCCTTCCTCTTTAACACTTGAAGGCTGCGTCAGCTGGTACCTGGTAACTTAACAATATGTTTCATCTGTAGAGATCTTAATCTTTTGGAACATCAATATAACATTTTGGAACATCTATGTAACATGATCTTGTCATTTGTGTTCATCATTTTAGTTGCTCGAAATTTAAAAAAGCTACTTTCTGTACGATACAGAATTCTGCAGTCAAGTTCATAAAATGTATGAGAATATCTGCTTTCTGAAAGACATTATTAATAGTGACTAGATTCAGGGGTATCAAATTCGTATCCTTCTAAAGTCTGATATAGAATGAAAATTTAAGTTTGATGGATTAAAACTTTAGTAACCGAGTCATTCCCGGTTATATTTAAAATAATCGAATCAACGAGCCAAACATAATTTGGTTAACAAAATCCATCGCGTGGTGTCTTTTGTACACAATTTCCATGTTTGTTTTGTTGTTCTCTTGTCATTTCATATTTTGTCATGAGAATATACGTCTTTTGAAGTTCGTTGATTGCTTTCTCCAAATGGCTCTAGCTTCGTATCACTACTAGACAACTTATCTATGTAAGTTAGGGTTCAATGTGTTAGATCTAAATAAATAACCACGGATCATCTTATGCGATATTATCAAGGTTACATGATAAAACTGTAGTACGAAAGCGTACCTGATTCCATGACAGTAGATTATGTATACAGATTCGGGACTTGATCTTCCACAGACTTGATTCGCCTCTTGTCGTATCTCTCTCTGACTGATGGGAATAGAGGAGTAGAGGTTGTGAATTAGCCTTGGGGACCAAGACCCTATTGTGTTCTTTATATAGTACTCTAATTAGACCCCATTAACCCTAATCAGATTACTATTGGGTATTACACATTACAAAGCCCATACCGAATAAGATGTTATTGGACTCTTTATTTAAGACCACTTAATTAGTCCAAATATAGAATAAACATTAAATATAATTGTCTTTAATTTGTAAGCCCATAATTATTATTAGATTATAAAATATAATCTAACAATCTCCTACTTGGGCTACAAATTGTTCCAAACAACAATTACATTCAATAACCATAAGTGCGCACAAAATTGTTTATTCTTTAGAAAACATCTTCCTTAGTCAATCTGGTCCATCTCATATATAAACATGGAACCAAAGCGACCTTCGTCACATTGTCGTAACTCGATCATCAATGATCACCATATTAATACATTCAATGACATAGATCAAGTATGGATGTGTAACTGGAAATTACATGCAATGTGATCTCAATCATGCCTATTTCCAATTGGTCCTTAATACCTTATTGAGATCAATCTTTATTCTTTCAAACTTTATGTCAAAACCACAATTGAAAGAGATAGCTCATATAGAACAATAGAGAGAATAAAATAAAAGAAAAATAACTTTATTCTGCAGAAACTCAAATATACATAATGTATCACCATAGTGTCAATATCAAAAACTGAGTACCTAAGACAGGAAACAAAACAAAAAAAAACTCCCACTAAAACTGAATATCCTCCAATGAGACAACACCCATATGAGCAGTATGCCCAAGAAAGACCTTAGGTGTCAAAGCTTTAGTAAGTGGGTCTGCTAGCATAAAATTTGTTCCTATATGCTCAATAGACACTATCTGATTTTGCACTCTCTCTATGACAACTAGATATTTAATATCAATATGTCTAGAAGCTGCGGAGCTTCCATTATTATTTGAAAACTCAGTTGCTGAACGATTGTCACAGTAAACTTTTAATGGTCTTTCAATTCCATCTACAACCCGCAATCCTGTAACAAAATTCCGTAACCATATAGCATGATTTGTTGCCTCATAACATGCTATAAACTCTGCTTCCATGGTAGATTGAGCTATAAGTGTCTGTTTAGCACTTCTCCAAGATATAGCTCCTCCAGCTAACATGAAAACATAACCAGAAGTAGATTTTCTTGTATCTATGCAACCAGCAAGATCAGAATCGGAATACCCAATGATCTCCAAATTTTCCGACTTCCGATAAACAAGCATGTAATCTTTTGTTCTTTGCAAGTACCTCATAACCCGTTTAATTGCAATCCAATGATCCATTCCAGGGTTACTCGAATATCTGCTTAACATACCCACAATGAATGCCAAATCCGGCCGGGTACAAACTTGAGCATACATAAGACTCCCAATAGCCGAAGCATATGGAATATTCTGCATCTCCTTTCCTTCATGATCATTCTTAGGGCACTGTTTGAGACTAAACTTATCTCCCTTAGCAACAGGAGTACTTATTTGTGCACAATCTTTCATGCCAAACTTAGCAAGCACCTTATCAATATAGCTCTTTTGTGATAACCCAAGGATACCTCGAGAACGATCTCGATGTATCTTAATTCCTAATACAAAAGAGGCGTCACCAAGATCCTTCATCTCAAAACGAGAAGCAAGAAATCTTTTGGTTTCGTGCAATAAGCCTATATTGTTACAAGCCAATAGTATATCATCGACATAAAGCACAAGGAATATAAATTTACTCCCACTGAACTTGTGATATATGCATTTTTCAACAATATTGGACTCAAAACCGTATGAGACAATGGTTTGATGAAATTTGCGATTCCACATACGGGAAGCTTGTTTTGTACCATAGATGGATCGTTTAAGTTTACAAACCATAGACTTTGGATCACCAATTTCAAAGTTTTCTGGTTGTTTCATGTATATCGTTTCATCAATGTCACCATTGAGAAAAGCTGTTTTGACATCCATCTGGTGTAGCTCTAAATCAAAATGAGCCACAAGTGCCATTATTGTCCTAAAAGAATCTTTCGATGATACTGGAGAGAAAGTTTCTTTGTAATCAATGCCTTCTCTCTGAGTAAAACCCTTTGCGACTAGACGCGCTTTATATCTTTCAATATTGCCATTTGAATCCCTTTTGGTTTTAAATATCCACTTACACTCAATTGCTTTCGCACCTTCAGGCAACTTGACAAGATCCCAAACGTCATTGTCCTTCATGGATTTCATCTCATCATTCATGGCTTCAATCCACTTTTGACTATTAGCACTTCGTTTGGCTTGTTGGAAGTTGATAGGATCATCTTCCATAATCCCTATGTCAAACTCATGCTCTTGAAGAAATACAATATAATCATCCGAAATTGCACTTCTTCTGTCTCTAGTGGATCGCCTAAGTGGCACTTCATCTTGAGTTTGTTGAGTTTGCTCTTCTTGAGCATCATCTTGATTTTGAGTGGGAAACTGTGCAGGTATATCCACATTGTTGTCTTGAACTACATGAGGCAAAGAAACTGATTCTTCCTCAAAGACAACATCCCTGACTTTATCTTCCCCCTCAAACTCAACATCCTCAAGAAATCTAGCATTTCCCGTTTCGAAAAAAGACTTTGTCAAAGGATCAAAAAACTTGAAACCCTTTGTTTTTTCAGGATACCCAACAAAATAGCAACTAACAGTTCTTGAGTCCAGTTTATTTTCATGCGGCTTGTAAAGCCTTGCCTCAGCTGGACAACCCCACACATGTAAATGATTGAGACTAAGTGGTTTCTTAGTCCACAATTCATAAGGGGTTTTTGCTACTGCTTTGCTAGGTACTCTATTTAGTATGTAGGCTGCAGTCTTAAGTGCATCTCCCCAGAGTGCTTCTGGTAAAGAAGAGTGACTAATCATACTTCTTACCATGTCCTTAAGCGTTCTGTTTCGTCTCTCAGCAACACCATTCATGCGTGGTTGCCCAGGCATTGTGTATTGTGGGACGATTCCGCATTCCTCTAGGAATTTAGCAAAAGGTCCAGGACATTGTTCACCGGATCCGTCATACCGACCATAGTACTCACCACCACGATCAGATCTGACAGCTTTAATCTTCTCACGAAGCTGATTTTCAACTTCGGCTTTGAAGACTTTAAACACGTCCAAAGCTTGTGACTTTTCATGAATTAAATATAAGTACCCATATCGAGAATAGTCGTCTATAAAAGTGATAAAATACTGTTGACCATTCCAAGAAGCTGTAGGGAATGGACCACATATATCAGTATGTATCAACTGTAAGACACCATTACTCCTATTTGCACTTAATTTCCTTATGTTTGTCTGTTTACCCTTAATACACTCAATGCATACATTAAGGTCTGAATAATCAAGAGATTCAAGTATTCCATGTGACACAAGTCTCTCTAGTCTCCCTTTAGAGATATGTCCTAAGCGCTTATGCCATAACATAGCGTAATTTTCTCTTGATAATTTTCGTTTTGTACCTCTTGATGTTGTTTGCAAGGATTCATTATGTGAAGCAATTGTATTTAGCATATATAAATTATCAATCAAAGAACCAGTCGCAACCAAAAAAGAATTAAGAAATAGACTAAATTTATTATCTCCAAATGAACAAGAGTAACCGTATTTGTCCAAAACAGAAATAGAAACCAAATTCCGTCTAAATGACGGTACTACATAAGTCTCTCTTAATTCAACAAAATGACCAGTCTCAAAAAACAATCTAAAAATGCCAATAGCTTCAACTGGAACTACATTGCCATCACCCACATAGATGAATCTTTCAGCATCACTTGGTTTCCGGCTCCAAATGCAACCCTGCATAGAAATACTTGTGTGAGTAGTAGCACCAGAATCTACCCACCATGTATTACTAGGCACAGAAGTCAAATTGACTTCAGAACAGACAAAAGTGAAAAATCTACCTTTCTTTATACGCCATGCGACGTACTTGGGACAATCCTTCTTCACATGCCCAGATTTCTTACAAAAGAAGCAAGTAACAGCTTGATCCTGAGTCTTTTGTTTCTTAGGCTGTGATTTTCCCACTGCAGTCTCCTTATCTTTAGTCCTCTTTCGGTGATTAACCTTTGAGGTAGTTGCAACATGAGCACTTTCAGTCTTTTCACGCTTCAATCTATCTTCCTCTTGCACACAATGTGAAATGAGCTCATTCAGAGTCCACTTATCCTTCTGAGTATTATAACTCACTATAAATTGACCGTATTGTGCAGGAAGAGAGATAAGTACCAAATGCACAAGCAAGTCATCAGACAAGTCAAGCTTTAGTGCCTTAAGTTTTGAAGCGATGTTAGACATCTCCATAATGTACTCACGAATATTTCCTTTAGCTTTATACCTCATCTGAACAAGATCAGCCAAAAGCTTACTTGTTTCAGCCTTTTCATTTTTCGCAAAACGCTTTTCAAGCTCATCAAGGAAATCCTTAACAGATACCTCATCGGAGTCATTAGACATACCGCCCCTGAATGCTTCAGGAATGCTGCGCTTAATCATCATTAGACTTAAGCGATTCGAACGCTCCCACTTCTCAAAGTTCAATTTCTCAGTATCAGAACTTTTATCTGTAAGAGAAGGAGGTTGTTCTTTCCTTATAGCATAGTCTAAATCCATGCAGCCGAGAACTAACAGAACGTTCTCTTTCCAGCTCTTAAAGTTTGTGCCGTTAAGCACAGGAATGGAGTTCATGTTGGCAGTTATATTAGCAGCAGATTTATTAACTAGCAATTTAGAACAAAAAAAATATAAGCTCGAATAATGGAAAAATCATGTCATATGCATACATAATAGCACACAAAAAAAAACATGAATTTAAATACTATAGTGTGTGTGGGCCCATTCAAACAAGATACCTAGCACAACATTAATATTTAGTCTTTGGACAGAAATATTAACTTGAAAGTGGTACTCTCCACGCAGAAATCAAATATTAATAATAAATTCGGTCAAGCAATAACCTTCCTTTGGGCCGGTTTATTACTCACATGAAAAATTTATAATTATTACATATTTATCCCCGCACGTACATCCATTATTTGGCCATTAAATAATCTTCCTTTGGGCCGATTATTATAACGCATAAATAATAAACATACACATCCTATTATTTCAAAATAAATAAATCTACACATAAATATCACTTTGGCAATATTTTGCTTCAACTTACTTATTCGCGAAATAAAAGGACGAAAAATAATTTTTCTTTCTTAAAAGAAAATGTGCCCAAATCCGTATATTATGGAGAATTGATTTTATTTACAATCACATCATATTAATTAAAATATGAATTTATTCGGTTCACTACCAAAAAATAGCAATCTAATAATGAGATTTTGTATAAAACATATGCTTAATTTAATATTGATTAAATTTTACACATGTACGACAACCTTAGTAATAGCCAATGGACTAAAAATTTATTCATGCTTTACTGGCCATACAGGCAGATTAAATAAATTGACCCCATATATGAACTTTAATTTACAAGTCGATGACTAAAAAAAATACCACCGTAAATACTATGCGGCATGTATGAATTGAAATTCAAACGCAACAAGTCATGCACATGATTTCCTTTCAGTATGTACCATAAAGAATTGATAAGAAAATTTAAAACAGAGGCTATATAAAAAACGCACATACTGATCTGAATTTACATTAATCAATACGCATGTATCATATAACCTGATTGTTGAAGAGATTAATATATGAAATCTCAAAAAAAAAAAAACGAAACTGGATATGCCAATCAACATACATATAATCATGTTTAATCGATAAACAAATATGCATATCCTTCGCAATCGAAAAAAAACACGAGACATATACTATGTAATTTTAAACAATCATATAAAAAAAATATGATCAACCCTAATAATTCAACATAAGATAGGCTCGGATACCAATTGTTAGATCTAAATAAATAACCACGGATCATCTTATGCGATATTATCAAGGTTACATGATAAAACTGTAGTACGAAAGCGTACCTGATTCCATGACAGTAGATTATGTATACAGATTCGGGACTTGATCTTCCACAGACTTGATTCGCCTCTTGTCGTATCTCTCTCTGACTGATGGGAATAGAGGAGTAGAGGTTGTGAATTAGCCTTGGGGACCAAGACCCTATTGTGTTCTTTATATAGTACTCTAATTAGACCCCATTAACCCTAATCAGATTACTATTGGGTATTACACATTACAAAGCCCATACCGAATAAGATGTTATTGGACTCTTTATTTAAGACCACTTAATTAGTCCAAATATAGAATAAACATTAAATATAATTGTCTTTAATTAAACACGTATCCTGTTAAGATATCCAACCTCAGTTGTGAAAGACGATAGTGCTGACTAGTATGTGCAAGAAATGCTCAGTTCCTCATTCGAGAAAGGCCCGATGACACCCAACGTAGCTGCCAAAGTCCCCGTAGCACTTCTGCATTCCCGAACATTACGAAAGAAAGAGTTGGTATGGTATATCGTATATCGTTATTGGTAAGCTATTTAATTATACTCTTTTACTTGATATCAATTTAAATATGAAGTGATCAATGTATGCTTTGTATGGACTCCACACTCCCAAGAATTTAAATATTAGTAATGCATCTTTATAAAATCTCTGTTTACTCTGGTGCTCTCCCATGCACATATCCACCTTCAAAGCTTCTGATATTCAAACTGTAACTGCTCAATGGTAGAGATCACATATTTAATCTGCTAAAGATACAGTGTATTTAATTATAGACAGCTTGTGGCTAACACACTCGCATAATTTTTTATATAGCACCAGTGCTCATTGCACTATCGATACTGACCGAAATTGTTACTCCTACTCTATAAATATCCTTGATGCATGAATGTTGTCTCGACAAGCAAACTCATAATTTCAGATATTTCCTCTTATTGATAGAGTGATAATTCTTGAGCCTTCACCGGAAGACAACAATGGCAACCATAACCAACACCCAAGTGATCGTAAAACAACAGTTATCCGAAGAGAAGGAAGAGACGATAGACTATTCTAAAAGAGGACAATGGCTTCGTGCAGCTGTGTTAGGAGCCACTGATGGACTTGTGTCCATTGCATCGCTGATGATGGGTGTTGGAGCTGTTAAAAAAGATGTAAAAGCTATGATTCTTAGTGGCTTTGCAGGGCTTGTAGCTGGTGCTTGTAGCATGGCAATTGGAGAGTTTGTATCCGTGTACTCTCAGCTCGATATTGAAGTAGCTCAAATGAAGAGGGACAGAAGGATGGAAATTGTTACGGATACTGAAAACCGCGAAATTGAGAGGGAAAAACTGCCTAGTCCAGTGCAGGCAGCTGTGGCATCAGCACTTGCCTTTATGCTAGGAGCGGTAGTTCCATTGTTGGCTGCAACTTTTATTGGAGAATATATGCTGAGGCTTGAAGTGGTGGTTATTGCAGTGACCTTGTCACTGGTGGTGTTTGGTTGGGTCGGAGCATTGATGGGAGGTACTCCGGTGTTTAAGTCTTGTGTTAGGGTGTTGATTGGTGGCTGGATGGCAATGAGTATCACTTACGGATTCACCAAGTTGATCGGATCTACCGGACTCTAACCTTTATAAATAAATAAAAAACTTGTGTTACTAATAAATGGTCCTGGAATGAGAACTGTAGGCTTTGCTGAATGAAAAAAATAGCAAATCTTGACTCTGAATCTGGGATTGAGTAGACATGGGGAATGGATTCTAGTTGTAATTTCGTTTGTCTCTGATATATGTATCCTGTATGAATTTAATTACTTTGCATGTTTGTGCTATATAAGCCTATAACTATAAACTTGTATCATGGCTTCCATGTGCCACTGTGTTGTTTACTTGTGCTAAAGACTACTGTTATGCGATTAGCAACACACACCAGTTCAACTCATAGTAGTACCAGTTAAATTAAATCACAGTTTCTTGTCATTCTTCAAATTGTTAGGTTACAAAAATTAAAAGAACACTAAGCATTTTGAAAACTTACTGGGCCAGTATGGTCACACACTAATTATACAGTAAGAAAACACTGAGAGGCATTTTAAAAGAAGCTTTTGTTATCAGAAAAAAAAAAGAAGCTTTCTTGGGTGAAACTTGCATCATGTACTTATCTTGTAAATTCATAAATAAGTCAGCTAGAGCTTAGAAGTCTAGAAATCATGAATATTTTGGGTATTACTCCATCGGTCCCAACTAATTGTTTACGTTTGGGATAGAGGGCTTGGCACGCTCCTATAAAATATAGTTTCATAATTTATTTTTAAATTTTTTTTCTGAATAAAAATTTAATGTTTAAATTTTTATTAAGAAAAAAAAATTAAAAATAAATTATGGAACTAGACTTTATATTTATCTTATAATGCATGCCAACCAATGGTGAAAATATGTAAAAAAATGAGTGGGAGGGAGGGAATAGTAAGTTTGTAACCAAAATACATACAGACCGGTAGAAGGAAAAAGGGAAGAAAATTTACAAATTTCATTTTATCATAAAAGAATGCTGGTAATTTTTCTTTAAAAAATAGTATCTAAATACGGTGGCATTATAATTATAATTTGGCGTGTACATGAAATGTCTGTTTGTACTCTGTTTATTAGAATCCAAACATTTTAAATATTTTCTACCAACAACTTTGGACTAAAATAATAGAAATATAAATTATTTGATTTAGTGGTTATGTAAGCGAGAAATTTTAAAACAAGACCTGAGATAGTAAAAATATTAAATTTTATAATACGATCTTAATATTATAAATATTTATTGATAAATCACATACGTAAGATAAAAAAAAATAAAAAATAAGTGTGAGACTCTATGCTACTTTTGGCTGGGCTTTTTATTGGGTTCATCAACTTTAACACTACAATAAAACATTCCCGGGCCGGTGTCCAAATCCAATAGTCTAAAGCTTTTGGGGCCTGTGTCTTGTTGTAGTTGCTTCACAAAACAACATTGTTGATACACCCACATCATACAAATAAACCCTGCGCCACTGCGGCTAAAACCCCACCCATCTTTGTATTTGTTCTATAAACACACAGAGAGAAAAGAGAGAGAGGAGAGATTGAGAGAGAGAGAGAGAGAGAGAAGGGTAAAGGAGGATGTGGTATTTGTGTGTGTTTTACCACAGATTGTTGGATTACAGAAAGCCTGAAGTAGAATCATTGGCTGAGCTTTTTGGGGTATTTGATGATTACCTAGATGGCCAACAACATTCATTAGAGTGGAAATTACCTCAGCATCATCACCCTGATTCTCCTTTTCATTTTGTTAATCTCCCTTCTGAGGACATTGCCCGTTGTATTGCTAATCGTAGTAAGTTCCCTTTTCTTCTTTCTTGATTCTTTATTATTATTTTTTGCTGTGTGTTTATTTGTGAAATTAGCTAATAGTGATATGTACATGCCCTAATTTAAGCTTGGAACTCACTGTGTATTCTTTAGTGTTCTGTAAGTTGATGGACTTTGGTATTTTTGTTCATCTCATAAGCAGCTATATACTTTTGTGTTTATAGGGCTCTTGGTTTTTTTTTTGCTGCTTCTGTTAATATCTCGGTGTCATTTATCTAGACAAAGTATACATGCCTTTAATTTTGGTTGGGGGGGGGGGGTTTGAATTAGGATTTACATGTTTGCTTGTTTGGTTTACATTTGAGTCTAGGTTTTTTGTGCTCTATATGGATCATGAAAGTAAACTCTTGATTCTTTAATTACGGAACCTTCTAATCTGTTTGAACATTGGGATTGCTGTCGGTTGTTCTTGCTTTCGCCAGTCGCTCCCCACCCCACACACAGGAAAGTACTTCTATTCTTCTTCTTATAGTCAAGTTAGGTTTTGTGGGACAGAGGGAGTTGTACTGTTTGTGAGGAATTACTAGATTGTTTGCGATGTGTATAGCATGTAACTTGAGGAAATCTAAGATAGTTTCAAGTGGAGGGTTTGCTCTTAAGGGTTTTTACTCAAACAATATATAAGGTCCTCACACACAACATCATATTGTAGAGGACCTCTACTTGAACAATCACGCAGGGATCAAAAGATAGAAATGAATGGGGATTTACCATCTACTACGACTCACAAGTATAAATTTACTCTATTCATGAAATATTAAATCAAATATTTATTCCATATATTGTTACAGTATGTTGAGGGTAAAGTGTCCATATTTATGTAGCAGTATATATGTCACAAGTACTAGCATCAGGTTGTAATGAATGTTTCTTACGACGTCATTCAAGATTCCTTTATTCTGCATCCGATATCTCACTCCACAAGATTTGGGTATTTAGTTGTATACGAATTATCTAATGGAGTTTTTTCTTGCCTTGTATCCTCCATTGGGTGTTATATACTTGGATTAAGTATCTTATAGCCTTACAGTATACACATATCATATGATTTAAAGCAGAAGCTTTAAACTCAGTCACCTTTTCCTATGTCTTTAACTTATCAAAACGTCGATTCTTAAATTTTCAGGTATTCTTGTGAAAGGGCTTTATGAACTTTGGGGCGAGGGAAATAGCTACGAGGAACTGGAAGAATCTATAAAAGGTTATCCAGAAGAGCGCAAGTTGCCGTACTTGAATTCAGACAGCACCTTTAGAATCAGTATCGACACTTTTGGAAAGGTCATGAGCTTTACGGAACAAAATGAACGCATTCGAGGGCTCTCTTACATCCCATTTAAGGTTTGTCTTGTTCTTTGGTGTTCTTTGGCGTGATTAAGTATATTGTAATTGTTTTCATCTAGTTTTATCACAATGTTTCTGTATTATTTTCAATTCTTTATGATATATAATTTTTAGGATTATTATTAGTGATGAATTTAACTTTTTTTTTTTTTTTTTTTTTATATTATATTAAAAAAGAAAGAAGAAAAAACAGGGATTAACCCTTGCTCTTTGGCCAAGCAAAGAGAGAAACTACCTACTCCAAACTAACAAAAGAATGGAGAGAAAGGAAAACAAATTACATCAAATAAAAAGCCACCCGTAAGAATCTAAGTTTGCATGTTTGATGAACCATTCCGTGTTAATAAGCTTTGCCTTAAGATCCACCATGATGGAATGAATCAGTCTCTTAGGACCTGAAACCCCTTTGTCGTGTAATCTTCCATTTCTTTCCCTCCAAAGGTGGTACGAAAAAATCTGAGCAGTAAGGAGAGCAATGCTTCTACGAATGTGGTCCGAAATATTTCCTAAGAAGAGAAGGACCTCCATCCAAGTCGAGCCAACAATATCGAAATTAATAAGGCCCGCTAATTTAGCTAGAATGAAGCTGCTGTAAGGGCAAGATATAAAAAGGTGTGATTCTGTTTCAATCCCACCCGCACATAGGGTACAAAACTGTAACACATCAAGACCAAACGAAGCAAGCCTATGAAAAGTAGGCAGCCGGCCATGGCAAAGAATCCATTCAAGATGGGCATACCTCTGAATCCTCAATCTATTCCAAACCAGTTTAGACCAAGGAACCTGTGGGGCATGAGTTCGAATGGAAGTCCAAATGTGACGAGCTTTGATTTTCCGGAGAGGAAGGCCATCCCATAAAATGACGTCTGGAGTGGTGAGATCAAAGCTAGGATAGTCGAAATGCTGAGTCCAGTGCACCAGAAGAGGATGAAGATGATGCAGCCTGGTCGACGGTCTTGGAAGAATCCAGGAACCAGATGTGAGAAGAGAGTGCACAGCAGAGTCACTCGATAGGCCTGCTTGTGTAATAATACGATCATGTTTATTTTCAGCAAAGCAAGTACTGTGCCACCAGGGGTCGAACCACAAAGAAGTCCCTAAACCATTACCAATTTGAAAAGAAAGAAATTGTCTAGTCACCAGGCGGAGTCTGAGTATATTTCTGAATATCCAAGAGCAGTCATTTGGCATTTTCATAATCCAGAAGTGTTGTCTCTTTAACATCGTTTTATTAACCCATTGAGGCCATAGAGCTGAACTCTTGCACACGACTTTGCATAGGTGATTGATAATCTGTGCTTGATTCCACTCTTTCAATTGTTTGAAACCTAGACCCCCTTCTTCATAAGGCAAACAAATTGCTTCCCAGCTAATCTTGCCCCCCCCCCCCCTTTTGTGTTTACATCTCCCTTACAGAGAAACCTGGTAAAGATTGTTTGTACCCTAAGTAAGGATGAATTTAACGCCGGAAGGATGAATTTAACTTTTTCATTATAAAGATATCTAATTATACCGTAAGTAAGTTATGGCTTCTTACATGGTGTGAGTAGCGGAGCCTATTCATATGTGTTTTCAACAGACAAATATTTTGTATGCACCTAGCCACCTACTCAGGTTTTGAAGACTGAATTTCGCTAGGCACACCTAAATACCTAGTACTAGTAGCGATGAAGTGCCAGAATAAAAAAATAGTAATCAACTGCCTGGTGCACTTTAAAATACTTTATGTAAGACCATAATATATATCCTTTTATTAATTTTATATTTTTTTGCTTTTGTTTCTGCATCAATGTTTAAAAGGTGCTATAATTTGCACCTTATGCCTTGGTGCAAATTATTTTACATATTTTAGTACAAACTAGTTACTGTTAAATGCCGTGTTTCTAGTAGCCAAATCGTAACTTCCAGTTTGTAACTTAATAGCATTGATTGCTCTTCCTTTTCCATTTTCTTGCACACCTTATAAGTAGCATCTTATGTGTCGTAATGATTTAGCTTGCGTAATGATTTAGCTTGCAAGATAACATTCAACTGTCTCCATCTCTTTGTCAACATGAATAATGTTACAGGGTCGTGTCAATTTAAAAAACCCAGAGCATAACTTTTGGATCATGGAAACAGATGACTACGGATCTAATAATGGCCTCCCACCTGTTGTTCAAAAGAGAATATTTTTTGGTCGAGAAGTTGGAGCTGCTGACAGGAAGCTCTTGCCAACCTATGAATTAAAGAGCCGTACTTATCTTGGACCAACAGCCATGGATGCAGAAGTTGCTTTCTTGATGGCCAATCAAGCAAAAGCCACACATGGGAAACTTGTGTATGATCCTTTTGTTGGGACCGGGAGCATACTGATTGCTGCGGCTCATTATGGAGCTATGACAATGGTAAGGTCCTTTTCTTTTTGCTGACTAATTAGTTATAAATCAGATACTTACCTTCAATTTTTCTGCAACTAGTAACTATCTTGCAAATTTGATCAGGGTGCAGATATTGACATCAGGGTAGTACGTGATGGGCGTGGCCCAGATTGTAATGTTTGGAGCAATTTTAAGCAGGTAAAAACTATGTAGAACATTCTTATACACATGACTTGCAATGTTATGTTCGTTGAATTCCCTTCTAAATGTCACACTTCAGCGCTAAAACTTCTTATTTATTCTTTACACAATGCCCCTCACTTCACAAAGATTACTCAAGTAAGAATCCCATCTGTTATGTTAGTATTGAGACATCTCTTTGGAAGTATGAAATAATATTTTGCATAATTGGCTTTTAGGCTGTATGTTAGAAACCTTATAGAATATAGGTTAGAAACCTTACATAATTTATATGACAAGTATATATCTAAAAATAAAAGAACCAATTAAAAGAAAACACCCGTTCTGGTCTCTTAGATAAATCTAGTGTTTACTTTTTCCCTTTCCGTTCATTTTAATGTTTTTCTTTTACTTGATTTATTAGTTACATATATTGGTCTAAATAAAAACTCAGTTCCTATTTAGCAAAAAAAAAAAAAAAAAAAAACTCAGTTCCTATTCCTGTACTTGGTCAAAAAAACGTGTTGTTCAGGACACGCTAGCCTGCCTGGATTATATACCAGGACCGGCCGACCAGCCCCATGGTCAACACCGGCATGTAAATCATGCTAACCGTGCGGTAAGACCCAGTGGCTGGGCTTCCCTGCGATACGCAAGATACACCGCGCCTTGTCTTGGTCAAAGTTTCCACTGTCTCTCCAACACGGCTACACGCAGGGGGCGGGTGAGGTTCGAACCCGTGACCTTTTGGATCAACGCTAGGCCTCGTTTCCACTGAGGCAGCTCTCACACTCTCCTATTCCTGTACTTGAAGTGAGTGTTAATAGATACTGTATTAAACTTCATTGCAACACTCGAAGTTAAAATTGGTAGGGCATATTAAGTCAGGCCAGGTTCATAGACTGTGCATTGGAAGGTTGAAGGGATGCTAAAAATAAAAGACTTTCCACAAGCTCAATCTTCTATTCAAGTTACTGGAGTGACTTCGGGAATATAAGCAATTTCTGCTCCCATAAGTTAACTATCCAACTCCAGAAGTCAGCCAACAAATACAGTTGTTATCTACCTTTCAGAATACTTGTATTGGTTGATGCTTTACAGAACATTGGTTTGGTTGATTTTTTTTGCTATACAAGACTCATTTAATACAAGCATAAACTCTATCTACTTGCAGTATGGACTACCGATGCCAATTTCTCTATTACGAGCTGATAATAACCTTCCTCCTTGGCGCCCAGGGTTATCTGAGGTAAACTTTTTTTTTTTTCCTTTTTCTCCCGGTACGAATTTAAAGAATTTAATTTTTTCTGGCCTAAATTCTTACAACTGGTTATCTATTTTATTATCTAGATTAGTATTGTCATATATACACAATTTTAAATTTATCCTCAGAACTCTGGATGCACCTGTTAAGTCATGTAAATTTATTTTGAGAATAGTTCAGGGGTCATAAGGTTGCTTGAAATGTACCCCAATAAAGAGAAGCTTGCAGCACCTGAAGTTTTCAGAACGATTTTAAATAAAAAAATGTTTTTTTTCCAATTTTGTCAATTAATTTTTTCAGAAATTTGCAATGTCAGGATTTTAATATCTAATCTTGGAAAGTACATCAGTTATAAATTAGGTCCTTTTTTTGCTAAATATAAATTAGGTCCTTTAATATCTCTTTCCCAAATTCTTGTAAGGAGATAATTTATGAAGGTCAAATTGTAAAGAATTAAGTAAAACAAATCTATAAAATTATGTATTATTGTTTTGACTTTTGCACTTGTAGGATGTTATATTTTGCGCCCTAACTTTTATGATTTATGATATTCGAAAGAAATATAGATAAAGTTTTACACGTTTTTATGATTTCACATTTTTGGAAAAATAAAATATAATTTTTGCCTTGACTATGTTCTTTTCTAATGATTAAAAATTAAATATTTATAGTTATATTTCTATATTATATCTGTGGATTGCTCAAATCTAATGAATATAAAATTTCGCACCCACATTAAACTATTTTTGGCATACAATAGTAATTTGAATACACATATTTTTATCATTATTTCAAGTAACTATTCAAGTACCTGATCTTAGGTGTTTGATGCCATAATATGTGACCCTCCCTATGGAGTTCGTGCTGGGGGGCGCAAATCTGGTGGCCGGAAGCTGCTGAAAGGTGTCGTGGGTCCATATACTGTTCCTGAAGAAAAGAGGACAAATCATATACCCTCGACAGGTGCTTACAGCTTAGCGGAATGCGTGCATGATCTGCTCGATCTAGCTGCTAAGATGCTTGTAATGGATGGGAGACTTGTGTACTTCTATCCTGTAGTACGAGAAGATGATTCCAGCAGCAGTCCTAGTTTCCCAGAGCACCCGTGTTTTAAGTTGATTGCTTCTTGTGAACAGATACTAAGTTTTCGTTACAGCCGAGTGTTACTAACAATGGTGAAGATCAAGCCATACACTGATGACATTGCTGAGTCAGCTCGGTTGAAACACATTGATTTTAAAGAAAACCATATTAAGTGGCTAGAAGAGGGAAATCTACATTCTGCAGTATTCAGCCCTGCTGACCATAACTCCGGTGCTGGAGATGATGGGAAATGTGGTAAAGAGCTGAAGCCAAAATATAGAGGAAAATATGTGTAGCTTTATATATGTAGCTCACTTAAAGCTTAGATTGTAGCTTTGCTGGTCACGATCCTGCCCCGAGGGGATGTCATTTAGTTATCTGTTACCACCAACAGTTGGTTGTTCTGACATTGTTGATCTTTGTTGTATGATCTACTTGTAACTTGATACTGATGGAGAAATTGCTATCTTTATATATCTTGAATCTCTAGATATAAACTGGGAATTCTATGTTATGATGCCATGGTTACGGCAAGTCATAAAATAAAAGTACAGTTAAATCTCCATAAATGAACAATCAATAGACCTAAAAAAAATATTCATTTCACGTGTTTATTCATTTATAAGGATAAAAATACACCATCTCTTAAATGTTGGAATCATAAGAAATTATCAATTTGTGGAAGAAATTATTTATTTAATGAAATTATTCGGTCATCGAATATTCATTTATCAAGTTTTGGGATAATGATATTGCAGCTTGAGATGGGTGAAGAGTTGTACAAGATTATACATAATTGACTTGACATAAAAATCAAGACTAACTTAACAATTAACATAAATATGGTTGACATTATGACGTGTATTTTGTGTATTCCACAAAAGTTTCCTTCTTAAAATGCTAAAAAGGAGGATTATGCACGGTGCAGTATGACATTTTTTGGAAGGGGAAAATGACGCAAGCTAAACAAGGAGAGATGGGAGAGAGATAGAGCCTCTCTCCCTACGTCTTCTCTTCTCTTTTGTTCTTTACTCTGCACAATTTATAATTTATAGGAAGTTATTATTAACAGTCTGAACCAAAATCGTAACGCCAATTGCACGTTCAGGTAAATACATGCACTTCTAAACTCTACCATTGCATGTTCATTCTTATGTTGATGCACATACACTTGCGGATTCCGGTACAAAATGTAGGCATGCCAAATTACATATAAAGTGTAAATTTAAATTAATTTGTAGGCATCGAATCTGTGACCTAACATAACAAGAACCTATTAGCATGCATGTATATTGTAATTACACCAAGGATTAACGCACAAACTGCACAAATATATGTAATATGTAGCAATTTTACTATAACTCTCTCCAAATAAAAGAAGGTCAAAATCATGTTGTTCTGAATTACTATTATGTACTTACAATTACCTTTCAGGTTGAAACATCTCTTTTGAAATTTGATTACACCTGCATATAACAAAAAACAATGGCTCAAAGCAAGTTCAGACAAGCCATTGGAGCAGTAAAAGATCAAACAAGCATAAGCCTTGCCAAAGTTGCTAGCAGTACCGCTATTGCTGATCTCGATATTGCCATTGTTAAGGCCACCCGACATGAACAATATCCAGCGGAGGAGAGGTACATACGTGAAATCCTAAGCTTAACTACTTACTCTCGATCCCATATTGGTGCCTGTGTTGGCACCATTTCAAGACGCCTTAACAAGACCAAGAACTGGGTTGTTGCCTTGAAGACTCTTATTTTGATCCAACGATTACTTTCTGATGGTGATCCAGCTTATGAGCAAGAGTTTTTCTTTGCTACAAGGCGAGGGACACGCCTTCTTAACATGTCCGACTTTCGTGACAATACAAGAAGTGATTCTTGGGACTATTCTGCATTTGTACGTACCTATGCGCTGTATCTTGATGAACAGCTTGAGTTCAGGATGCAAGACAAGAGGGGAAAAGGTAGCATGTTCTCCTATATAGATGAGGATGAGGTGGCTAATCAAGGTGCTATCACTGTGAGAGGAACACCTGTGCAGGATATGACGAATGGGCAGATATTTTCAAGAATTCATCATTACATGCAACTTCTTGAAAGATTTTTAGCATGTCGACCAACAGGTTAGCTTACAGAATTGATTGTTTATATGCTACTTTCTTCTACCCTTTTGATTCTTCAAACTGAAAAAACTACACTTGATAATAAAACAGGAGCTGCGAAGACTAACAGAATTGTCATTGTTGCTCTATACCCAATAGTGAAAGAAAGTTTCCAGATCTATTATGACATATCAGAGGTTATGGGTGTCTTTATTGATAGATTCATGGTGCTTGATATACCTGACTCTGCAAAAGTTTATGAGATTTTTTGTCGAGTTTCAAAACAGTATGATGAGCTTGATAGTTTCTATGAGTGGACCAAGAGTGTTGGTGTTGTACGAACATCTGAATATCCCGATGTTGACAAGATCACACAGAAGAAACTGGATGTTATGGATGATTTTATACGTGAGAAATCAGTGATGCTAAGAAACAAAATGGCTATGAATGCAGAAGGAGAACCTGCTGAAGAAAAAGAGGAAGAACCCGAAGAGGATCTGAGTGCAATGAAAACGTTACCTCCACCAGAAGGGTTTGTAGAAGAAACAGAGAAGGAAGAGGAAGTGGAAGTAGAAGTGGAAGAGCCGAGAGAGGAGGATAAAGAGGAACCCAAGAAGCAGGATGTAGGTGATCTGCTGAACCTGGGTGAAGATGCCCCAACAAGCGAAGAACAAGCAAATAGATTGGCTTTAGCTTTGTTTGATGGTGGTCCTTCAACCGCCACATCAACAGATGGAACTTCAGCATGGGAAGCCTTCAAAGATACAGGGGACTGGGAAACAGCCCTGGTTCAAACCGCAAGCCACTTGGCAAACCAGAAGGCTTCACTTCCAGGGGGTTTCGATACATTGTTGTTAGATGGTATGTATCAACAAGGAGCAACAAAACATGCTATGGCTTCTTCAGGTATGATAGCTACTGGAAGTGCCAGTAGTGTTGCACTAGGATCAGCCGGGAGGCCAGCAATGCTAGCATTGCCAGCACCTCCTACGGCAGAGGGTGGAGCTCAGATGACATCTGGGGGTGATCCATTTGCTGCCTCACTTGGGGTGCCACCACCTGCTTACGTGCAAATGTCAGAATTGGAGAAGAAACATAAGTTATTAATGGAGGAACAATTGATGTGGCAGCAATACGCAAGAAACGGAATGCAAGGAGAGGTAAGTCTAGCAAAGTTACAGCAACAAAATGCATATCCATACAATAATGGAGGCTATGCCTTATAAAATCTGTCAATAAATATGTATAGTGATACCATTTATTGATAGATTGTAACCTTTGCCAAAGGGGAGAGAGCAGTTGAGGTCTGATTCAGACCGTTTTGATAACTTCAGACTGTAGTGTACTCCATTACTCCATATAATATAACCTTTACTACAAGGACAAACTTGCTAAAATACATTTAAACAAATGGATTAGACACTTCTAGTCAGCAGTATATGATAACCCTGGTAAATTTAAGTATTTCCAAAAGCTATACTTTTCTTAGACGTTTAACGTTTTTCCTTTTCAAATGGTGTACCTACTTCATCAAAAAAATAGAAAGTCTGTCACATGAATAGAGGAAGTGAGTATAAAATAAGATAAACATGTTTGTTTTTAACTATAGCCCAAAAAAGGTATAAATACAGATATAGAGCATCATTATAGTGCCTAGATAATTTAATTAAAATATAGTTGTTGCAATTAGCAACTAATTTGAAATTAAAATAATATATTATCAATCCTATCGACAAAGATATACTTCAGGGATTAGCACAAATTTCACATATACAGTATGTATAATCTACAGACAGTCATTTGATCTTAAACATATGTCAGAAGACTAACATGGGGACAACTACCAATAGTCCATGCACGAGCAAGATCCATTCTCAAAGTGATGAAAACGCTTCCGATCCCTTATTACAATCTTACGTTTATACAGTCTGGAAATTATTTTCATTGTAGAGTGACAATCATGACATATCCGGAGGTTCTTAACTATTCGAAGTGGGGTTCCAGGGCTCGTACTGACCAATCCAAAGGCAAGTGCTATCTTTTCACTATGATAGTGCAAGGCACTTGCCTTCTCCTTGTCATCTATATTAAGAAACACTTGTTTGGTGTCAGACCTATACCCTGTCAAACTCACTTGCTCCGACAGCTCTTCCAGCATGAATTGGATTTCTTTGGTTCTTGGATGAGTATCATCTTCCACCAAAAACTCATGAACCACCCCATCTAGCTCTATCCAACTGCATCCAGGATCTTTTCTTACATCCAATTCCTTCATCCGCAACCTAACGTCAGCCACCTCCTCCCAGTTACCCAAAGAAGCATACATATTTGACATAGCCACATAAGAGCCACTGTCATAAGGAGACAACTCCATTAAATGATTTGCTACTCGTTTGCCTAATTCAATATTCCCGTGTATTTTACAAGCACCAAGCAAGGCCTTCAATATTACATCGTCTGCTGTACAAGGCATCTCCAAAATGAGTTGTTCAGCTTCTTCTAAAAGGCCTGCTCGGCCTAATAGATCAACCATGCAACCATAATGTTCAATCCTAGGTTCTAATCCCACTTTTTGCATATAACTAAAAATTGATCTACCTTCAGCCATTAAACCAGCATGGCTACAAGCAGTCAACACACTGATGTAGGTTACATCACTCGGTGCTATTCCCACTTGCTCCATCCTCCAGAAATAATCAATTGCATCCTTTGCTCGACCATGCATGGCAAACCCATTTATCATAGCATTCCAGGTAACTACATTCTTGTGCTGCAGGCTCTTGAAGAGCTGAAGTGATTCAACAATGCTTCCACAACTGGAATACATATCAATTAATGCAGAACCAAGTACCTCATCAATTTCAATTTCATTCCTCAACGCATAAATATGAACCCATTTACCCAACTCAAGTGCCCCAAGTCGCGACACTGCAGGCAAAACACTAACCAACGTAACATAATTAGGACTAACATCCCCCAATTGCATTTCCCTAAACATTTCCATCGCCTCCTTATAAAATCCATTTTGTGCATACCCTGAAATCATCGAATTCCACGAAACCACACTTCGTTCTGGCATCTCATTAAACATCTCCAACGCAACACTAAAGTTCCCAGCTTTAACATACCCATCAATCATCACATTCCACAAAACAACATTACCCCTATTCATCTTCTTACGATCACTCCTACACACATTACCCTTAAACAACACAAAAGCATCACCCATTTCCCCACACACAACATACATTCTCACAAGATTACTCAAAACAAACTCATCTCTCTCTATTCCATACTTCTGTATCATCCCATGAACTTGCTTCCCTACTTCAATAAAACCAACATTAGCACAAGCCTTAAGCACAGAAGGGAAAGTAAACTTATTGGGTCCCACAAACTCACTCTCTAGCATAAGACAAAACACATTTAATGCTTGTAATGAGTACCCATCATCACCAACTTCTACAAAAGCTCTAATAATAGTGTTCCAAGAAAAACAATTTGGTTGAGGCATTTGATCAAACACCTTGAATGCATAGTGAATGTCACGTTGAGACTGGGCTGAAAGGGCGCTGAATTTGAGAACTCCTGAGGCGACAAGAGGGTCGGCTATAAGGCCTGTTTTGATGAGGTTGGCGTGGATTTGATTCAAGTCTCGCATGGTTTTGCATGTTGAAATTTCAGGAGAATGGTGTGGAAATGTAAGAGTAGGCTTGTGAAATGTTGTTGAATTCATGAGGATAAAACCTGAGAAATGTCATCACCTGTGGAAAGATTGTAGTACTAGATAGGCTACCAAATACCAATACAAATGTAAAAGAAAAGAAGGAAAAAAAAAAAAAACCTCAAATCAATTATTATTTGTAAAAACCTAAAAATAAAATGGCATTTTGTATATTTACTTTTTATATATATAAAATTTCAAATATCAACACAAATGCTTTTATTTAGTATTTACTAGGGGAGAGCACGGTTCGGTTCGGTTCGGTTTTACCCCGAAACCGAACCCGAAACCGCATGCCTTCGGTTTTTAAAATTGAAAACCGCAATCGCAACCGAACCGTCGGTTTCGGTTTCGGTTTTAAAAAGCTCGGTTCGGTTTTTAACGGTTCGGTTTCGGTTATAAAACCGAACGAAAAAATCATAAATATATTACAAGACTTTAAATTTATAAATTACAACGTTCTCGATTTTTAAACAAAGTAACTGAGTTTTTGAATGAATACACTATGTGTATATGTTAGTGGTAATGTTATATGACAGTATCATATGACATTAGTAAGCTAATAAGTTATACAGGGCTCAAAATATATTTTAACAAAATTTATACATGCATGTGTGATAATGTGCAATGTATATGAGTAAATGACAAAATGTACTCTTAGTTGCTAATACAAAAGCAAATTAGAACTTTCTCATGTAATATGTAAATTGATTGCAATATAATCTTAGTTTTAATACAATTTACATGATAGTAGAAACCTATATATATATAGTTTACGAAAATGAGAAGTTACCAGCCGGAGCAGTCGAAAGTTTTATAAATTTATATAAATTATATATTTATTTTAATAATCGGTTCGGTTCGGTTTTAGTCGGTTCGGTTTTAACCTAAAACCGGAACCGAAACCGAAAATTTCGGTTTTTAAAAATCAAAAACCGCAACCGTCGGTTCGGCTTCGGTTTCGGTTTTTTCGGTTCGGTTTTGGTCGGTTTCGGTTCGGTTTCAGTTTCATTTCGGTTTTTTGCTCACCCCTAGTATTTACTATTGAAGTTTTGACGACTTGCATGAAATTGGTTAAGGTTCCATGGGTTCGAGGCGGGATCATCATTTCCATGCCCGTCTTATATAAGAATAAAAAGTGTTTTTTTCATAAATACTCCAATACATAAATATTTTTGCAAAATATTGTTATTTTAAAGTTCATTTGCAAAAATATTATCTTTTGTAAAAAAATTGCAAAAATATGGGATGCAATTACATTCAACCAGATGCAACTGTTTTGACAATTTAATAAAAATACTATATTATTTGTTGCACAGCAGGTTGGATTCAGTTGCATGCAACTGAATGCAACTAATAATTATAATTTTCATTTCCATTTTTTTACCAATTTCCAGATCTATATAAGAACTGAGCATCATCAAAAAATAGAAATTTAACTTTTAGTTTTTAGTTGCATTCAGTTGCATATATGCAACTGAATGCAACTAAAAATTGTAATTGTAATTTGAATTTGAATTTTTTTTTTACCAACTTCCAGATCTATATAAGGGCTGAGCATCATCAAAAAATGGAAATTTAACTTTTAATTTTTAGTTGCATTCAGTTACATATGTAGTTGCGTTCATGTGCATGTGGTTGCGTTTGCATTCAGTTGCAACTGTTAGATCGGAGATGGGGAACAGATCGAAGGTGGTGGCCTGCGGCCCCACTGGACGGAGATGGGGGAGGAGGGAGGAGAGAGGAGGGCGGAGATGGAAAAGGCAGAGGAGGGAGGGCGGAGATGGAGGGAGGAGATGGGGGAGGAGGGCGGATGACAGCGACGACGGAGGGCGGCGGCAGGCGGGGCTGGAGGGGGTTGGAGAAGAATGAGATTGAAGAAGATGTGGTATATTTGAAATTAAGATAGTACTAGCATATAACCCGTGCGATGCACGGTTGCTTGTAAACTTTTTAGTTATATTTTATTGTTAAAATTTTAAGTTGTATATATATTTTTATTATTAAAATAATTTTTTAACTTTATAAGTCTCATGTATATAAATATTATCTTAATTATGTATTTTGAATTGTTATCTTAAAATACATACGTAGATATATAAATACATAAAAATTATTTTTTTCAACTTTTATTTAGAAAAAGTGAAATTTATCTAATTATGTAGACCTTTTTTCGATCATTATACAAATTTTTCTATATTGTAAGTGTTTTCCAGATTTTGTGTAATTTTTTACTGTATAGCTTATTACTCGTGTGATGCACGGATGTTTATTTTAATATTTTTTGTTTTATTACCCATATTTTCATATATATTTTTTAATTAGTAGGAAAATAAATTATAGAAGATAATAATATATTATAATATATGTTTGATAGTATTTTTAACGATAGTATTTAATTAATAATATGTTGTTGACGGGAATTGAATCTTAAACTCGTGAGAGTAGTTTATAAAATAATATATATGTTTAATAGAGATATGTTGTTGGTGAGATTCAAACTTGGAAACTATAACAGTATTTTAAATATTATAAAAGGAATATTCCTTTAGCATTAGATCCAACGGTTCTCATTTATTTATCTTAAAATCTAACGGTTGTTATTGAGTGCACCAAAAAAAGTGTACCAAACCGACAACCAAATATACCCTATTTCGCTTATAACCCGTGCGATGCACGGTTTTTTTAAATTTAATTACTATTTTATTTATATTTTAATAATTATATATTTCATATATATTACTTAATATAATATTGGCATAATATATATTATTAAATAATAATCATTTATTTATATGATATATTATTCGAATTATGATTATATTTTGTCATAATAATATAAATATAAATGGAAGTATCGTATATACTTACATTCAAATTTTTAGTGATATTATCATATTCAAATTATGATTCCATAATAATCCCTAATTTAATATTTATCTAAAATAAAAATTAATATTAATTTGTAATTGTGTGAATTTTTTATTGTTTATTATATAGTTTTAGTTTGTTTTCACTTTGTTGATTTATAATTTGTTATAAATTTGTTAGTAAATATGTGATATTAAAATTATTTAAATTGATTTTTAAAATATTCGATTTCCAAGTAATTGAAAGAGTCTAAAAAAGTTGAGTGTAGATGAAGAATTTTAATTCAAATATAATTAAAAGGGTATGTAATTGCCTTACAAAAAAAAGGGTATGTAATTGAATATTAATTGGAATGTAATTAAAAGAATTTTATATTAAGTTAAATAAAATTTTATATGCATTTTAATTTATTTGTTCATTTTTGGAAGGTGTTAACAAACTTTTTGGGAAGGTGTTAACCAACCTACCAACCAACCGCTTATAATAGTATAGTATAGATTTGTTCATTTTTGGAAGGTGTTAACAAACTTTTTGGGAAAGTGTTAACCGACCGACCAACCAACCAACTGTTTCGCTTATAATAGTATAGTATAGATAAGATAGTATAAGATTGTATATTTGCAATTAATTTGAAAAGATAGTATTTTTGCAATAACTAATTAAAAACCTAATATATTTGTTAAATACTCAAATAATTTTTTTTACATATTATATATTATATAATATTAATTTCCGTCCGGTTCCGTTTTGTCCCCGTCTTATTTAATAATTAATTTTTTACATATTACATATTATATAATATTAATTTAAAACAAATGCATATAATTTAACATAATCTACAGTATTTTAACTACATATTATATCAAACTATTATATAGAAAATTTATTTAATTATATATGATAAACATATATTATTATATGATAAAAAATATATTATATTATAAAAAATAAATTTTATTTTATTTAGGCGGAATGGATTTCTCGTAAAGATCATATAAATATCATACCCACCCCATATTTAAGCGGGACAAAAGTTTAATTCTCGTCCTATACTCTTTTTAAGCGGGGTGGGATGACTCCATTCAGGGCGAGTTAGGGGCGAATTTCTTATTTTTCCCGCCCATTGAGAAGCCTAAAAGTGGTTCCTAAATTTAGTGGGAGTACAAATTAAATTAAAAATTAAAATGAAAATAAATATTGTAGTTATAAAAAAAAGACGTATTAGATTTTAGGTTAACAGTTGAGAAATGATCAACTTTAATTGCCTTGTCCATGTGCCCTTGTTACTAGGTGAACTAGCTTTATACTAGGTAAACTAGCTTTATACCCGTGCGATGCACGATAGTATTTATTAATATTGTAGTACAATTTTGATTATAATACTGTTCTTGTAAAATTAGTTTTATATCATTTTGAATAATTTATTTTTACTTTTAATTATAATAATACATATATTATATGGTTTTTAGTATACATTTTTTTTTCTTGTAAATGATTTTTCTTTAATTTATATTTCAAATTTTAGGCTAACATATTTTTTAGTATTTCATAATTATTTTTGATTTTTTTATTTTATTAGATTACATATGATATACTTGAAACATATATGTACTAATTCGTGTAACAATTTTTTTTATCTTTTTGATTATGTAATTTAACGGTTATTTTAAAATTTTTAGATATTTTGTTATAGTTTTTTTTATAGTTTTTAAAGGAATTTTTTAAGTTTTTTGGAAATATGTGTGATATTAAATTTTTTTATTTGTTTGAATATTTTTATATTTTTATGTTAATTTTATATTTTTGTCATGTGTGGTGTCTATTATGTTTTTTTGTTTAGAATAATCTTAGGGATTTTTATGTTGTATCATATTTAGATATTAATATAAATTTATTTTGTGAGTGTTTGGATTGCTTTCGAATTAAAATATGTTCATTTATTGATTTCTGTTCACTTTTTTTTATTTAAATTTTTTCTTTGCAAAGTAAGAACTTTTTTATTTGTTGATTTGTGCTCACATTTTTTTAATTTAAATTTTAGAAATATATTTTTTATCAAACCAAAAAATAGAATCTTTAATGATTTTTATTAAATTAATTTTTTCTTAAACCACTTTTATTTGGAAAACAGAAGACAATAAAAACTAGAAATGAGAACGAAACAGCCGCACTTCTAAGATAAAGCTAACCGAGACAACCCAACTATGAGGCTCTCAACAACAGAGCCGCTCCCTAAAAGAGAATCCACTACTCTGATCTGGCGCCTCCAAGTGCACCTATCAGCGGTCATGGTCTCATTTAGGTTTAAGGCCTTTAAATCCAACCTAAGCTGCTCTTCCCACGACCTCCTCGGTCTGCCTCTCCTCCTCACCCCGACAACCGAGAGACTCTCGACCCTCCTTATTGGGGCTTCAGCCAGCCTCCTACGGACGTGGCCGAACCATCTCAACCTTCCTTCCCTAACTTTCGCAGCAAAAGGGGCCACCTCAAGCTCGCTCCTAAAAACCACATTCGGGATTCTATCCAACATCGTGCGCCCGCAAGACCACCGCAACATCCTCATCTCAGCCGCTTCCAACTTGCTCTCGAGGGCCTTCTTCGCCGCCCAACACTCCGAACCATATAACAACGAAGGACGGATTGTCGCTCTATAGAATTTCCCTTTCAACTTTAACGGGACTTTCTTGTCACACATCACCCCTGACGCTGCCCGCCACCTTAGCCACCCAGCCTTGATACGATGCGTGACATCGGGTATGTCAAATTTTACACCAATTTTTGACAAAGTGTTGTTTTCAAAGGGTAATATAACAGTACCGTTGGACACCTGATAATTGATGATGCAGATGGTGACATAGCTAGTTTGGCACCAGAAGTCACATTTCACAAATGTTACATGCACAAAGAAAAATTTAATAAGAAAAGTTAATCTTATAAATTGATAATCACCGTAAAAGAGGAAGAAATAAATACTAAACACTGAATATTCCCCTTGCAGAATAAGCATAAAAACATTACTGATTTTAGTGGATATTAAATCGGAGGAGATTCCCCAACCTCATGAGTACAATGATATATTCTTAATGTTATTCTTTTTTCTTTTTCCCTGCAGTTCTATCATTCTCGACGAATCATGTAAGTAAACCCTAATATTTATATTAATGTTCGGATCTTAATTTTTTTTTTACCTAATTATTGCACAAGACCAGTAATAACTATGAAACTTGAGTACAAATTTTCTACTAAAAAGTATCATGTCATTGTTGACATTTAATCTTTAACTTGCAACTTTTATTTGTTATTTATTTATTTTGTTTCTATATCTGCAGAATTGGTCTGAGGTTAGTAGCGTACTTGTAGGAAGGAAAATAAAATGCTGAAGTAGTCGTAGTAATCGTTTGGTCCACGAGCCCAGTTTCCTGATTTTTAGCTGGTAGTTTCTAGTTGTAGTTTCCATATACGTATTTGCATTATTTAATGAAAAGGAAAGGTCTTTGTGTGTTTATTTTTCTCTCATTTTACATTCAAACAGACAATATATATATATATATGAGTTGCACTCCATAACAAACACCTTATATAACAAACAATAAAGAACACCTCATATCTAATCTAATATAAGAGTTCAGGCATGGCACCCAATATAAAAAGTTGTTATTTTTTCCCTCTATCCATGCAGCAAAAAAAATAATAAAAAAATTAAAAAATTTACTGTTCATGATGACGTCATTGATGACGTCAGCATGACGTCATCATGAATAATAAATTTAATTTTTTTTTTATTGTTTTTTGCTGGATGGATAGAGGGTAAAAAAATAGACTTTTTGTATTGGGTGCCCCTGGCGGGGCCATTGGATCTATTATGTGACGCCCCTAGATCCGGGGTCAAGGATCCAGGTCATCACGGTCCAATTTCCGATCAATATCAATATCTCTTTAGTCTTTTTTTTTTACTAATTAAGCAATTGACCCCACACTAATACACACACACACACACACACACACACACACCAGTCATATGCTCATAGAACAACATTCACAATATTAAAAGTTTAAAGTTAACAGTTATTACAAACCCAGAATTCTACTAAGTACATTGTTGAATAATACTTCTACATGAAGCATTTCAACAACCAAAAGTTTATTACAACTTACACACTTAATTTACATAAATCTACTAAGCCCCTTCGCTTGTCACTACCTCGGGGATGGTCGCCAACACTAGCTCAAAAGGTCGCCTTTCCCTTACCCTCTTGCGGGGTGTAGTGCGTAGTATCGGCACGGGACCTAGCTGCTATATACATAAGTAGCAAGAGTGAGCTATAATAGCTCAGCAAGATAATATTGTAATCTAGAATTTAGAATGTGAACAGGTATACATATATGTATATGCATATATAATAGCAGAAAACAATTAAAAGCCTTAAGGAAGAATAAAGCTCTTATTTAATAATACATCATCCACTTACTATTATAAGAAAGAAATCTAAAATAATATAATATCAGTTTTTCTTCATCTGTAACCATAATTCCATCATCTCATATCATTATTCTGTTTTCAGTATAGAAATCTGAAACCATTGTCTACACTTTCTTTTCAAAAACATTGGGGATATCTGCTGTCACTTGATACGTTAGGACGATGATCAGTCGCCTAATCGTACCTGCTCTCTTTTTACTACCGGTAGAAGGAATGAAGATCATCCCTGGAGGAAGGCCACCTGCTAACATCCTCGCTTGGCATCTTCGTGCCGTAATAAAATAATAAATGCTGGACTGTGTCGCACACAGCCCTGACACAGCCACTTACGCAAGTCTGTTGCAATCCCCCTTTTTATCACATCATTATTCCCTTTTCAAAATATCATTCCACATTTCCATTTTCTCGCTTTCATTCCCACATATCATTCGCTCATATCATTTCCATTCTCGCACATTACTTCTATAACATATATATATATATATATATATATATATATATATATATATATATATATATATATATATAACATAATGCTTTGATCATGATCTAGACATCTCTTTCATAATCAAGAAATCAAATATACTTTTATATTCCGAAAATATTCCGTCTATTTAAAGAGTAGTAAATAATAACCAAATAATGTTTATTAAACCACTGATATTGAAAAAGAATATCTTTAGCAAAATATTATAAATCATATAACCCTAGATAACAACTGATACCATTCTTTTCTTTAGATAACAACTGATACCATTCTCTCATATTCTCTTAATCATAAGGCATGTTCACTTCATGCATAATCATCTCTATACATATCCATCTCATACTCATACTCATATCCATATTCATATACATCTTCGTACTCATATTCATATTCATATACATCTTCGTATACCTTTCTTTTCAATATCAATACTCAAGGAAGACAATTTATTCACAATCTAGTAATAATAGCATCACATATATATTCCATGAAATCAAGTTTCTTTGTGAAGATAAGTAATTTTACAAAGTAAGGATAGAAGAAATCTTGCCTCGGTTTCGGTATCCTGACAGTATGGCTCGTCCCTCTTCCGGAGTTTCTATAAACACAAAAGGACTGTCGTTAGAACCACATCTCTTACTCACTACACTCTTGTATAACATTACCTTTGAAACTTTAATATATGTTTAACGTATTCCTATTACCCCAAAGGTTCAAGAACTTAGCCATTTAAAACCTTAATCGAAGTTTCAGGGGTTTTCACCATTTCCCCTAACGATCACACTTAACTGTAAAAATTCTCAGAAAATATGGATTTTGAATTTTATCACAAGGTCAACTGGTAACAACTCTTTGACTACCTTACTACATTATCCCAATGTTTCATAATTTTTAAAAATGTTTAAGTATGGTAGTCATTGCCTCAAAGTTGACACAACTACGTTTTCTCGGTTTCTGAACCGCTTTCACTAAAACTGACTTTTCTCCTAAACCGTACGTCAGATTTTAACGTACCTTATATCAAAACGATCTATGAACTAAGCTCTATCATTACATGGTCAATTGGTAACCTAGGCAGTAGGGTACCGTACGGATACAGGGGTCACAAAACAGGGCAGATTTCTTCCTAACGAAAATTGGGCATTATAACGGGTATATTTCGGACATTCCAAAAACCATTCCATCACAACCAAGCCATATAATCATCCACCACTCCATACACATCAATATTACATCCTCATAATCCATATAATCAATGGTGAGGCCTCAATACCATCACCCAACAATCAATCAAAATTTATGCTAGCTAACATCACAATAATCACTTTTAACCACACATCATCCATTAACATCACTAAAACTCACATAATAAAAAGGGGTTAGGGTTTATACCTGCTTTGAAGCTTTAACAACACTTAACAAAGGCTTGTAGTCCTTGAGAAGCCTTGATATAACCTTATAACACCTTAAACTAACAAGAAACATCAAGAACATACTTAGAGATTTTCGGAGTTCTAAAACCCAGCTGAAAGAACATGAAAAACGAGGCCCTTACCTTGCTTTTCTGGACACACCTTGTGAAATAAGAGTTATAGATTATCTCATGGGCTTTCCAAAAAGCTATAGAACGCAAAATTTGGCTGAGAAACGAAGGAGATATGCCTGTTCTAAGTATGCTGTTACTGTTTGGCCGAATTGATGAAATGAGGTGGGGGAGAGAGTTTTGCTCTTGGTTTTGATCTTATCTAGCTAATCACTTATTAATTCTAGAGTATGGTGGAAGATTGGAAGATATTTAGTGTATAAAACCATGCAAACTGACTAATTTGCCCATTAAAACAAGTTAGTGGATGGTGATGTCACTTGATGATCCAATAAATCCCATTTTGATTTTCTAAGTATAATGCTAATGATCTTGGTAAGTAAAAATGTGGTATGTATCCTTGTTATATTACTAATCTTGGTTGCTTGGTTTCCATACTCGTCTAATTGTGGTTCGTCTCGAATATACCTCATTATCTCAGTGGTTCTGAAATCATTTAACATTCCAAATTCCTTTGGTATTCTCTTAACTTAATAATCCCCTGGTTTAATCTAAATTCTCTAATCCCTCAATATATAATTCTTATAATATTTCCATGCCCCTTAAGATCCAATAGAAGCTCTTTGGAAGTCAAAATCCTCAAAAATCCATATTTAGGAATTTCTGAAATCCATCGTCATTTCGAGGCACTTAATTTCAGTGTACATTACTAGTATGGTTTCTGTTTATTCATTTTATGTTTCCATTGCAGAGTACCTACATACCATTTCTCTAAATCCTCAAAATTACTATTCATGTGATCATTGTAGTTTTGCTAAAGTTAGGGTTATTACATCCTTCCCCCCTTAAAAGGATTCCGTCCCGGAATCACGTTGAAAATGTCCATAAATACCTTTTTCATCTACACCATATAACTTCTATACCACTTTCTCCATCCTTTTTCCTTCATAATATCTCTATCTTGTTTGCACAGAATACACCAACCTAAACTTGCTTGTCATTCATCAACATGCCATTTAACTTATCAGTAGCAGTGCTTTCACTATCTTTATCTTGCAATTTCCTCCTGTTTTAGTCATTTTATATTGGTTTATCTCTCATTCCTCTTTTAGCTAAGGGTATCAGCCACCACATTGGCCTCCCCTGAATGGTAGTGTATCTCACTTATGGTTTATCCCTATTTTGAATCTCTATCATGACATAAAATATACACACTTCGATCTTATTATATCTTGTCTCCGTAAAATCTTCCAGAAATCCGACTAGAATAAAATCCCTTGAAACAATTGTAAGGAAATACTACCTATAATATATATTTCCTGTTCGTATCTGAACAAGTCTGTGGTTTACCCCCAAAATACTATTACTTTCTCCCTCTGGTTCAGCATATCTTACTTCCAACTCAGATAGATCATTCTTATTTATTTTATTAACTTATTTACACCATTCATTGACCACATTGATTCTTAACCAAACATTTACACTAAAAATTTAAATACTAAAAGAAAATGTTCACCTGCATCTGTATCCGGCTTTTTCAATGCTTCCCCTAAGGTCATATTGTACACTCGGGCAGTGGGTTTATTTGAAGCAGTCGTACTTTGTCCCGGCGCAGATGACCCACCGGAACGGCAATCCCTAGCAAAGTGTCCTAGTTTCCCACACTGGTAACACTTGATCTCACCTCGAGGGTTCGTATCAGCTGATGGACACCTGTCATGATAATGCCCTTTCTGTCCACACTTAAAACAGGTCACATCTAACACTCTACACGTTCCTGCATGCTTCCTACCACACATCTCACAATCTGGTAATGGCGGTCGTGATTGATTTGACTGAAAGGTTCCTGTGGATCTACCACCCTGATTCACAATCTCACTGGTAGCCTTATTATTCCCTGACTTTCCTCCAAACTGGGGTTTTTGTCCTCTACCAACTCTGTTAAAGTAGCTTCCCTCACTTGAACCTCCCTTTGGACCCTCAAGTTTCCTTTTCTTGTTCTCTCGACCTATTTGGGTTTGTTCACTCTCGGCTTCTATAATAGATGCCTTCTGGACCACTGCAGCAAAATCAGTCAACTCAAATGGTGCCACTCGCGTTCGTAGCCATGGTTTCAATCCTTGTTGGAACCTTTTTGCTCTTTGTTCTTCAGTACGCACAAATTCGGGAACAAACCTAGACAGTTCAGTAAATTTAGTTTCATACTCAGCCACTGATAGATTATCCTGCTTTAATTCCAGAAATTTCATCTCCATTTGGTTTTCCAAATACCTAGGGGAGTACTTTTCTAAGAACACCCTAGTAAAACGCTCCCAGGTTATCACTCCCGCTCCTTCTAGATTCTTCTTAGCTTCCCACCAATAATTTGCCTCTCCCTTTAAGAGATAGGCTGCAAAGATTGTTTTCTGATCCTCTTCTATCCTCAATATCTCAAAAGCTTTTTCCATCTCTTTTAACCAGGCTCGGGCTACTACTGGGTTAGCAGTTCCCTCAAACTCTGGGGGTTTTAATGACTTAAAAGCACGAAATGAGTTAGCTGCCTGATTGGGAAGAATAGGTGGTTGTTGAGGATTCTGTGGATTAACTAAATTCTGCCTTAATAGGTCCATAAGTTGGTCAAAAGGGTCACCACCCTGATTTCCTTGTTGGCCAGTTGATTCATCTTCTTCTTCTTCATGATTTTGTTCATTATGAGCGTTTTCACCCTGCCTATTATGACTTCCTTCCTCTCTCTCATTTTCTCTTGCATTCGCTCTATTATTACGCTTAGGCGGCATGATTCTGTATATAACAATATTCTTCATTAATCACCCAAATTTAGGGTACAACATACATCATTCCCATATACATCATTCTCATATACACAATTATATCACTAGTTAACTCATTTATATACCCTAATATTCTCAACTCAACTTTAGCAAATAAGCGTATCACCTTTAGCACAATAACCTTTTCATTTAAGTCAATCACCTTATATACATCAATATTTTAGAATCTCAACATTTAATATCAAAATACGATAGAATTTAGACAGAATACACAAATTTCATTAATTATCCCCACTTCCTTTGTTTATCCTTATTCTGACTTTTCCTCAAAATACACCTTACTTTCAATAGTAAATCTCAATTATACCTTAAAATTCCTCATATTCTTTTATCTCACTAGTCCTCAAATATGCCCATTTCTTCTCACGAAATTCCTTTCTCTTTTATATCGAAACGCTTCTAGCTCTAATTATCTCTTATTGAAATTTCCCTTGAAATCTCAAGTTTCCTCGTATAATCACGTATACTCTAAACCTTGCTTCCATTATCCCATCCATTACTGAAATCTTCTATATTCGAAACAATTTATAAAATTTAAGAAACTTTGATTTGAAACGGACCCAGAAACAAGCAAGGGTCCCGCAACAATTTATAAGATTAAGATTTTTAAATAGCTCTTATTCGAAACAAAAGAATATTTTGGGAAATCAATATGATGGAAGAACCCGTACGTAACACAAGTGAGGGCGTCCCCTCCGACTTTCAATCACACAAACAGATCGTCCTTGTGTATACATATAGGATTGTTCCTCTTAGTTGGAATAAGAAGTATAAAGAAAACATTTAATCACGATGATAAATACCCTCTTCCAAAAATAATCTTAGAGAAATATTTTGACTAAAATAGATAAAATACAATTTTGAAACACATTCCAAAGGTACCAGAAAGTTTTGAAAAGATACAGGCCCTTTTTTTTTTTTTCGAATAAGAGATGATAGATCACCCTGGGATTACTCACGAGGTTATCTAACGTACACTTCCCGATACATCAAGTATTCCCTTTCTCATATCGATCTCATGTGCTACATAAACTTAACACTTTTGGCATAATAACCTTTATTAGCAATAATCTATAAAATTATAATCGCGACTCAGAATAAACGCTTCGTTTGATAAACCCCCCTTGAACTCGATATGAGTTCATATTTTATATCATTACCTATATATCTATATGCGTATATTACTATCACTCTTGTTCCTGAGCAATATGACTCTTAGCTCTGATACCATCTGTGACGCCCCTAGATCCGGGGTCAAGGATCCAGGTCATCACGGTCCAATTTCCGATCAATATCAATATCTCTTTAGTCTTTTTTTTTACTAATTAAGCAATTGACCCCACACTAATACACACACACACACACACACCAGTCATATGCTCATAGAAAAACATTCACAATATTAAAAGTTTAAAGTTAACAGTTATTACAAACCCAGAATTCTACTAAGTACATTGTTGAATAATACTTCTACATGAAGCATTTCAACAACCAAAAGTTTATTACAACTTACACACTTAATTTACATAAATCTACTAAGCCCCTTCGCTTGTCACTACCTCGGGGATGGTCGCCAACACTAGCTCAAAAGGCCGCCTTTCCCTTACCCTCTTGCGGGGTGTAGTGCGTAGTATCGGCATGGGACCTAGCTGCTATATACATAAGTAGCAAGAGTGAGCTATAATAGCTCAGCAAGATAATATTGTAATCTAGAATTTAGAATGTGAACAGGTATACATATATGTATATGCATATATAATAGCAGAAAACAATTAAAAGCCTTAAGGAAGAATAAAGCTCTTATTTAATAATACATCATCCACTTACTATTATAAGAAAGAAATCTAAAATAATATAATATCAGTTTTTCTTCATCTGTAACCATAATTCCATCATCTCATATCATTATTCTGTTTTCAGTATAGAAATCTGAAACCATTGTCTACACTTTCTTTTCAAAAACATTGGGGATATCTGTTGTCGCCTGATACGTTAGGACGATGATCAGTCGCCTAATCGTACCTGCTCTCTTTTTACTACCGGTAGAAGGAATGAAGATCATCCATGGAGGAAGGCCACCTGCTAACATCCTCCCTTGGCATCTTCGTGCCGTAATAAAATAATAAATGCTGGACTATGTCGCACACAGCCCTGACACAGCCACTTACGCAAGTCTGTTGCAATCCCCCTTTTTATCACATCATTATTCCCTTTTCAAAATATCATTCCACATTTCCATTTTCTCGCTTTCATTCCCACATATCATTCGCTCATATCATTTCCATTCTCGCACATTACTTCTATAACATATATATATATATATAACATAATGCTTTGATCATGATCCAGACATCTCTTTCATAATCAAGAAATCAAATATACTTTTATATTCCGAAAATATTCCGTCTATTTAAAGAGTAGTAAATAATAACCAAATAATGTTTATTAAACCACTGATATTGAAAAAGAATATCTTTAGCAAAATATTATAAATCATATAACCCTAGATAACAACTGATACCATTCTTTTCTTTAGATAACAACTGATACCATTCTCTCATATTCTCTTAATCATAAGGCATGTTCACTTCATGCATAATCATCTCTATACATATCCATCTCATATTCATACTCATACTCATATCCATATTCATATACATCTTCGTACTCATATTCATATTCATATACATCTTCGTATACCTTTCTTTTCAATATCAATACTCAAGGAAGACAATTTATTCACAATATAGTAATAATAGCATCACATATATATTCCATGAAATCAAGTTTCTTTGTGAAGATAAGTAGTTTTACAAAGTAAGGATAGAAGAAATCTTGCCTCGGTTTCGGTATCCTGACAGTATGGCTCGTCCCTCTTCCGGAGTTTCTATAAACACAAAAGGACTGTCGTTAGAACCACATCTCTTACTCACTACACTCTTGTATAACATTACCTTTGAAACTTTAATATATGTTTAACGTATTCCTATTACCCCAAAGGTTCAAGAACTTAGCCATTTAAAACCTTAATCGAAGTTTCAGGGGTTTTCACCATTTCCCCTAACGATCACACTTAACTGTAAAAATTCTCAGAAAATATGGATTTTGAATTTTATCACAAGGTCAACTGGTAACAACTCTTTGACTACCTTACTACATTATCCCAAAGTTTCATAATTTTTAAAAATGTTTAAGTATGGTAGTCATTGCCTCAAAGTTGACACAACTACGTTTTCTCGGTTTCTGAACCGCTTTCACTAAAACTGACTTTTCTCCTAAACCGTACGTCAGATTTTAACGTACCTTATATCAAAACGATCTATGAACTAAGCTCTATCATTACATGGTCAATTGGTAACCTAGGCAGTAGGGTACCGTACGGATACAGGGGTCAGAAAATAGGGCAGATTTCTTCCTAACGAAAATCGGGCATTATAACGGGTATATTTCGGACATTCCAGAAACCATTCCATCACAACCAAGCCATATAATCATCCACCACTCCATACACATCAATATTACATCCTCATAATCCATATAATCAATGGTGAGGCCTCAATACCATCACCCAACAATCAATCAAAATTTTTGCTAGCTAACATCACAATAATCACTTTTAACCACACATCATCCATTAACATCACTAAAACTCACATAATAAAAAGGGGTTAGGGTTTATACCTGCCTTGAAGCTTTAACAACACTTAACAAAGGCTTTTAGTCCTTGAGAAGCCTTGATATAACCTTATAACACCTTAAACTAACAAGAAACATCAAGAACATACTTAGAGATTTTCGGAGTTCTAAAACCCAGCTGAAAGAACATGAAAAACGAGGCCCTTACCTTGCTTTTCTGGACACACCTTGTGAAATAAGAGTTATAGATTATCTCACAGGCTTTCCAAAAAGCTATAGAACGCAAAATTTGGCTGAGAAACGAAGGAGATATGCCTGTTCTAAGTATGCTGTTACTGTTTGGCCGAATTGATGAAATGAGGTGGGGGAGAGAGTTTTGCTCTTGGTTTTGATCTTATCTAGCTAATCACTTATTAATTCTAGAGTATGGTGGAAGATTGGAAGATATTTAGTGTATAAAACCATGCTAAATGACTAATTTGCCCATTAAAACAAGTTAGTGGATGGTGATGTCACTTGATGATCCAATAAATCCCATTTTGATTTTCTAAGTATAATGCTAATGATCTTGGTAAGTAAAAATGTGGTATGTATCCTTGTTATATTACTAATCTTGGTTGCTTGGTTTCCATACTCGTCTAATTGTGGTTCGTCTCGAATATATCTCATTATCTCAGTGGTTCTGAAATCATTTAACATTCCAAATTCCTTTGGTATTCTCTTAACTTAATAATCCCCTGGTTTAATCTAAATTCTCTAATCCCTCAATATATAATTCTTATAATATTTCCATGCCCCTTAAGATCCAATAGAAGCTCTTTGGAAGTCAAAATCCTCAAAAATCCATATTTAGGAATTTCTGAAATCCATCGTCATTTCGAGTCACTTAATTTCAGTGTACATTACTAGTATGGTTTCTGTTTATTCATTTTCTGTTTCCATTGCAGAGTACCTACATACCATTTCTCTAAATCCTCAAAATTACTATTCATGTGATCATTGTAGTTTTGCTAAAGTTAGGATTATTACATATTAGATCTAAGGTGTTCTTTATTGTTTGTTATATAAGGGCGTTCTGTATGGAGCAATGACCTATATATATATATACATAGGTACAAGCACTGGTAGTATAGTTTTGATCCAAGAATAACATCTATATTTGGGATAGGTTGTACCTCAATCAATAAGACCTGAACAACGACATAGGTTGTAGCGAGAGTAAGATTCTCCTTTCATTTTATTCATAAAGGATGCCGTGAATTGAAGTACGTAGTAGAAATGTTATTTAAGAGCAGACTTGAGAAGCTACCAAAAAAGTTATCATGATTGGTTCACAAACTAATATGGAAAAGGTTAATTCTGTACTATATTTCTTGTATATATATGGACATGTCTTAGCCATTAGTGGTTGTGTACCATTTTAGCACATGCAGAAACTGTGATCTTAAAGTTAATTGTGTTATATCTGTTGAATTTTGGACCCTGGTATTTTAATAAAACTTACTGTTAGTGACTAGGTAGTAGGCTTAGACGACATACCCCACTAGTTAATAGTTAAGATTAAGTTTGTTAAGACTAAATGACATAGGTTACTCTTTGTCTCAAACTGTTTGAAGGGTAGGGAAGCGGGCTTACCTTATATCATATATTCAATAGAGGAAATTAGTTAACATTTATTACATTGTATGACACGTCTCTACAAACATATGAACACTATATATTCTTACTGGATTTGTTGGTCTTAAATTCTTGATATGTCCCGTGGCTCTGCGTTTTCACAGGAGAGTTTTGCGCAGATGCATGATATTTGGAAAGAGGTTTAGAAGACAACTATGATTCTTCCAAAACTCTTCCTAACAAATTGATTATTCATACACCTCAGCTCGTTCTCGCTTCAATTTCTTATATTGCTCTATAACCTTCAGCATTTGATGGAAACTGTTGGGTTAATCTAAACTTGGAATTTAGTTTTACTTATCTGTTAAGTATTTGCTTATTACCTTATGGATGGGTTCCTACAAATCTGCAAACGCGGTTGTTGACATAGTCCTCACAGCATGGAGATGTTGTAGGAGTTGTAGAAAAATAAATGATTGGTGATTCAGTTATTTTAGGATCGTAACTTTTGACAGTTCCTAGTTTATAGGACATTGTCGGTTGTTTTCTATCTATATATTGTAATGTGTTTTCATTCAATAGAAGTAAGCATTCAAAGTAAATTCTTTTCTCCAGTTTTCATACATATACATTGTGTGCAGTTAGTTTTGTGCCAAGAGAAACAACATACATTCCAGGATAAGTCTCTCCTTGTAAAATGGACGCATGGATGCAACAAAAGCTTTTCAGATGAAAAGAAATATGAATTTTCAACGAGCTGTATAAGTGTCGAATATTAACACATTTAGATCCACCCAGTTTATGTATCTTACAAAATGTTTTAGATTATGAATAAATTTCTAAGGATGATCTCTTGTAACTGCTCTTTTTATACACTATTTTGTTAATGTCAGTAACACTAATTTAATAATAACTTTTTTGTATGTTTGAAGGTGTTGAGAAAGCTGTAGAACACATTGGCCGGCTTTGCTTCATCACTTAATGAAGAACTCTGAAACAAACCCTAATGCAAAGCTCATGTCATGTTAAGCATGATGTAACAACAATGTGACAATACATGTTATAAGCACATGGTTAAATAAGCTTTGGGAAACCTAAAAGGCCATGCATTTACTAATCTCCAACAACTTTCATCATATATATACTACGTATATACGGTATCTAAGAAAATTAATAATAGAGTAATGTATGGATACAAATATATTTATTGATATAGATAAGGCTATTTGGAGTACATAAAACACATAACTGTTATGTATTCATATGCATGTAATAATGGGAAATATTGATGGAAGTAACCTTGATCAATTGACCTTTGTAGAAAATCTCAGGTCTCTGTAGTGGAAGCATTACCAGCTCCATCCTTTTCTCAAATGATTCCAATATCATTAGACGGAATTGCTGATCCAAAAGTTTCTTTCTAAAGTCATTACCAGTTACAACATCCTATTAAGTTTTTTGAGATATATAGGATATAGTAACTGATAATGAGTTTGAAAAGAAATTTTTTGGATGAAGTCATCGTGCATATTGATATTGGAGTCACATTTGAGTATATCGAACCCCTGAAAAATATCAAAGAAACATTCAAGGAGCGGATGATTCTTCCACTACACAACCTGAGCTTTACACAACCTGAGCTTTTTTGTAGCTGTTAACTGATCAGGGTTACTTTCACTAATACTTTCATTAACATGGATGTAAATATATAACAATTATGTGTTATATGAAAAAAAAATCGATAACATGTGATTATATAAATAAAATCATTTTTCGCTGGATACCTAAGTAAGCTTAGAAAATGAAAAATATTATAAGATCACATTTGAACAAAGTAGACAATATTCAATGTACGAGACAAATGAAATTATTTCACTAGCCTATTCATCTATTTAAAGAAATTTTCTAGTACAACGAAAGAGCATATCCAGAGAGCCACATAAAAGATAAAGCATGACTTTAAACATCCTCACTAATGAAATGAAACAATTCCCTTGGATTGAGTAACTCCCTTTCATGAATCCTGATTGCGTTGTTTTCAAGTCTGGTAGTAATAGACATGCATAACTAACATCACAAACCTCTTTCAATGGGGAAACCATTCCTACCTGTCCAAGAGCACACAATAGTTGTAGCCAAGTGTTACAACTTTGCTGCATATCCACATCACAAACCAAAAGGAGTTTCTGCTAAACAAACTTCGTATGCGGGCATTTTAGGAAGAGATAGTCCTGAGTTTTGCGGGGTGCCACACCGAATAAAGATTTGTTTACTGAGATTAAAATCAATCATGTTCAAACAAACAGAGCCTTCCATGATAGGCTAACCATTGTATGAAGGCATATCTATTGATTTTCATCTTACAACAGACTAAGTTGGCCCAAGGAACTCCCAAGTCAAAGTGCCTCATTTCCCAAATAGGTCTCGTCTTTATAACCGAAATCTTTGTCAAGTTCCACATGTGGTGATCCGGCTGATTTTTAAGAGATGGTAGACTACTGATGTCAACACAAAGAAGCCAGTTCACCATCTTCATTTGCATTTCAAGTAGAATGTGAGGAAGATTTAGTTGTCCATTACCCCATACATCATTAAACGTAGTTGTACTATTGTATTTAGTACAAATAATACCCCCTCTAGGTTATATATCTAATTCCGAAGCTTCACAAATTTTTTAGTGTCATAAAATACGGGATAGCTTTCTGATGTGCAAGACACAATACATTAGAAATGGGTGCACACAGAAGCAAGTTATTCTACTTTAAGCAGCTATGGGAAAGAGTCCTTTGAAAGACACAATACACTAGAAATGGGTGCACACAGACAGCTGATTAATTTAGAAAGAGTCCTTTGGCGTGAGCTATGGGATCGTGATTTTTGCTTCACCCTTCCTTATTTTACTTGTCCCTACAGTCCAAACAGCTAAGATATCCTAGTATTCCCCCAGCCCTCGTATCCGAGACAAATATTTGAAAGATCTGAAACAAGACAACAGAAATGTAGTTGATATTTGACCAACCCTGATAGACACAATGCGAAAAATTATAACACTTGCAAAAGATTATTGAAAATTTTCTTATTTTGAGTTCTAATTAGTTTGGATTGTAGCTCGATTTGAGTTTTAAAATAGTACTAGCCGGTAACCCGTGCGAAGCACGGGCCAGGCGAGCACGTGTAAATTATCGATAATAAATATAATTAATGAATACTATTTTAATATGTATTTGTAAAAAATTGAATGATAAAAACATATAATAAATAAATACTATTAAGTTATGTAATTATAGGAAATTGAATACGGGTGAAATTAAAAAAATTAAAATAGATAAATATAATTAATACCTAAGTTTTATTTAAATATAAACTTGTAAAGAATTGAATGATTAAAGTATATAACAAATAAACGCTATTTAAGTATGTGGTTATAGGGAATCGAACACGGGGTGAAATTAAATTAAATAAATAAATATTGTATAATTTTGTAGTTGGAAGGAATCGAACCCCGAGTTAAGTGATAACCAAATTTGGTACTTTAGTACTTTGGTATTTTGGTACTATTGTGTACCATTAAAACATGGTTTTGCACATTAATATAGAGTATAGATTCCAAAATCATTGAACGTAGTTGTACTATTGTATTTAGTACAAATAATACCCCCTCCTCTCAAGGCTCATTCCAAAATTTGGTAGAAGCCCCATCTCCCAACTGAATTCTAAGGTGCCTAGAGGTCAGATTCCTCATCAGAAGAATTTTCTTTCACATCCAAATGCAGCCAACGGTTAGAGGGACTATCCAAAAACAAAATCTATCCAAAAGATGTCTATAGACCTAACTCACACACATTGAGGTGCACCTATTATTTATTTTGGACTAGTTTTATACTCGTGTAATTGATGAGTGGTATTTTTTTTTGCCAATTTTCACTATTTTTCAACTTGAATTCGGCGTTTGTACTCAAGATTTTGTTGTATTTTGATGTGTTTTTATTTAGTTTTAGGTAATGTATTGTTCCTCTCGAAGGAAGTTGTTTTGAGGTGATTTAGAGCTATTTTGGAGTCAAAACGGTGAAGAAAAAAGATGGGTGTGGACATGGCTTGATTTGGGGACTTCGTCAAATTTTTTGACATTAAAATCATTCAAATTGTTAGGCTAACAAGAAAAGTTTCTGCCTAACAATGGGAGAAGTCAGCTAAATCAAAAACGGATTATAAAGGAATACATATTCTCACAGATGGCATTCAATGTTTTGGCCAAAACCGGAGTTCTACATGTCTGATTTCGACGCTCAAGTACTTGTTGAAAAGATCTCGAAAAGATCCTTAATTTGAGTATGAGCTAGACACATATCTCTCAATTTTTCATCCCAGAATCAGCCCACAAAGTTCCAACCTCAGTTTCCTTATATAGAATCCTACTCTATTTGCGAATTTTAGTTGCATTATTTTATTGGGCTTATGTGTATGGGTTTGGGGATATGTCCCATATTATAAATACCTAAACTTGATATAGAGAGAAGGAGTTAGTTGATACCTAAAAAATATTATTCTCATAGGGTTTCAAGTTAGAGAGGGGAGTAGCCGCCATTATAGTAGAATACATACAACTTTTATATCTATAGCTTGGTAATATCGTCATATATTACATTGGAGCTTCAAGCTTTGTTCTTCCCATAAAGATTTATATCTCTATCTCTATCTTGTATATATAACTCGTTATCATGTTTTCTTAAGTATTTTGTTGTTATTCCATGTTGATTATGCTTATTATGAGTAGTTAAACTTGTTATTGGATCATGATGTAGCTTAGTCTCGTATTTTGATTGCGATTTCTATGTGAAACTTGTTGAGATCTAGTTTATACATATCTAGACAAATTGATTAAATAATCTTGTACATTCAATACTGTGTCTTTTAATAACAACAATATGAGAATTGAGTTATTAATGAGACCGAATTTTTGTGCATTTTATGTTGTGTTAATCGATAATAACCATACGAGAGTTGAGTTATTGATGAGAACTAACTTGCGTAGCATGTGTGTGAGAAGGATCGAGAGTTACCCGCTTAGCACATGTAGTCATAGTGGAGGCTTGAGATATAAATTGGATTAATGAATTGACCTTATAGAGATGTATTGGTTAGCATTAATTTGTTGACCATAAGCCATGTTTGTGGGATATATAGTTCGTGGTACACAGAAAAATGACATGTTCTTCATTAGTGCCTCCGACACGTATGCATGATGTGGTTGATTTGGTCAATTTTAATTTGTTTCGTGAAATTTGGGCATCATTTTCAATTTTTTTGTGAAGTATGTAATTAAAAATGAATTTTCATCACAAAATCACTACACATGATCTTTACAAATTACCACTTTTGGCACACATGATTAATTCATAGTTTTAAAAAGATTTGTACGATTGGATCATTCAATTTTTTTTAAAAAATGAATCAATATGAACTATCTATTTAAAAATGATTTTTGATTATAAAATCACTACAAATAATCTTTAAAAATCACCATTTTTGGCGCATATGTTGGATCATTCAAGAATTTTATTTAAAAAAAACATGGTACAACCATAATCTTATCCCTAAATCGTGGAATTTCAGTTGTTAAGATCATAATTATTTTTGAAAAACAATTTTAATTTTGTACATTACAACTTTTTTAATAACTCGTTATTTAGTAAATTCCAATTTGATACTATTTTTTTTTGAGTTATACATAAATTTTTGATATATTTTATATTTTAGTAAGAATAGATTAATTTTTGTTTGTAAGAAATTAGTTAATAATCGCAATTGAAAAACAAGCAAAAGTTATTTAGCATCATCAAAAGATGTAGGTAGTAATTTGGTTGGTATTTATTTATAAATTTTTAAAGTAATTGCTAATTTGAATAAAGTCCCTGATTAGGGCTAGTATATTATTGACAATAAATAATATTTCAACTTTACAAATATGGGAAGTCCAAAACTATTTAAAGAAAGTCTAAACCAAATCTGAACCTAGCATTCACAGTTAAGGAAACTGTAATTGATACAAGTATAATTCTATATTTACATATCTATTTGCATACCTCCACAGTGAAAGTGGGAAAAGGATGAACACTGAGATTGGAGCGGAACTCTAGAAAGAGGGAGGAAGGTAGGCCCTTGGTAAAAATATTAGCATATTGTGAGCTTGAGGGAACATGAAGGACTTTGACAAGACTAAGAGAAACCTTTTCACGAACAAAATAAAAATCCATTTCAACAGGTTTAGTACGTTGATGTTGGATAGGATTAGAAGAGAGATAGATGGCACTAATATTGTTACAGAAAACAATTATAGCTTTACGAAGTGGGCAGCAAAGTTCAAGTAGTAGATTCCAAAGCACGAGATTTCAACAACTGCATTAGCAATCCCACGATACTCAGCTTCGGTACTAGAGCGTGAAAGGGTAGATTGTCGCTTAGAAGAGTAGGAAATAAGATTATCTCCTAAAAACACGTGGTACCCAAAAGTAGAGCGACGGTATCTGGATACCAACCCCAATCGGCATCAGAGTATGCTATCAAACCAGGAGTGGAAGATGCAGGAAGATGTAAACCATACTTAAGTGTCCGACTGATATATCACAGAATGCATTTCATATCCATGAGGTGAGATTCATGAGGGTCATGCATAAATAAACATATTTGCTGTATAGCGTAACTTATATTAGGACTAGTAAAGGTTAAATATTGGAGTGCCCTTGCCAAGATACGATATAATGTCGGATCTGATACTGGAGACCCATCAGTGGCACTTAGTTGGGCCTCTGTGTCAAGGAGTAAGAATAGGATTATAGGAGCTCATATTTGTCCGAGCCAGAATTTCTTCATCATACTTTTGTTGGGAAAGAAACATGACACCATGAGAAAGATTAACAGAAATAACTAAGACATAACTCAAAGGTCTGAGATCGGTCATAGCAAACTCATTAATTTAAACATATATAATACGATGAAGGAAAGTCGTTGTGGATGCTATAAGTACAATATCATCCACATACACTAGAAGATATACAGTTCATTCCCGTGCTTGTATATAAAAAGAGAGCTATCATTCTTACTACAAGTGAAACCCATTTGTATAATAAATTTTCCGAACCTGTGATACCAAGTTCGTGGAGACTATCTTAGGACATAGTTTGAGTTGCGTAGGCGACAAACATAGTGGGGAGTGGTTAAGTTAACAAAACCAGAAGGTTGGTGCATATACACAGTCTCCTTTAAGTCCCCGTTTACGAATGCATTCTTGATGTCAAGCTGGTGAACAGGCCAAGAATAAGAAAGGGCTAAACTAAGCACTATGCGAATAGTGGTAGGTTTTACCATAGGACTAAATGTCTCATCACAATCCACTCCTACTTGTTGATTGCAACCATTGACCACCAAACGAGGATTATATCATTGTAAAGAGCCATCTGAATCATATTTATGCCTAAATAACCACATGTAATGGACAACATTAGCATCCCGAGGGCGTGGAACAAGATCCCACGTACCATTTTTAATTAAGGTTCGGTACTCCTCGTTCATAGCCTCTTGAGATGGCGGAAGAGGGGAAAGTGGAGGAGAAGATGTCGGTGTGGAAGGCATAGTGGTACTTGTAGGGACAGTCGAAATTGGTTTAAGGATGAAAGCTTGGATATGACATGTATATACAGCACCATAGCGAGAAGGTCTAAGGGGAGTAGTAGGAGGCATTTGGCTTGTTGGTGTTTGTGAGACAACATGTTGATGCCGAGATGAGGGAAGACAATATGTTGATGAGATGAGGGAGAGGCTATTAAGCGCTCAAGAATCAAAGGATGCAAAGGTGCATCCACAAGGAAGTCATATGAGAATGGAGTGGTGCGTTTATTCAATTTTTGTGTTACGTATCGCGATTCAGAAATTTGATCAAACCCCATATGCGGGTTGGTTTGCACTTTGAGGAAAAAACCGCACCACCCGCACCGCGAACATCCTTACTATACATGCACGAGTCTCTAAATATTATGTATATAATATGATTCTCATATAACTATAAATTTAAATTGAGTGTGTTTGATATTAATTTAAAAAATTGAATAAAATAATCAAAGTTGAACAAATCTAACCATTAAATATTAATATGAAGTTGATAAGATTTGATATTGAGAATTCTTTTTAGTATCAGATCTAAGGGTTCTCATTTAGCTAAAAAAAAGATCTAAGGCTTCTCATGTATCTATTTGTTTTAACATATCTGAAATCAAAATTGAGTTATTAACGAACTACAAAATATAGCATAGTTTGTAGATAACCAAAATTTTAAAGAAATTTTTTATGTACTTATTAAATACTTTCATATTTTAATAAATTAATTAAAATTTTAATTGAATATTCTTGAATTTCGTGTTTTAAAAATTAAAACTAAATACAACCTTTTGGTTGGGATTGTATTTGAATCAGAGATTAAAGATTAATAGTAAATTTATGAATTTTCAAATATCATGTTGTTTTTTTTAATTGTACTTTGGAGTTCAGTAAAGTTGATGTAAATTCTTTTGATTTTAATTAAAATAAATGTTAATTATTTCAAATTTTATAAATTATGATTGAATTCGAAAAATTATACACATATTAGAATATCCAATATTTAATTTATTTAAAAAGAATCTATCAATTTTTAAATATTTTCAAATTTCAAAGATTCGTATGATGTTTTAGTCAAATACCACCAATTTTTGAAAGATAATTAGAATATTAATATCCAAATATTATAAATTTTTTTTTGAAATCCTAATTTTTTTATAAATTATATGATATCCAAATTGAATATATTGAAATATTTTAAGAATAAAATAGATTCCTTAAAATCCAAAACAAATCATCAGATTTAGTTTGGGTGCCAATTGGCTTATGGCAACGGATCGGATCGAATCGGATTTCCAAATCCAAACCCGTTTTTTTTAATAAAACCTGAACCCGAAAAATACCCGAATATTGCCCGAATCCGATCCAACGGATTTCGGATCGAATTTTACCCGAAACTCGAAATTTTCCCTATAAAATGAAAATCTAACATAATCGGATCGGATTTTACCCGAAACCCGAAATTTTTCCTGGAAAAATGAAAATCTAACATAATCTGAATCTGATCAGCTTAAGTAGATGGCAAAATTAAATCAAAGTTAAACATTCATTACAATTCGAATAATAAAAATACAAAGTTCCAAATCCAATGATCCATAAATCTGCCACTAAGTAGTCTCAATAGCCAAGCTAATACTCAATTAAACCAGTATTCTCAAGTCAGCACCTGGAAAATATTTACAAAAAATGTATCAGCAACACTATCATTCAACCACATTCACTGAAGAAACTAACTTGTATCAGTAAATGAGTAATTTAGTAACCTGCAATTCATTTCACTTTTACAATAAAATGTCTGCAACATGAGATTTCATTTCCCATGTAACTATAATATGCACTTAGCAGTGATATACTTGCATATTTGCACATGACATACTTGCACTGATGTTCAAAACAACTTCCAAGCTAATAAACACAGAGACAAAATTGAACTACTAAAACTACTAATACTGTAGTACTACTCAGCTATCCTGACATATGCTGTGCATTATTAAATAGCCGAACCGGACACCTGTACTTGAGAACAACATATTTAATATTTAGTAACAGAATTGCGATCAAGCTTTACTCATTAGCATGATGTTTTAGTCTTGACGAGAGTTTCACCTATTCTTATTATATCACTGTATAAGAACAATACACTACATCTTGTAATTGGTCGTTTCATTGCAATAATTTCACTGGGCCATTATCGTTACATCAGTTAGCAAATATATTTATACTGGCTTGTTCTGCTGAATATTTATTGCAAGAGTATATGCCAAAGAAACTTATCTGAAATTTTAATCACTTGTACTAGTCAAGGAGGATGCAAGTTGATTCAGTAGGTCGAACATATGAGTTTCTTTTAACTTCGCTATATAAAAGTGGAGTTGTTTTTATTTCTAGAGATTGAAATTTACATGATATAAAGTATGACACCAATTTTGGAAATAACTATAATAACTTCATATGCACATACACACAGAGACAAAATTGCACAACTACCCCAAGCTAATAAACACAAATTAGATTCAGATTTTTACCTTAAACCTCTCGAGTGATATATACATGAATCCTCTAACTCCATATCCTTGTATATGGTGACATATCCTGAAGATGACTCTCCTAAAGTAATATAAAGATTTAATGTAAGTATAATGGTCAAGAATACTGAATATATTTATAGTTCGGTAACTAGAAAAATACTTAAAATAGAATATAATACCATTCATTTCAGCAGCCCACAACCAACTCTGAGCACACATCAGTCCTTCTATTGTTTTAGGATGAAGTCGGTAACGATGTGGACTCACCACCCTGCCATCGGTGCTAAAGGCTGACTCGGACACAACTGAAGATGCCGGAATTGCCAAAAAATCTCGAGCCATGAGTTGCAAAGTTGGATACTTTGTTGCATTGACCTTCCACCATGTTAATACATCGAATCCGTCCGTTTTTGCCAACACATCCTCCTCCAAATAATGATCCAACTCAGATTTTATAAAGTTGACCTTTTTACGCTTCTTGGTGCTTATGAACAAATCATACTGCGATGAATTTTCAGAATCAGGAACATAGCCTGTTGAAGGAGATTCGCCCATTTCCTCGTTGCACACATTAACAAGTTTCTGATGATACCCCTGAAGTAAACTATAACAAAGAGTACGAATGTAACACCCCCAGATCCGGGGTCAGGGATCTGGTCGTTACGACCTCAATATCCACCCACAAAGCCAATATAAATGAAATTACAACCTTGTGACCCAAAACAACAGCAACTCACCCGTTATAGTCCCAGAGATGAAATCAGAGTAACCTTCAATATTATTAATCACAAGTTTGAGTTCTTACAACCCAACGAATTTTCATTAACTATAACATGCTCTTTGCCATCCATTTTCAAATCCCAAATAAATACATACATTAGCTACTCGAAAGCTAACATCCACCCTGCCAATAGCTTCTTACTCAGCCGTGGCAGCTCTGATCTCAGCGGTTAATCCTCAGACTTCTATCACTTGGTTGCACCAATTGTGCCTTATGCGACCATAAGATCTAGCTGTTGTTGTGATGTAATAGATAAATCAAGGGTGATCAATAGCCCACCAACTAATATAGCTGAACAACAATATATATAACAGTTCAAAAGTATTTTGAAACCATATGCCATGCATTTGACGAACATAATGCTAGTATAATATGAAAGATGAAGTTACAAGGTAACTCAAAAATATACTTCTGTGGAAATATCTGCTATGTCAAAGATAAGCAAGATAGCATTATTTATCATAAAAGAGGAACTTGCAGAAAAATATTGCAATTCCATATTCAATCACTTTTTCACCTGCCAACACCGATAGTGTTGCAGAAAATTTTCAACATTTGAAAGGTGTACTAATACCGGAGCATTGACGCGGCAGGAGCCATAACATTTACGATGATCAGTCGCATGCTATGCTCCCCATATGTTGTTCTCTACATGTAGAAGAAAGCACCGACGGATTTACTTGCCCACCGCCCTCTGGAACCCCCCGGCCAACGGTTGGGCCATTGCTGGACCGGTGCCACTAGACCACTTACGCAGCTCCTAGTTCGTATAACATCCATAACTCTGAAACATAAAGTTCGTCCCCCTTTCCCCAAGTATAATACTTGTTGATAAGACTCCACAAAGTAGTCGTATCTAGTTGGAAAGGAAAATTCACCAATAATTCCCAAGCTACTGCTTGTTAATGGATACCAACTTGTTCCAACATTCATACCCCTCGAATGATGAGAAGGTACACAAGATTTGATAGATGAACAACAACCAAGTTGCGAGTTAAAAGAATAGTTTCAAAAGATTTATGATTGGGAAGTCAACAAGATAAATAACATTTCTCAAGTAAGGTTCCCTTATTATTTAGAAGATAGATTCGAAGGAAGAATGAAATTTTGAGAACCTTTCTTGATATAATATTAATAATAATAGGGCTCCGAAGTAATTTTATAATAATCGAAGGTCGGAGATAATATTTGAAGTCATTTCAGAGTATCGGATAAATATTCAGATAATATTTATTGAATCAGAAATAGTTAAAGAAGACTTATAATCATGAACGGATATTTAAATCGAAGTATTTCTCAGAATAATTCTCGAATGAATAAGGAGAAAATATTTATTAAATAATTATACATTTAAATGAATATTCAAAATAATATTCATTTATTCGATACATAAATAGAACATCAGATGAATATTTAAAATAATATTCATAAATAAATAGGAACTTAAATGAATATTCAAAAAGTAACATTCATTTAATGAATAATATTCTAAATGAATATCAAAATAATATTCATTTAGTAATCCAAGCTTTAAAGGAATATTCGAAATAATATTCGATAAATGAATCGTCTTTAAATGAATATTGAAAAATAATATTCATTTAATAGATAACGTTCAAATAAAAATTTGAAGTAATGATCGTTAATTAAATAATCTCGGACGAATATTCAAAATAATATTCGTCAACCAAATAATGGAAAATATTTACTTAAATATTTCCCTCGAAAGTAATTAAGATATATCAAGAAGTACTGACTCCCGGTCTGTATTCAACGAATACGATATATTGATGCCCTTCTCTAAGGGATTTAACAACATCCGACTTATAACTGATACATTATCTATCTAGCTTATAAGCCAACAATAATCAAGGAACAAGTATAACAATATGAATTGAAAATAGGCATGCATGCAATGAAATATGTATACAAACATTCACACACACATATATATATATATATATATATATATATATATATATATTATCACAACAACAGTTCCAAGTATTGGAAACTTGCCTGGTAATCCTGTAGGGACCGTGTGCCTCGGGTCAATCCGGTGATCTATAAATAGTCACAATATCCGAGGTTAAACACTTAATACTTTTAAAGTCTAAGTATAAACTTAACTTAAGTCGAAACATGTTTTCGAGTTATCTCGATATTCGCCTTCTAGTGTAACTCTTGTTAACACCGTTATAATCCGACTTGCCCGTTATCAAGACATGTCACTTCACTCATACTTGGCATGTACTTAAGTCGTATAAGTTCTATGGTCGTTCGTTTACGAACCAAGATTATATCTCGAGTTTTATCGCCCGTTTTCTTAGTGGTTTTCCAAAGTTAAACCAAGTATCCATTTTAGGGGTTCGTTCGTATTTAAGCTCGACTCAAACATTTTTATAAAATCGAAAAATGATCCGATTGACATGTGGTTTTCTTTCACATCTTCCTCATGACCTCTAATATTTAATTACCATGATTCGTCACTAACTTTCATATTTTACCAAGGTTCAATGTTAATAACGAACATGTAGTTACGGTTTCGAACAACTTTTACTAAGTCGGCCATAACTCCTTCGATTCTTTTGCCAAAGCGATCTATGACTCGAGATCTACAAGGGTAGGTCATGTATCCATTAAGGTCAGAAAGTTAACCTAACTGTTATGCACGAATTACTAAGGTCTAACGAAAATCGGGCATTACGACGGCTATAAATCGGACGTTTCCAAATTTCGTTTCAACAACCAAGCCAGACCGGGCATCCATACATCTTATACACATGTTATACATCCCACTAAGTCCAGAAATATTACACTTCACGATCATAATCATCATATGATTAAAGCAACTACAAAATCATGTTAACATGTTCATAATAACACTAATATCATAACTAATCTTAAAACACCAAGAGCATGCTTAAAACTCAAAACAAGATCTAGGGTTTCGAGAGAGTTATACCTTCCTTGGTGTGTATATGAGACTAACAAGCCTTGATCTAGTCCTTAGAACTCCTTGCAACCTTAAACTAGCAAGAAACATCAAGAACATTCTAAGTGATTTTCGGATCTGCTATAACTCATTGGAAAGATCATGAAAAACGAGGGCCTTACCGAGGTTTTCTGATCAAGAATTCTAAAGGAGAGTTGTAGAGCATCTAACCAGCTTTCTAACAAGCTAAAGCACCAGGACAGTTTACCAAATTCCATTGAGTAATGAAGGAGAGTAGCCCGATTGAAAATCGTCCCAGAAACTCTCAAGCACCAGGACAGTTTGCTTCTTCAACTTGGGGAGGAGATTTAACTAGGCTACACTCACTAGAATGCCATCAAATTTTGGGTGAATATTGCCCATGGAGTGGAGAGGTTGTGGTTAAAAGTTGGTGATTTTATCATGGATAGAAATGGAAATATAAATTTTTCATTGAGGGTTGATTCTGCTGGACAGCTTGTGGAGAAATGGAGAGATGAAGTTTTCTTTTTGTTTTGTTATGTGTAATGACTTAATACATGTAATATCTATCTATATTTGGAGGCAGCCTCTCCTTTTGTGTTGTCACTCATCCATTAGTCCATGTGTTACCCCTTGATTTGGCCAAGTGGTTGGCTAGAAACATGCAACTCCATTTTTGGCAAAGTGCAACTACACCATTCACTTGTTTGTTGACTTTCCCTTTGATCACCTTCGTTTCTTATTCCTCCACCAATTTGCACATGTTCCTCTCTTGGTTCTCTGCTTGTTTCTTTGCCTGGATATTGCTCAATTTCATTGATCGTTTGGAGGAATATCTCAAGCATTTCTCGTTAAGGTTTTACCGGAAACCTTCTTAATATCTATACTACTATCTTTAATCCTCCTTTATAATCCTTGAATTTAAATCCCTTAAGTCTTTTCATTATCTCCTTAAATCCTTCATTGTCCAGTGAAATCTCGGAGAAAATAAAAGTGCTATTTTTCTGAATCTTATATCATTTACATACACTTATTTCGTTCACTGATCATCGATTCAAATTCAGAAATCTATTCTGGATACTTCTATATAGTGTCGTCTAATAATATTCCAATTTTCATCGAAAACACTATTCATTACTCATTCCCTATTTAATCCTTATAATCAGAAAAATGTTCTCGCGCTTTCCCGAGCGTTCCTTATTCCTTTTACGGAGTTACTTAACTTATCTTAGATATCGATTTGGATGACATGAGAATACTTCCTCGGTTTGTATATCATATCTTACTTCCTCGATGATAGATTATTCTTATCTACATCTTCAATCAATTACATTGTTCATGGCACATAAACATTTGAATCCACTCCATTTAATATCCATCTATTAACCCACTGATACATTCATACTCCAATACATAATAAAAGTTTTAATTAGTACCAAGAATCTGGGTTCTTACAGTCTCCCCTCCTTAACAGGATTCCGTCTCGAAATCAGGTAGGAAACAATCGGATGCTTGTTTGTCATTTCGTTTTCCAGTTCCTCGGTTTATCCTTAGCATTCCCATCTTTACTCAGCACACCTGCTGGTGCTACAATACACATTTTATCCTTTTCCCTCGACTCTTCTACTTTTCATACAGCACCCTATTCGGGTTATGCTCTTACTCAGTCGTATGCTCTTTATTCTTATTGGTATCTGCAATGACTTTGGTATCATTATCGTGCTGTGTATTCGGAGACAACCTCATTCGTACTATGTTCCTAATCACTTTAATGTTCGCAATCTCGATCAATATATATATAGGAATAGCAGAATTTATTGAGTGATCACTATGATCCATGAACATTTGTCATATTGCATAGTTAGTATAGAAGGGGGCCAGCATTTAGTACTTGACAAGCAATTAAACAGTTAGTGGTATTCTACTTAGAACTCTATCACACAGTCAGATAGTCATGTAGCAGTACCTCCCCTCCTTAAAGGGTTGTTCTTCTCAATTCAAAAAGAAGATGAATAAGAGAGAAGAAAAGAAAAGAATTCCAAAGAATTTTAAAAAATTTTCATGATTGTAAGATATCATAGTACTTCGAATTTCCCTCCGAATTATAGAGGTTTATCAAGGAAGAAAGATAATTGCAATCGTATTAAACACTAAGTTATCGTAATTTCACGTGTCGACACATCCTCGCTGCTCTGTCCATCATTCTATGAACTAGGTTCTTGTCCAATCTCAGCAACACTTGCTCCTGAAACACCTTTCAACCTTTCCGGTTAAATCTTAGATTTCTCCTTTGACACCATATTTACTGACATTCCATATTTCGTTACTAGCTCTTTCATGTTTATAATAATAACACTATCAGGTTGTCATCTCGAGGGTTCGTTCGAAAACCCATTCATCAATCCATTCATAACATTCCTTGATTCACATTTCATAATTACTTTCCCAATATTTTCTTTAGCAATCACATCCTTGGGGTCAAACTTTTCTCTGTTCAACCATATAAATTCTCAATTTCTCGTTCCATAAGTCTCCTTAGTACTCAATCAATCTGTTCCAATTTCCTCGACTTCTCCATACTTAAGGGGGTTAATTTGTATGTCGTCCTTGCTTTCAATTCCAACTTCCCGTTGTGACCGATGACTTTACAATGTCCATTTCATACTTTTCTTATCTCATTGCTGGGGCCTCTCAGGAGTTCTCATATCTAACTCCCTTGTTGATCCTCAAATTTATATTCATTTCCATCAGTCACTTGGTGTCTATTTCTACCATAATCGCTCAATGAACCTTCATAGTCTAATCATCTATTTCAAATATCACGTCATTCTCAACATCAAACCATCCGAAATAACCCTGGGCGATTTCTCTAACTTAGGCTCAGTCCCGACATTTCTACTGTCGTTATCATTTAAGTTCTCAAAAGGATCATCATTACGTTAATGTAACCAATGGTTGAATCACCATCATTTGTTGTTTAAGTAGTGCTTGAATAGATAAACGTACAGGTCTCATAATTGTCGAATCATAACATTTAGGAAGACAAAATCATCACTATTCCTTATCCATAATGAATACTTCTTGAGCTTGACGTAGATATTACATGAAGCAGATAAAATCGCAGAAGAGTTTCAAGCATCGCAACTATGACAAGTTGATGAAATTTTAATCCTATATCTTTAGTAAAAGACTAAAAGCTTAGCAGTTTACTTAATCACTTCCCAACCTCATATTCTCTATCTTGTTTGCATAGAAGTACACCCACATAAACTTTCTTGTCATTCATCATCATGCCAATTGGCTTATTAAAATTAGTACCATCTCTGTTTCTTGTTATCTACTACCAACCTCCTGCTGGTCTAGTCCTTTCGCTTACTCCTTTTACCTAATCTCTCCTCTCTCTTTCAAAAAGAAGGCGAGTCTCTTGGGGAATTTGCTTGCGGGGACTGTTGTCTGGCCTGTCGCAAAACCTTCTAATGCCGATAAATGTGCCTCAGACAATATCAGGAATCGAATGTTTACTTAAACTATCCTTAATGTTAATTCTCGCACGATCATTAGAGGGAATCGTAAATTCCTCCATCACACCCTGATCTTCGAGGTCATTCTCAATACCACTCTATTTCCTTTGGTATGAGCATTTATGGTACTTCTCTATACTTAAAGTGTCGGCCACCTCATTGGACTTTCCTCATTATAATAATTTCTTATAGTCGGTGTTTTCTGGATCTATACCAACTGAGGGTGAAAGCATTCTCCCTTAAACTCAGTCTCTTTTCCATAAGCCATTGCTTCCACCTTTCCATGTGAACCTCATCACATTTATTCGTAATCCTACTTAGGATATTTCTTTTCTTAGTTCTTTCTTATTTTATGATAACCTCAAACTTTATTGGTTCAATCCATACTTTCTCCTGGTTTCACACATGCTTCATCTGGGATTATCGTTACCATGTCATACATTCCCTACCAAACTTCCACTTTGAAGTTCAGAATATTACCTTTATCCTTATAAGGTTTCTTAGGTCATCCTCATCATTGCTCCTGTATATTCTAGGTATAAGGTATTATCCAAACATCATTAACCAATCCTATAATAATTCGGTCTATGTAGTTTCCCGAAACTCCTTTAAATAATTCCGTAAAGGTTATTGTTGCCTTGGTCAATCCAACTTATATCATCTGGATTCACAATGTCTTTATTAGGGCAATGTCATCCTCAATGCATCCCAAGGGTTCGTGGATATCATCTGGATTCACAATGTCAATTTTTAGATATTTTGTTATAGTTTTTTTATAGTTTTTAAAGGAACTTTTTAAGTTTTTTGGAAATATGTGTGATATTAAATTTTTTTTATTTGTTTGAATATTTTTATATTTTTATGTTAATTTTATATTTTTGTCATGTGTGGTGTCTATTATGTTTTTTTGTTTACTTAGGGATTTTTATGTTGTATTATATTTAGATATTAATATAAATTTATTTTGTGAGTGTTTGGATTGCTTTCGAATTAAAATATGTTCATTTATTGATTTCTGTTCACTTTTTTTTTATTTAAATTTTTTCTTTGCAAAGTAAGAACTTTTTTATTTATTGATTTGTGCTCACATTTTTTTAATTTAAATTTTAGAAATATATTTGTTATCAAACCAAAAAATAGAATTTTTAATGATTTTTATTAAATTAATTTTTTCTTAAAACACTTTTATTTGGTAAACGATATTTTTTTGTAAGTTAATTTTAAGGTTTAGCCTAACATATATTTCAAATTTTTTGGGATGTTTTCTTCTATTTTATTAGAATATATATAATGTACTACTTTAGACACGTGGAAACTTATATTGATTTAACTATTCTTTATATCTTTTTTTAAAGAAAATAAGTACTATCCCTTTATGTTTTTGTGTTGGTTTATATTTGTTTTAAGTGTATTATATTAAAGTTTATTGTTGATTTTAGTTTTCTAAATTTAGATTTTTTTCTGAATTGTCGTTTGTTTTGTAGATTATATTTTATTGAATATTTGTATCATTTCTAATTATGACATATTTTTATTACTTTTTTAATATTTTATTTTACCTTATATTTTTTAAAGACTTTTTTGTTTTGTAATTAAATGTACTTTTATTGGTAATCGATTTTTTTCTAAATTATATTTTAAAATTTAGTCTAACATATATTTTATTGTTTCATATTTTTTTGCATGTTTTTTTTTCTATTTATTAGAATATATATAATATACTTTATACATGTGGGAACTTATTGTAATTTAACAAACATTACATTTGTACTTTTTTTTAAAAGAAAGTTTGTAGTATTTTTTTATATTTTTGTGAGGATTTTTATTTATTTTAAGTGCATTATATTAAAGTTTATTTTTGATTTTAGTTTTATAAATTCAGATTTTTTTTTTTGAGTTAGCATTTGGTTTGTAAATTATATTTTATTGAATTTAATTAAGTGTCATTTCCAATTATGAAATGTTTTTTTATTACTTTCTTAATATCTAGTTTTACCATATATTTTCTTAAAAAAATTGTTGTGTAATTATATGTAAATTCTAGTTTTTAAAAAAAATATTTTTTGAATTGAAATTATTATGGTATTTTATTATATATGAAGAATGAATTTGTGATTTATAAATTTTGAGCTACTGTAACTCTTTTTCTTATAACTTGAATTTACTATGCGACCAAACCATATAAACCTCTTTATACCAATTATTATTATATATTTAGTACCGAATCTAGAATCTTTGCAAAATAATAAAATGTTAATTTATTGATTTGTGTTGACTTTGTTAGTATAAATTTTAAAAAGATGTTTGTTATAAAATCTAAAATGATAATTTTTTATGACTTTTTTTAATATTAGGTTTTCTTGAAACACTATTTTGTGGTAAAGTATTTTTCATTATATTTTAAATCTTATTCTAAAATATCTTTGTATTAATTTTAGTTAACAATAATTTTCTCAACTTTAATTGTTTTTTCCATTTTATAATATGTTATTGAAAGGCATATGAATCAGCCTATTTGTAGATCGAGGATCCTAATCAACTTAAACCAAATTGTAATAAGTAAATATCCGTCTGATCTGGAATCTCAGGAAGCAATATCTGTCAGAAGAAAGAAGGAAGTCAATCTATAGTTTTGATGTTTCACACTGGAACACGTATACATAAGTCAGTGGTAATTCTTTATTATTTTCCGTGGTTTGGAAGAATTAAATTAATTAGTTATTGATTTAATTTAATTTGTTTTTAAGTGATATAAATCATTTAATTGATTTAATTAATGAATTAATTCTAATAGAATTAATTTATTTATTAAGTTAATTATTGTATCAATTAATCATGAATTAGTTAATCATTAATTAATTAAAAGGATCAATATGACTTAATTAAATGCTGGATGGATTATGTCTTGACTAAGTTTAGTTCGGTATGACTTAAATTAGGTCATACCGACATGACTTAAGTCTAATTCATACCAAGCATAAGAATTAGGTCATACCGAGCTGCTGCAATGGATTATGTCTTACCGACCTCAAATCTGCTAGGTCATACCGAGGGAATTAAGTCATACCGAAGCAAGATATTTCTGGAAAGGTGTTAGGTCATACTGACAAAAGTGTTTAGGTCATACCGACCACACTGTTGAAGATTAAGTCATACCGACACATTTTCTAAGTCATACCTACAGAAAATTATGTCTTGGAGCAAGATTAAGTCATGCTGACAGCTGATTTAATAGGTCTTGAAGCAGTTTAAGTCATATCTAATGAGTACAGACCTATATAACACAGCAGAAGCAGCAGAATGGAATATAGACCAGAACACAGCAAAATCCTGGAAAAACATAGCAGTTTTCTCTCTCAAATATCAAGAACATCAAGAACAAATTAATTCACATAAATTCAAGTTCATCATCTTTGTAATATTCTATCCGATAGAACTTGTCTACTTGTGATTCTTGTATTACTAGCGAATTAAGTTTCCTAGTACTTATCTTGAGATTTATTAACTAAATTAGAAAAGTTCATGTCGAATTTTATAATTAGTTATTAAACACTTGATAATAGTTTGGATTGATTTTGTAACACCACATCAAGTTAATATACAGTTATATTCAACTTGAAATCTGAGTCAATTTATTCCGCACAAAATATTCGTTTTAGTGAAAATTATTTAACGAATAAATTTTGAGAAATTGATATAGATTGTATTCAACCCCCCATTCTACAATCATAGTGGACCTAACAATTGGTATCAGAGCCTATTGATTGATATACAAATCAAAATCCTAATTTTATTCCGCCAAAAATCTATCTCGAATTTTTAACTCACTTAAAAATTCATCATGTCGTCAAAAAGCATTGTTAAAATTCCCATTTTTAACAAGGACAATTATACAATATGGAAAAATAAAATGGAGTTGTTTCTTGATGTCGCAAATTCTAAATATTTTGGTGTTCTACAGAATGGACCTATAATTCCAAAAGAACATATATCTGAATCTATTGTTGGAGGAATTGTTGTATCACCTGCAACATCTGTTCCAATGCATGCTGATTCTTTTACTCCTGCTGAAAAAGAGGACGCATGACTAGATAAGAATTTGAGACTTATTTTAATAGATTCCCTGGATCCTGTGATTTACAGTCATGTGATAAATTGTAAAACTGCAAAACACATGTGGGAAACTATTGAGACTATCAATGAAGGAAATGATGAAGTCAGGGAAAACAGACTTCAGATTTTAACCTCTGAGTATGAACACTTTAGAGCTGGCCCTAATGAAGGCATTCAGGAAGTGTTTGAAAGGTATAACAAAATTATCAATAACTTGCAAGTCAATGGCAAGCAATATACACAGAAGGAGATTAATATGAAGTTTTTGTTGACAATGCCCACTCATCTTGAACATAGGATAACAGCCATCAGAGAATCAAGAGATTTGAATAAGATTGCTCTTGAAAGATTGTTTGGTGTTCTGAAAACCTATGAACTGGAACAAGTACAGCAGAGGGAGGTCTCTGGTAAAGGAAGGGTGCCAAGTTCATCTACAGCTCTTGTAGTTGAGGCACCTAAGGAAGTGGAAGCTAAGGTTGTTCTACCTTACAGCTCAGACAAGGAAAAGACTGAAGTAGAACTTGGTCAGACACTACCTACACAGGATGGTGGAGACTATTACTCATTGGAAGAGCTAGATCAACTGGAAGATGAATCCATGGCATTGATGGTAAGACAATTTGGCAACTTCAGATTCAGAAGAAATCCAAAGTACAGGTTTAAGTCAAATAACAGATTCCAAAGAGGAGGCTCTTCTTCCTCTAGTAACAGGGGAGGATACAAAACTGGATCTGTTGATAGAAGCAAGATTCGTTGCTTCAACTGTAATGAATTAGGGCACTTTGCCACTGAATGTCAGAAACCAAAGCAAACTCAAAGAAGAGATTTTGCTGCTGAGAAAAAGAAACCTGGAAAAGCCTATGTTGCGGCTGGTAAGAGTTGGGATGACGCGGACAGCGAAGATGAAGAATATGGAAATTTTGCACTCGTGGCAAATGATGAAGCATCTGATCATCATAACAAACAGGTAATTGTTAATGATCCTGAGTTGATTCGTAGTCTTTATGATTCCTTAGATAATGCAAAAACTGATTATAGAAGACTAGATCTGTTAAGCACTAATCTTGGCAATGAAGTGTCAGAATTGAAAAAGGTGCATATTAATCAAGATCAACAAAGAGATGAAATAACAATGCTTTATAAAAAGGAGAAAGCTATTCTAGAAGTTGTAGGCAAACAAATGGCTAGACTTACTGAACTTGAAACACAGGTCAGGGCTTGTTATAATTCGGTTAAAGTTTCAAAAGAGTTCTTTAACAATCAAGTTGTAGAACGAACAACAGGTATAGGGTATGGTTACAATAAAGCTGTTGGATCGTTAGGCATAAATTCCCCTAACCCTGTTAGTGCTAAAGAAAGGGGAATACCACATGTGCTCAAAAATGTTAAAGAACCTCTATTTAAAAAATTTGATGCTGGTCCACCAGATATTCTTTCTATGGTTATCCAAGAAGAAATGAGAAATGAGGATAGTGCTAATGGCACAGTCTTTGTTAAGGATAAATGTGTTAAGGATAAAACTATTAAGAACACTAATACAAAGAATGTTTCATCCAAGAAAGATGTCACAGTCTTTGTTAAGGCTAAATCAGCTGAGGACACTAATACAACGAATGTTTCATCCAAGAAAGATGTATCTAAAGTGCCAGTCAAAGTTGTTGAATCAGCTAGTTCTTCTAAGACTGGATTAGGTGGTAATAAGTTGAAACAGAAAAATACCATGCCCATCATTGATTCTAATCATAAAGCATGTGGTGTTATCAATTGTATGTCTTTTGCTTTTAACAATATGCGTGCCTATTTTAATGGTAGTTATGCATGTGTTAAACAGAATGCTCCTCGACAGCACATGAACAGGAACAATAATGTTCGATCAAAGACTGCTTTTCCTCCTCAAGTTAGGAGAGAGACATTTGTACCTAAGCCTAAACAAAAGGTTATCAAGAATGTTTACCAGGTCAAATGTCCAGTCAATGACACAAGTGTTATTGCTGCTAGAGAAACATGGATACCCAATATAAAACAAAAGATTTTCAAATCTGTTTATAAGGTTAAATGTTTATTGACTAAAGATGTTAAAATTAAAGATGTTGTTTTGCCTGATAAAGGTCAATACTTTAAATCCGCAGGACCCAATCAAATTTGGGTCCCGAAGAAGGTTTAATTCATTTGTCGTTGCAGGGTATTGAACAGGTTGAACGAGTAACCTGGATCTTGGACAGTGGATGTTCAAGGCATATGACTGGAGACAGAACCCTGCTGACAAATGTGGTGGAGAAGGCCGGCCTAGTAGTTACCTTTGGAGATAACAACAAAGGTAGAACTGATGGATATGGCAGACTTGAAGCTGGAAATGTTATCATTGAAGAAGTGTCCTTTGTAAAAGGACTTTAGCATAATTTGCTCAGTATCAGTCAATTCTGTGATAAGGGATTTGAAGTCTACTTTAACAAAAAGAATTGTCTGATTACGCACAAAAGAAGTGAACAACCATCTCTAACGGGAGTAAGAAAAGGAAACTTGTATGTAGCCAACATGAACACTAGAAGCACTGAAGAAATTAATTGCTTCTATTCTAAAGCATCCACAAATGAAATTTGGCTATGGCACAAGAAACTTTCTCACCTAAATTTCAAGACCATGAACTCTCTGGTCAAGAGAGAATTGGTGAGAGGTTTACCTTCTATGGAATTTACACAGGAAGGACTATGTGATGCCTGTCAAAAAGGCAAACTAAAAAGGGCAACTCACAGAAGCACTGATATGTCTTCAATAACTGAACCTTTACAGTTACTTCACATGGATCTATTTGGTCCAGTGAATGTGATGTCTATGTCAAAGAAAAGATATGCTCTTGTGATTGTTGATGATTTTTCAAAGTTCACATGGGTCTTGTTCCTGAATTCTAAAGATGAGACTCCACAACTGGTGATTGATCACATCAAGTTAATTGAGTTGGATTCCAAGTATCCAGTGAGGGCTATAAGGTCAAACAATGGAACTGTATTCAAGAATGCAGTTCTGAATGACTTTTGTACTGAAAAAGGTATAACCAGACAATACTCAGTTCCAAGAACTCCTCAGCAAAATAGGGTAGTTGAAAGAAAGAATAGAACCTTGATTGAAGCTGCACGTACTATGTTAAGTGAATCAAGGCTTCCATTGTATTTTTGGGCTGAAGCTGTCAACACTGCTTGCTATACTCAGAATCGAACTCTTATTAACAAAGACTTGATGAAAACACCCTATGAAGTTATGAATTAAAAGAAACCAACACTCAAATACTTTCACGTATTTGGAGCAAAATGCTTTGTACTTAAAGAAGGAGATGATCAAGGTGGGAAATTTGAAGCCAAAGCACATGAAGCAATTTTTGTTAGTTATGAAAGAAGAGCTTATAAGGTGTATTTGATTGAACATCAGAAGATGATGGAAAGTGTCAATGTTACATTTGATGACACTAAACTCCCTAGTATCCAAACTGAAGATTCATCTGAAAAGCTATCTTTTGAAGATATAACGGATCTAGATTCAGATGATGATAGTCCACCTGATGTTTTTGCTGATGCAAATGACAACAATGACATTGATGAGTCTAATCAGAATAATAGTGGTGAAAATAATGATAATATTGAAAACACCACTCATACTTCTGAACACTCATCTAATCATCCTGGCAACAACTCAGGGGGGGCTAATGAAGGATCTACTAGTCATACTCAACATCATAATGAAGAACAAGGTGAATCATCAAGACTAAATCTTCCCAGACAGACTGTTTGGAATAGAGCTATCCTTTTGAGTTAATCGTTGGTGATCCAGATGTTGGTGTAAAGACTAGAAGAGCTTTTCAAAATCAATGTAATTATTCAGGGTTTCTATCTGAAATGGAACCTAAGAAAATTGAAGAAGCTCTGTCAGATCCTGATTGGGTGATTGCTATGCAAGATGAACTCAATCAATTTAAAGAACAAGAAGTATGGAAGCTGGTACCCAGACCTACAGATAGAACAGTGGTTGGTACTAGGTGGGTATTCAGAAACAAACTTGATGAAGATGGTACAGTAACAAGAAATAAAGCAAGACTGGTAGCATAAGGTTACTCACAATCTGAAGGCATTGACTATGATGAGACCTATGCTCCAGTGGCTAGACTTGAGGATATTAGGATATTCTTGGCATTTGCAGCATTTTCTAACTTTAATGTTTATCAAATGGATGTCAAGAGTGCCTTTCTGAATGGAAAGCTGGATGAAGAGGTATATGTAGAACAGCCACCTGGTTTTGAAGATCCAGATCTATTGGGTTATGTTTACTTTCTCTTCAAAGCCATTTATGGTCTTAAGCAAGCACCAAGAAAATGGTATGACACTCTCTCTTAATTTTTACTTGAAAATGAATTTACTAGAGGTGTCATAGACAAAACTCTCTTCACAAAGAAACATAAGAATGATACAATATTAGTTCAAATTTATGTGGACGATATAATATTCGGGTCTACTAATGATCTTCTATGCAAGAAATTTTCAAAGTTAATGCAAGGTAAATTCGAAATGAGCATGATGGGTGAGCTGAAGTTCTTTCTTGGGTTACAAATAAATCAAAGGCAAGATGGTATATTTATTTGTCAATCCAAGTACATCTAAGAGCTTCTCAAGAAATATCAAATGGAGGACTCTTCCTCAGCAAAGACACCATCATCCACAGCTGTCAAATTTGGAGCATGTGAAAGTTCTGCTAAGGTAGATATTACAAGCTACAGAGGTATGATAGGCTCATTGCTTTATCTTACTGCAAGTAGACCTGATATTATGCATGCTACGTGCTTGTGTGCAAGGTTCCAATCGGATCCTAGAGATGTTCATCTCATTGCTGTTAAACGAATTCTGAGATATCTTAAGGGTACGCCTAATTTAGGTATCTGGTACCCTAAAGATTCTGGTTTTAATCTTGTTGGATATACAGATTCTGATTATGCAGGAAGTGTTGTAGATAGAAAAAGCACCTCTGGGAGTTGTCAATTCCTAGGTGGTAGATTGGTTTCATGGTACAGCAAGAAACAACAAACAGTTTCCAATTCTACAGCCAAAGCTGAATATATAGATGTTGGAAGCTGTTGTGCTCAAATCTTGTGGATTAGGAATCAACTGATGGACTATGGCTTTGTATTACAAAATATTCCTATTTTGTGTGATAATACGAGTGCCACAGCAATCTCCAACAATCCTGTGCAGCATTTAAGGACAAAGCATATAGATATAAGGTATCATTTTATTAGAGAGCATGTCATGAATGGTACAGTGGAATTACTGTTTGTACCCACTGAAGAACAAACATCAGATATTTTTACTAAGTCGCTCGACGAATCCACATTCACCAAAATTGTTGGTGAATTGGGTATGTTGAACAGTCCTAGTAATTAATCTAGGTAATATCTAAGGTTTGATCTTTAATAATTAACAAGTGATTAGTTTGTGAATATTGAAAAATAAATAAATAAAATAAAAAAAAAATAAAAAAAATCACTTGCTTAATTATTTTATCAACTTGTTTTCTTGTTTGTTATTGTATTTATCACTTTGTTTAATTAAATATTTGTTATTCCATATTTCTATAAGTTTAGAATAATTGTATGTATTTATTTTATTTGTTTAGAATATTTTATTTAATGTTTTATAATGTTTGTCCTGTTAATATTATTTTATTTCCGTTAACAGATTAATCTATATTAGTTATTTCTATTGTTATTATTTATTTGATTAATAATATTATTTTTAATATATTTTTCTGTATTATTAGTTGTAAATATTTGTGTGTTTAATTAAATTATTTGTATTTTCTTTAATTTATTTTAAGTAGATATGACTTAAAATTAATGTAAACTGCAATATGACTTGTTTTTAATTGTTTTTCTGGTCGGTATGACTTATTTGTTATATTGATCAGATTTAGTCTTATTTAGATTAAGTCTTACCGAGTTTACTGTGTTAAGTCATATTCTATCATATTTTATTAAGTCATAATCGTAATAGGGTTTAAGTCTTATTTTTCTTTAATTAAGTTATAACGAATTAAGTCATATTCGTTAGTAATTAGTTAAGTCTTATTAATGTTAAATTTTGTCTAGTTAATTTAAGTCATAATCGAGTCTTAGTTTTAATTAAGTCATATTCAGTAATCAAGTATTAATTAGGTCATAATCAGTTATGTCTATATATATAGAATTAAGTCATAATGAGTTAAGTCTAAGTAATAACATTAAGTCATAATCATGGTTGTATATATTTTAAGTCATATTCGTATGTTAGTATATATATATATATATATATATAACAGATTAGTTAAGTTAAGTCATATTTCATCTTTAGGTCATTCTCTCATGTTAAGTCATAGAGAACTCAACAGATACATACACATATACACACATGCATATAACAAATTGCTGCCCAAAATTACTCGATTAAATCACTTCATAATACAGATTCAAGGTTGTTAATTGATTCTCTGTTCAATTATCTTCAAATCGACTGGTTAATCGACTTATTTGGTTGAGTTTTTCGAGATTTTCATTTCCGAAAATCATTTTTTTTCGATCTGAAATTCCGAACGACTGGCTTTGATTTTGTAAAATCTAAAAATACTGGTGTGTTCGTGTGTGTATCAAGATCATTGTGTGAATTTTTCAAAATTTTTGAACAACTTTGATTATTTTCGAATTTTTAATTAATTATTAATTCGAAATAAATCAATTTAATTAATTATTTTGTAAAATCTGAAATTTTCAAAGTGTTAAAATTTGATAAAAATGGCTAGTAATAACAATGATCGATTTGAGATAGTTAAGCATAATTTGATTGGATATTTTGATCCTGAAAAATGTTCACTCGAACGTTTTCGACCGTGGATTCGTTTTTTGAATGATCATTCACTAGTTCGCACTGCTTTGAATTTAGATACTCCTTTAAAAATTGAACCCCTGCGAATTATGTGTACTACTGCTGTCGTTTCTAGCGATAACAGATCGTTTGTTTTCACTCTTGGAGACAATCAGTACACAGTGAATGAATCGGTCATTAATACAGTCTTAAACTTTCCAAATGACAATTTTGAGGATTATCCATTAGATGAGGAATTAACTAATTTCTTTGCTGGTATTCATTATCAAGATAGAGCAGATCTTCCTGTCTTGAATAAAAAGTTTCTAGTTCAGGAATGGGATTATGTGTTCGACACACTAGCCAAGGTCTTTGCCAATTCAACAAAAAGGAACTTCGGAATTTTACCTTCCTTTATGCAGCATATTGGATTTGCAGTTGCTTATAATCGAAGAATCAACATTGGCAGCCTTCTGTGTGGACCTATGGTTAGAAGAGTAATCAATGCTAAAAGAAATTTTGACAGGGGCGATAAAGTTCAATGCTTTTACCCAACTTTCTTTCTTTGATTTTTAATCATTTGGTAGAACTACAATATCATGCTCCATTTCTGAATAGTGAAGCATTGGTGTCGGGTAAACCTTCGACGAGATTATTCACTAAGTACGGTGTCAAACCTAAATTGTCAAATGTGCCAGTAGTTGTCACTCAATACATGTCAAACTTTATACAACTACCCATCATTGCACCTGTACCTTTACCCGAGGAAAATGAACCACTACCTGAGCAAGCAGAACCAATAGTGGAACCTGAAACTGAACAAGAGGTACCTATTCAACAAATTGAACCTGTTCAAGAACAACTGGTTCAAACTACTCAAGCTGCAATCTCTTCGGCACCTGCTGACCAGGTATTGACTTCTAATCTCTCTATAACTTCTACTGCAGAACAATCTACTTCTGGAACCCAAGTGGTTGATAGGGCTGACCAAGGGATTGTAAGACCACAATCTCGAACCCCGGTCATAGAGCCAAACACTGAATCTACATCACTTAAAACTTTCCACTCCAGAAAGAAAATTCCATTTCAAAGAGCAAAGAAAAGAAGTAATATGATGAGTGAACCTACAGCTCTGCCTCTACAAAAGAAAAGTAGAACTGATTCAGAGGCAACTGTAAGCCCATCTGTATCTTCCCAACAAGATATGGACATTGATATGGCCATGCAACAGTTACTAGGATCATCCTCTCAACAGGATGATATTATTGAAATTCGCCATAGGGCCATGGCATCCTGTAATGTGTCAAGCACAACCCCTTTGTTATTACTAACAATGGGAGAACATATAGATTATGATGAAAATAGGGACACATTGACAGGAGAGCACATTGAGTCTGAAACAGTGCCTACCATAGTTACGGTAGAAGAGTCTTCACAGACTTCTGAGGGAAATCTTGGTTCCTTGCCAACTTTAATGGAACCATCATCTCCCCTCCTAGGAGAAACATTCCTAGATCCCTCAAGGGAGTTTCCACTCGCAGTTTCGACTGAAGAAAGTGGAAGGCAACTTGATCAATCTACTACTGAAGCAATTCAGATTACAAATCCAAATGTACAAGTAGAATTGATTGAGGACAGGGATTTGCGAACTCCCATTGCACCACCACTGACCTTCCTAGAGGAGGCTAGGGTGATTTTAACTGCAGGTACCGCTTCTGGAAAATCTAAGGAAATTGAGAGGAGTGATGTGAGGATCACCACAAAATTGAGTGATACACATGCACATCAGGTGAGTGAAATTCAGAGTGAAACTCAGGTGAGTGCACACACAGACACATACACTCTCTCATTGTTAAAAAAGATACAAATTCTGGAAAGGGAACTGGAAGCAAGTAAAGCTGAAGCTAGATTACTTCGAGCACAAGTGGATAAACAGTCTTCTCCATCCACCTCTATTGATAAGCAGCTTACTTCAATAAAAGGTGACATCAACAACTTGAAGACATTCTTCACTAATAAAATCAACACTCTCGAACTTTCTTATGAAAAAGCTCTTGATTATTCTGGTGAGGTCACTGTGGCAAAAGATAAAATTGTTGCTGAAATCTCCAACAAGGTTGACAATCTACAGGAAGAAGTGCATGAAAATCAGCGTTCTACTGATTTTCGACTAGATCAAATTGAGAAGCAAAATGCACATCAAGCTAAAGGATTAAGGCATTTATTTCATCTGATAAGTCAAAATCGCACACCAACTACTGAAGAAAGAGAATTCTTTGCAAGAACAGGTGGTGATGATGATGAGCGAGATCTTGGAGCTGGTGCAACTGGTAAATCTGTAGAGGATTCCTCATCTAAGGGAGAGAAATCACAACAGGCACAGAAATCACAAGGGGAGAAAGGAGATAAATCTGATACAGACAGTGAAGACAGGAGGAATAAGGGGAAGAAGAAAGTTGTTGCAGATGATCAAGTCAAAGACACAGAATATTTCTACACGGGTGAACCGGATAATCTTGATGTTTTTGATGACTTTGATTTTTCTGATGAAGGTGAGAAATTACCTGAACCAGATTTAAGTCACTGGGAAGGAGAAGAACCAGTGACATCTGAATATGAAGCTCAACAAGCAGAGAAAGAATCTGAAGAGTTATTTGCTCGGAGGGAAGCTAATTTACTGATGAGAGAAGAAAAGCTTCAAAAGTCACCAGAGCAAATTGCACGAAATGAAGAACTTCAGAAAGCTGAACAGCAAGCACTACAACGATTGCATGCTATAAATGTTGAGAAGAGAAAGACATATATCAGACTCAAGAGCGATGACAAATGGGAACGTGCTCAAAAAGCAATTGATTCACCTCAGAGTTCTGATTATGAAGATCGTCGTCTTGGAGAAATTCTCGAGGAATTCAAACTGGCAAATCCAATTCATGATATGTAAATAAGGGCCTTAAAGGTAGAAGTCATCAGGATAACTACTGCATTTGAACCCAAATCTGATGAGCTGGTAATATTTGTGGATTGTCATAATGTTGGAACTTTCAGAGTATCTATTCAGTTCTTTTATGACAGATCGCTGACAGATATTTGGGTACTTAGGCCTAAGGTGAGAACATCATCTGAGCTAGGTGTTTTGTTACATGAGAAGTTCAAAGAATTTGCTGAAAGAGCTGGACCAGAAGTGATTAAGGATCCTCCACAAGTAAAATTTCTTAAGGGAGAGGTACTTTATTCAATCAATCTTTAGACAGATGAGTTATATGAACATCATGCAAAACACTTGGTATATGCTGAATATGCTCTCAGAAATCATGGATTCTTGACTGAAGAAAAGGTAATAGCTGCAGATCACATTTGATCCTATGCACAACGAATATAAAAGATTACAAGAAATTTCAAGGTGAACTGGGAAAGAAGCTTGGAATTCCTTTAATCTTACCTCAAGGATTGTCATCAAGAAGAGAGCGTCTTGTTGATTCTGATTTACACATGAAACTTCAAGTCACATATGAGCCAGAAGAAGGAGAATTTAGACGAGAAGACAGTAATTGAAGAACAGCTCTACATGTATTATCTTTAGAGCTAGATAGGTCCAGATAGGAATATGTTAAATATGATCAGGCTAAAGGATTATCTATCTTGTATTTATCATTTTGTTTGAATCTTGAAATGTTTAATATAAACCAGAACTGTTTGATATTTGCTTCACGTTTAATATTTTATCTTTCATTTGGTTAAGTTGAATTAGTTGAGGTATCCTCTAGGTATTTGGTTGTTATTGTCTAACAAACAAATAGGGGGAGATTGAAAGGCATATGAATCAGCCTATTTGTAGTTCGAGGATCCTAATCAACTTAAACCAAATTGTAATAAGTAAATATCCGTATGATCTGTCACAGGAATCTCAGGAAGTAATATCTGTCAGAAGAAAGAAGGAAGTCAATCTATAGTTTTGATGTTTCACACTGGAAGACGTATCAGGTATCTGATCAAGCCTCAGTATAACATTGAAGTGAATGGATTCATTTACAGTGATAGAGATTTTTCGAGTGATAGATTGAAAACCAATCAAAGTACAAGAAAATTGAGAGAAGAAATAAACCACAGCTTAAAGTGAGAAGTGAAGAAGTATCATTGAAGTTAGTCGTTCATGAACCAGACAGTACATCGAACGTCAACATAAGTCAGTGGTAATTCTTTATTATTTTCCGTGGTTTGGAAGAATTAAATTAATTAGTTATTGATTTAATTTAATTTGTTTTTAAGTGATATAAATCATTTAATTGATTTAATTAATGAATTAATTCTAATAGAATTAATTTATTTATTAAGTTAATTATTGTATCAATTAATCATGAATTAGTTAATCATTAATTAATTAAAAGGATCAATATGACTTAATTAAATGCTGAATGGATTATGTCTTGACTAAGTTTAGTTCGGTATGACTTAAATTAGGTCATACCGACATGACTTAAGTCTAAGTCATACCAAGCATAAGAATTAGGTCACATACCGAGCTGCTGCAATGGATTATGTCTTACCAACCTCAAATCTGCTAGGTCATACCGAGGGAATTAAGTCATACCAAAGCAAGATATTTCTGGAAAGGTGTTAGGTCATACCGACAAAAGTGTTTAGGTCATACCGACCACACTGTTGTAGATTAAGTCATACCGACACATTTTCTAAGTCATACCTACAGAAAATTATGTCTTGGAGCAAGATTAAGTCATGCTGACAGCTGATTTAATAGGTCTTGAAGCAGTTTAAGTCATATCTAATGAGTACAGACCTATATAACATAGCAGAAGCAGCAGAATGGAATATAGACCAGAACACAGCAAAATCCCGGAAAAACACAGCAGTTTTCTCTCTCAAATATCAAGAACACCAAGAACAAATTAATTCACATAAATTCAAGTTCATCATCTTTGTAATATTTTATCCGATAGAACTTGTCTACTTGTGATTCTTGTATTACTAGCGAATTAAGTTTCCTAGTACTTATCTTGAGATTTATTAACTAAATTAGAAAAGTTCATGTCGAATTTTCTAATTAGTTATTAAACACTTGATAATAGTTTGGATTGATTTTGTAACACCACATCAAGTTAATATACAGTTATATTCAACTTGAAATCCGAGTCAATTTATTCCGCACAAAATATTCGTTTAAGTGAAAATTATTTAACGAATAAATTTTGAGAAATTGATATAGATTGTATTCAACCCCCTTCTACAATCATAGTGGACCTAACAGTTATTTTATTGCATTCTTTTTAGATCTACTTATTTGTTAAATTAAAAATACTATTAATTAGTTAGTTGGTAGCATAGTTTTAGCTGTTTTTTAAATCAATACTATGGCCCAAGGCCCATTTCTAATTTTAATAAACTTACCTTTTTCACCCTAACGACCACCTAAAACTCCTTACGCCAATTATATATACTAGCTTTATACCCGTGCTTTATTAATATTTTATGATTATATTTTGTAAAATTAGTTTTATAGCATTTTGAATAATTTGTTTTTACTTTTAAGGATAATAATACATTTGTTACATGGTTTGTAGTATACATTTGTTTTGTTTTCTTGTAAATGGTTTTCTATAATTTATATTTCAAAATTTAGGCTAATATATTTTTTAGTATTTCATAATTATTTTGATCTTTTTATTTTTTTTTACTAATTTTTATCTTTTTATTTTATTAGATTACATATGATATACTACATTCGTGTACCAATTTTTTTTTTTAATCTTTTTAATTATGTAATTTAATGGTTATCTTAAAATTATTAGATCTTTTTTTATAGTGTTTTTATAGTTTTTAAAGGCATTTTTTAACTTTTTTGGAAATATGTGTGATATTAAATTTTTTTATTTGTTAAAATATCGTTATTTTTTCATGTTAATTTTATATTTTTGTCGTGCGTGGTGTTTATTATTTGTTTTGTTTAGAGTAATTTTAGGGGTTTTTATGTTGTATTATATTTAGATATTAATATAAATTTATTTTGCGGGTGTTTGGATTTCTTTCTAATTTAAAATATGTTCATTTATTGATTTGTGTTCATTTATTTTAATTTCAATTTTTCCTTTGCAAAGTAAGAATTTGTTTATTTGTTGATTTATGCTCACATTTTTTTAATTTAAATTTTAGAAATATATTTGTTGTCAAACCTAAAAATAGAATCTTTAATGATTTTTATTAAAATATTTTTTTAAACCACTTTTATTTGGTAAACGATATTTTTTTGTAAATTATATTATGCTGGTTTATATTTGATTTAAGTGCATTATATTAAAGTTTATTGTTGTTTTTAGTTTTCTAAATTTAGATTTTTTTTTAAATTGGCGTTTGTTTTGTAGATTATATTTGGTTGAATTTTGGTGTCATTTCCAATTATGACATGTTTTTTTATTACTTTTTTAATATCTTATTTTACCATATATTTTTTAAATACCTTTTTTTTGTTTTATAATTAAATGTACTTTTAATTGGTAAACGATTTTTTTCTAAATTATATATTAAGGTTTAGGCTAACATATATTTTAATGTTTGGTAGTCTAAAATATGTTTGTACTAATTTTTGTTAATAATAATTTTTTCAACTCTAATTTTTTACCATTTTATCATGTGTTATTTTAGTACATTTTATTATATTTAGATTTTCTATAAATTAATGTTTTTTTGGATTTTCAGATTATTTTTAATTTATTTACAATTTTAGTACCGAATCTAGAATCTTTGCAAAATAATAAAATGTCAATTTACTTATTTGTGTTGACTTTGTTAGTATAAATTTTAAAAACATGTTTGTTCTAAAATTTAAAAGTAAATTTTTTATGGCTTTTTTTAATAATGAGGTTTCCTTGAAACACTATTTTGTGATAAAGTTTTTTTAATTATATTTTAAACTTTATTCTATAATATCTTTGTATTAATTTTAGTTAACAATAATTTTCTCAACTTTATTTTTTTTCATTTTATCATGTGTTATTTTAGTGCATTTTTTTTGATCTACTTATTTGTTAAATTTAAAATCATTAATTAGTTAGTTGGTAGCATAGTTTTAGCTAGTTTTTAAAAACAGGCCCAAAGTTCTTGGCCCATTTTTAATTTTTAATGAATTTACTTTTTTAGCCATGACTACTAGACCACCATCATAACTCCCTTACGCCAATTATATATAGGATATAATAGGATATAATTAAGAAGAGTAAATTACAAATTTGTAGCTGAATTTAATCAATTTTTGTAGTTTGGTGATCGGAATTTGAAATATATAATATATTGGTCATACAATGCTTTTACGTTTCAAAATGGTGGCTAAAGGCCACCCTGATAAAAACTAGTTCAGAAAAATGGTTCTTAGCAAACCTTTTGAAATATAAAAGTAATATGCAGCTAATATATTGCAAATTTTAAATTTCAGACATCAAAGAAATAAAATTCAACCAACACTTTTTAATAACGTTTGTAAATACATATTTACATAAAAATAACTAAGTTTACAAGTTCATATCAAGACTTTAATTTTCAAACTAAGGACCTCCAAGACCTTGGATTCAAGCATTTTCAAGGAAATCAATTTGTTATATTCTATATTCTGTTCTTCATTGGAATTGTGTTTATCAGGAGACAGGGTTAGATTCATGCGTTCTACTATCTCCAGCAGCTTATTTGCAACATCATTTCCTTCAAGGTAATCTTTGCATTCCATTATAGATGTACTTATACAAATTTGTGTTCTTTCCGGCATTTAGGAAAGGAGTGGCATTTGTATTTATTATTAGGTGTTTTCTTGGTTCTTATTTTCTCTTCCTATTATATATTAATAATTTCACTTATACTATATTGTTCGGGTCTTATTGATTGAGATACAATCTATGCTAAATATATATAGCTATTTTGCCATGATATCTTTTTGTAAGGACTTACAAATTTGTACTTAAGTTTCATGTTACTGGTGATCTTCTGCAATAATATGTAGTAAAGAAAATTAAGTTCCAACATTAATATATAATACTAGGGTATTTACTAACATGATTTTGGGACTGGAGAATTACAATGACAATGATAGAATTGTACGAAAAAAGAAAAAAGAGATAACACTAAGAATATATCCACTAAAGTAGGTAATGTTTCAATACTCATTCTGCATTCACGTTTTATATTTACCTTGTCCTCTTTTACCGTGAGCATCAATATTAAAGATTAACTTTTTTCATCAAATTTTGCTTTGTGTAATTTTTGTGCAATATGAGTACTACTTCTGGTGCCAAATTATGTCACCATCTGCAACAGTTATCAGCGGTCCAACAACTGGACATAGAGGCACTGTCGTATTACCTTTGAAGACAACTCTTTGTAAACAATTGGTGTAAAATGTGATGCACCCATGGTGTTGATTTTGCAAGTCTGTGTGACAGTAGTCATGGGTACTTCTACAATAGTAAATTTGCAATCTCGTTGTATGATTGCACTTGTATTGTGTATAATTTACTTTGCTTTAGTTTTTGCTATAAAATTTACTTTGTTTTTGGTGGCCAAGGAGCTTTGTTCGGAAACAGAATAAATAAATAAATAAATTTTATAGTAAATACTAAGTGATATGGGTTAGAAATAAGCCCTATAGACATAATAATGATGCATTAATTAGACCTAACTTGATCCAAACAAGAAGCCCATCAATGAGGTCCAAAAACCCTAATTAGATATTAATTTTGTAATTAATATTGAGGGCTAATTAACAGCTTGGAAATAAGAGTCAAATATGGATATTATATCTATAAAGAGCAGCCTCCAAGGCACACAATCATACAAGGAAACATACTAGAACCTTCCCCCAGGAGGTGACCTGCCCACCAACTTTCCTAACCCTACTCTAAATCTTAGGCTTCCAACGCCTATATAAAGGGCCTGATCCCTCATTCTCATTTTTGGCTTGATTCTCAACTTTGAGATACGTAGGCATCTTGTGAGGATCCGAATTACGTCACGGAATACAAGCGCAAGCATTAAAGCTCGAAACTCACCAACCCTAGCATTAAATATATACAAACCTTAACCGCAATCTTTAACCTAGATTTCGTTCCACAACACTAAGTATGCAGAGTAAGATATATGCAGAGTGATATTCACAAGGGTTGTCTAAGATTTGAAAAAGGTTCATCGTCATACCTGGGCCCAAGACTTTGAACACATGGGACTTACCTACCAGGGGATTACTACTCCGCTCTGCAAAGCAATCAGATCTAAGATGACACCTGGCCAAGCTCCCTGAAACTGCAAAATTAGAAAATAGAAGACAATAAAAACTAGAAATGAGAACGAAACAGCCGCACTTCTAAGATAAAGCTAACCCAGACAACCCAACTATGAGGCTCTCAACAACAGAGCCGCTACCTAAAAGAGAATCCACTACTCTGATCTGGCGCCTCCAAGTGCACCTATCAGCGGTCATGGTCTCATTTAGGTTTAAGGCCTTTAAATCCAACCTAAGCTGCTCTTCCCACAACCTCCTCGGTCTGCCTCTCCTCCTCACCTCGACAACCGAGAGACTCTCGACCCTCCTTATTGGGGCTTCAGCCAGCCTCCTACGGACGTGGCCGAACCATCTCAACCTCCCTTCCCTAACTTTCGCAGCAAAAGGGGCCACCTCAAGCTCGCTCCTAAAAACCACATTCGGGATTCTATCCAACATCGTGCGCTCGCAAGACCACCGCAACATCCTCATCTCAGCCGCTTCCAACTTGCTCTCGAGGGCCTTCTTCGCCGCCCAACACTCCGAACCATATAACAACGCAGGACGGATTGTCGCTCTATAGAATTTTCCTTTCAACTTTAACGGGACTTTCTTGTCACACATCACCCCTGACGCTGCCCGCCACCTTAGCCACCCAGCCTTGATACGATGCGTGACATCGGGTATGTCAAATTTTACACCAATTTTTGACAAAGTGTTGTTTTCAAAGGGTAATATAACAGTACCGTTGGACACCTGATAATTGATGATGCAGATGGTGACATAGCTAGTTTGGCACCAGAAGTCACATTTCACAAATGTTACATGCACAAAGAAAAATTTAATAAGAAAAGTTAATCTTATAAATTGATAATCACCGTAAAAGAGGAAGAAGTAAATACTAAACACTGAATATTCCCCTTGCAGAATAAGCATAAAAACATTATTGATTTTAGTGGATATTAAATCGGAGGAGATTCCCCAACCTCATGAGTATAATGATATATTCTTAATGTTATTCTTTTTTCTTTTTCCCTGCAGTTCTATCATTCTCGATGAATCATGTAAGTAAACCCTAGTATTTATATTAATGTTCAGATCTTAATTTTTTTTTACCTAATTATTGCACAAGACCAGTAATAACTATGAAACTTGAGTACAAATTTTCTACTAAAAAGTATCATGTCATTGTTGACATTTAATCTTTAACTTGCAACTTTTATTTGTTATTTATTTATTGGTCTGAGGTTAGTAGCGTACTTGTATGAAGGAAAATAAAATGCTGAAGTAGTCGTAGTAATCGTTTGGTCCATGAGCCCAGTTTCCTGATTTTTAGCTGGTAGTTTCTAGTTGTAATTTCCATATATGTATTTTGCATTATTTAATGAAAAGGAAAGGTCTTTGGACGTTCATATCTGTGTGTGTTTATTTTTCTCTCATTTTACATTCAAACAGACAATATATATATATGTTGCACTCCATAACAAACACCTTATATAACAAACAATAAAGAACACCTCATATCTAATCTAATATAAGAGTTCCGTCATGGCACCCAATATAAAAAGTTGTTATTTTTTACCCTCTATCCATGTAGCAAAAAAAATAATAAAAAAATTTACTGTTCATGATGACGTCACTGATGACGTCAGCATGACGTCATCATGAACAATAATTTTTTTTTAAAATTTTTTTTATTGTTTTTTGCTGGATGGATAGAGGGTAAAAAAATAGACTTTTTGTATTGGGTGCCCCTGGCGGGGCCATTGGATCTATTAGATCTAAGGTGTTCTTTATTGTTTGTTGTATAAGGGCGTTCTGTATGGAGCAATGACCTATATATATATATATACATAGGTACAAGCACTGGTAGTATAGTTTTGATCCAAGAATAGCAACTATATTTGGGATAGGTTGTACCTCAATCAATAAGACCTGAACAACGACATAGGTTGTAGCGAGAGTAAGATTCTGCTTTCATTTTATTCATAAAGGATGCCGTGAATTGAAGTACGTAGTAGAAATGTTATTTAAGAGCAGACTTGTGAAGCTACCAAAAAAGTTATCATGATTGGTTCACAAACTAATATGGAAAAGGTTAATTCTGTACTATATTTCTTGTATATATATGGACATGTCTTAGCCATTATTGGTTGTGTACCATTTTAGCACATGCAGAAACTGTGATCTTAAAGTTAATTGTGTTATATCTGTTGAATTTTTGACCCTGGTATTTTAATAAAACTTACTGTTAGTGACTAGGTAGTAGGCTTAGACGACATACCCCACTAGTTAACAGTTAAGATTAAGTTTGTTAAGACTAAATGACATAGTTTACTCTTTGTCTCAAACTGTTTGAAGGGTAGGGAAGCGGGCTTACCTTATATCATATATTAAATAGAGGAAATTAGTTATCATTTATTACATTGTATGACACGTCTCTACAAACATATTAACACTATATATTCTTACTGGATTTGTTGGTCTTAAATTCTTGATATGTCCCGTGGCTCTGCGTTTTCACAGGAGAGTTTTGCGCAGATGCATGATATAGGGAAAGAGGTTTAGAAGACAACTATGATTCTTCCAAAACTCTTCCTAACAAATTGATTATTCATACACCTCAGCTCGTTCTCGCTTCAATTTCTTATATTGTTCTATAACCTTCAGCATTTGATGGAAACTATTGGGTTAATCTAAACTTGGAATTTAGTTTACTTATCTGTTAAGTATTTTCTTATTACCTTATGGATGGGTTCCTACAAATCTGCAAACGCGGTTGTTGACATAGTCCTCACAGCATGGAGATGTTGTAGGAGTTGTAGAAAAATAAATGATTGGTGATTCAGTTAATTTAGGATCGTAACTTTTGACAGTTCCTAGTTTATAGGACATTGTGGGTTGTTTTCTATCTATATATTGTAATGTGTTTTCATTCAATAGAAGTAAGCATTCAAAGTAAATTCTTTTCTCCAGTTTTCATACATATACATTGTGTGCAGTTAGTTTTGTGCCAAGAGTTGGTATTAGAGCTTGGTTATGTATTTGATGCCCAAGTACATGCCCAAGGCACAAACGATGGAGACAGCAAAGAATAAAGATTGAGCGTTCAGTTTGAATTATCCCATGCTGAGAAGGGCGAACTACACAGCTTGGGCTATGAAGATGAAGTTATATATGCAGGCCCATGGTGTTTGGGATGCTATATCACCAAAGGATCCTAAATCAGCAGTGGTTGATGATAAGATGGATAAGATTGCTCTGGCTGCGATTTATCAAGCAATTCTCGAAGATGTTTTACTTTCTATTGCTGATAAGGAGACTGCAAAGGAGGCTTGGGAGGCCGTAAAGATCATGTGCCAGGGTGCAGATCGAGTCAAAACAGCAAGGGTACAGACCCTCAAGGCAGAGTTCGAAACTATGAATATGAAGGAGACTGACACCATTGATGATTTCTCGATGAAGTTGAATGGATTGGTCACTAACATTCGAGCACTAGGGGAAGAAGTTGCAGAAAGCTACGTGGTTAAAAAGTTACTACGGGCTGTACCGACAAGATTCCTACAGATCGCATCTACTATTGAGTAATTTGGAAATCTTCAGACAATGACAGTGGAAGAAACGGTGGGTTCTTTGAAAGCACACGAAGAAAGAATAAAAGGGAAATCTGAAGCCGGGGGAAGTCAATTGTTGCTCACCAAGGAGGAGTGGCTTGAAAAAGAGAAAAATGAAAGTAAGTTGTTGCTTACAAAAGAGGAATGGCTGAAGAGGTCGAATAAAGGAGGAAACGAGGCAACTTCACAAAAGTACAGAGGAGCACGAGACAAGAGCAAAGTTCGTTGTTTCAATTGTAGTGCGTATGGTCATTACGCGTCTGAATGCAAGAAGCCTAAACGGGATAGAGAGGTTAAGGAGGAAGCTAATTTGACCAAAATCCCAGACGACGAACCAGCATTGTTAATGGTTGAATGTGAGAAATCTGACAAAGTTACTCTGCTTATCAACGAGGAACGACTAGTACCGAGGCTGCACCAAGTGGACAAAGAAAAAGAGATGGAGTCGAACTTGTGGTATTTAGATAATGGTGCAAGTAACCACATGTCTGGGCAACAATCTAAATTTGACAATTTAGATACAGGAGTAACTGGTCAAGTGAAGTTTGGTGATGGCTCAGTAGTGCAAATTAAGGGTAAAGGAACAATTACTTTGAAGTGTAAGAATGGATGCGAAGAAGGTCCTTAACAAGGCTGGAATGATAGACTGTAATTCGACTAAGGTTCCGATGCACCCAAGCGAAGTCATAAACAAGGATGAGGGAAGACTGGAAGTAGATTCCAAGTTCAAAAGTGTGATTGGCGGGCTGAGGTACTTGGTTCACACTAGGCCAGACATAGCCTATTCCGTTGGAATTGTGAGTAGATTTATGGAAAAACCTACGATGATGCACCTTAATGCAGCCAAGCGTATACTTCGCTATATAAAAGGAACATTGGATTACAGGTTAATCTATACAAAGGATAATGATAACAAGGTGTTGATTGGATACTCGGATAGCGACCTGGCAGGCAATGTGGAAGACAGAAAAAGCACGGGAGGCATGGTGTTTTATCTGAATAAAAGTCTAATAACCTGGGCATCGTAGAAATAGAAATGTGTTGCACTTTCTTCTTGTGAGGCTGAGTTCATGGCAGCCACAGCAGCCGCTTGTCAAGCTGTTTGGCTGAGGAAATTATTGTCACAGGTTACTAATTGCAATATTGGTCCAGTTCTTTTGTTCCTTGACAACAAGTCTGCTATCTACTTGTCTAAAAATCCGGTCTTTCACGGTAGAAGCAAGCACATAGACATTCGGTTTCATTTCATACGGGAGTGTGTGGAAAATGGAGAAATAATTGTGACGCATGTGAACTCTGAGGATCAACGAGCTGACTGCTGTTAAGTTTGAACGAATGAGGAGCCAACTTGGGGTTAACAAGTGTGCTCAAATAAGTTTAGATTGAGGGAGTGTTTGTTGGGTTAATCTAAACTTGGAATTTAGTTTTACTTATCTGTTAAGTATTTGCTTATTACCTTATGGATGGGTTCCTACAAATCTGAAAACGCGGTTGTTGACATAGTCCTCAAAGCATGGAGATTTTGTAGGAGTAGTAGAAAATAAATGATTGATGATTCAGTTATTTTAGGATCGTACTTTTGATAGTTCCTAGTTTATAGGACATTGTCGGTTGTTTTCTATCTATATATAGTAATGTGTTTTCATTCAATAGAAGTAAGCGTTCAAAGTAAATTCTTTTCTCCAGTTTTCATACATATACATTGTGTGCAGTTAGTTTTGTGCCAAGAGAAACAACATACATTCCAGGATAAGTCTCTCCTTGTAAAATGGACGCATGGATGCAACAAAAGCTTTTCAGATGAGAAGAAATATGAATTTTCAACGAGCTGTATAAGTGTCGAATATTAACACATTTAGATCCACCCAGTTTATGTATCTTACAAAATGTTTTAGATTATGAATAAATTTCTAAGGGTGATCTCTTGTAACTGCTCTTTTTATACACTATTTTGTTAATGTCAGTAACACTAATTTAATAATAACTTTGTTGTATGTTTGAAGGTGTTGAGAAAGCTGTAGAACACATTGGCCGGCTTTGCTTCATCACTTAATGAAGAACTCTGAAACAAACCCTAATGCAAAGCTCATGCCATGTTAAGCATGATGTAACAACAATGTGACAATACATGTTATAAGCACATGGTTAAATAAGCTTTGGGAAACCTAAAAGGCCGTGCATCTACTAATCTCCAACAACTTTCATCATATATATACTACGTATATACGGTATCTAAGAAAATTAATAATAGAGTAATGTATGGATACAAATATATTGATTGATAAAGATAAGGCTATTTGTAGTACATATAACACATAACTGTTATGTATTCATATGCATGTAATAATGGGAAATATTGATGGAAGTAACCTTGATCAATTTTCCTTTGTAGAAAAGCTCAGGTCTCTGTAGTGGAAGCATTACTAGCTCCATTCTTTTCTCAAATGATTCCAATATCATTAGACGGAATTGCTGATCCAAAAGTTTCTTTCTAAAGTCATTACCAGTTACAACATCCTATTAAGTTTTTTGAGATATATAGGATATAGTAACTGATAATGAGTTTGAAAAGAAATTTTTTTGATGAAGTCATCGTGCATATTGATATTGGAGTCACATTTGAGTATATTGAACCCCTGAAAAATATCAAAGACACATTCAAGGAGCGGATGATTCTTCCACTACACAACCTGAGCCTTACACAACCTGAGCTTTTTTACAGCTGTTAACTGATCAGAGTTACTTTCACTAATACTTTCATTAACATGGATGTAAATCTATAACAATTATGTGTTATATGAAAAAAAATCGATAACATGTGATTATATAAATAAAATCATTTTTCGCTAGATACCTAAGTAAGCTTAGAAAATGAAAAATATTATAAGATCACATTTGAACAAAGTAGACAATATTCAATGTTCGAGACAAATGAAATTATTTCACTAGCCTATTCATCTATTTAAAGAAATTTTCTAGTACAACGAAAGAGCATATCCAGAGAGCCACATAAAAGATAAAGCATGACTTTAAACATCCTCTCTAATGAAATGAAACAATTCCCATGGATTGAGTAACTCCCTTTCATGAATCCTGATTGCGTTGTTTTCAAGTCTGGTAGTAATAGACATGCATAACTAACACCACAAACCTCCTTCAATGGGGAAACCATTCCTACCTGTCCAAGAGCACACAATAGTTGTAGCCAAGTGTTACAACTTTACTGCATATCCACATCACAAACCAAAAGGAGTTTCTGCTAAACAAACTTCGTATGCGGGCATTTTAGGAAGAGATGGTCCTTAGTTTTGCGGGGTGCCACACCGAATAAAGATTTGTTTACTGAGATTAAAATCAATCATGTTCAAACAAACAGAGCCTTCCATGATAGGCTAACCATTGTATGAAGGCATATCTATTGATTTTCATCTTACAACAGACTAAGTTGGCCCAAGGAACTCCCAAGTCAAAGTGCCTCGTTTCCCAAATAAGTCTCGTCTTTATAACCGAAATCTTTGTCAAGTTCCACATGTGGTGATCCGGCTGATTTTTAAGAGCTGGTAGACTACTGATGTCAACACAAAGAAGCCAGTTCACCATCTTCATTGGCATTTCAAGTAGAATGTGAGGAAGATTTAGTTGTCCATTACCCCATACATCATTAAACGTAGTTGTACTATTGTATTTAGTACAAATAATACCCCCTCTAGGTTATATATCTAATTCCGAAGCTTCACAAATTTTTTAGTGTCATAAAATACGGGATAGCTTTCTGATGTGCAAGACACAATACATTAGAAATGGGTGCGCACAGAAGCAAGTTATTCTACTTTAAGCAGCTATGGGAAAGAGTCCTTTGAAAGACATAATACACTAGAAATGGGTGCACACAGACAGCTGATTAATTTAGAAAGAGTCCTTTGGCGTGAGCTATGGGATCGTGATTTTTGCTTCACCCTTCCTTATTTTACTTGTCCCTACAGTCCAAACAGCTAAGATATCCTAGTATTCCCTCAGCCCTCGTATCCGAAACAAATATTTGAAAGATCTGAAACAAGACAATAGAAATGTAGTTGATATTTGACCAACCCTGATAGACACAATGCGAAAAATTATAACACTTGCAAAAGATTATTGAAAATTTTCTTATTTTGAGTTCTAATTAGTTTGGATTGTAGCTCGATTTGGGTTTTAAAATAGTACTAGCCGGTAACCCGTGCGAAGCACGGTCCAGGCGAGCACGTGAGCACGTGTAAATTATCGATAATAAATATAATTAATGAATACTATTTTAATATGTATTTGTAAAAAATTGAATGATAAAAACATAAAATAAATAAATACTATTAAGTTATGTAATTATAGGAAATTGAATACGGGTGAAATTAAAAAAATTAAAATAGATAAATATAATTAATACCTAAGTTTTATTTAAATATAAACTTGTAAAGAATTGAATGATTAAAGTATATAACAAATAAACGCTATTTAATTATGTGGTTATAGGGAATCGAACACGGGGTGAAATTAAATTAAATAAATAAATCTTGTATAATTTTGTAGTTGGTAGGAGTCGAACCCCGAGTTAAGTGATAACCAAATTTGGTACTTTAGTACTTTGGTATTTTGGTACTATTGTGTACCATTAAAACATGGTTTTGCACATTAATATAGAGTATAGATTCCAAAATCATTGAACGTAGTTGTACTATTGTATTTAGTACAAATAATACCCCCTCCTCTCAAGGCTCATTCCAAAATTTGGTAGAAGCTCCATCTCCCAACTGAATTCTAAGGTGCCTAGAGGCCAGATTCCTCATCAGAAGAATTTTCTTTCACATCCAAATGCAGTCAACGGTTAGAGGGACTATCCAAAAACAAAATCTATCCAAAAGATGTCTACAGACCTAACTCACACACTTTGAGGTGCACCTATTATTTATTTTGGTCTAGTTTTATACTCGTGTAATTGATGAGTGGTATTTTTTTTTGCCAATTTTCACTATTTTTCAACTTGAATTCTGCGTTTGTACTCAAGATTTTGTTGTATTTTGATATGTTTTTATTTAGTTTTGGGTAATGTATTGTTCCCCTCGAAGGAAGTTGTTTTGAGGTGATTTAGAGCTATTTTGGAGTCAAAACGGTGAAGAAAAAAGATGGGTGTGGACATGGCTTGATTTGGGGACTTAGTCAAATTTTTGGACATTAAAATCATTCAAATTGTTAGGCTAACAAGAAAAGTTTCTGCCAAACAATGGGAGAAGTCAGCTAAATCAAAAATGGATTATAAAGGAATACATATTCTCACGGATGGCATTCAATGTTTTGGCCAAAACCGGAGTTCTACATGTCTGATTTCGACGCTCAAGTACTTGTTGAAAAGCTCTCGAAAAGATCCTTAATTTGAGTATGAGCTAGACACATATCTCTCAATTTTTCATCCCAGAATCAGCCCACAAAGTTCCAACCTCAGTTTCCTTATATAGAATCCTACTCTATTTGCGAATTTCAATTGCATTATTTTATTGGGCTTATGTGTATGGGTTTGGGGATATGTCCTATATTATAAATACCTAAACTTGATATAGAGAGAAGGAGTTAGTTGATACCTAAAAAATATTATTCTCATAGGTTTTCAAGTTAGAGAGGGGAGGAGCCTCCATTATAGTAGAATACATACAACTTTTATATCTATAGCTTGGTAATATCGTCATATATTACATTGGAGCTTCAAGCTTTGTTCTTCCCATAAAGATTTATATCTCTATCTCTATCTTGTATATATAACTCGTTATCATGTTTTCTTAAGTATTTTGTTGTTATTCCATGTTGATTATGCTTATTATGAGTAGTTAAACTTGTTATTGGATCATGATGAAGCTTAGTCTCGTATTTTGATTGCGATTTCTATGTGAAACTTGTTGAGATCTAGTTTATACATATCTAGACAAATTGATTAAATAATCTTGTACATTCAATACTGTGTCTTTTAATAACAACAATATGAGAATTGAGTTATTAATGAGACCGAATTTTTGTGCATTTTATGTTGTGTTAATCGATAACAACCATACGAGAGTTGAGTTATTGATGAGAACTAACTTGCCTAGCATGTGTGTGAGAAGGATCGAGAGTTACCCCCTTAGCACATGTAGTCATAGTGGAGGCTTGAGATATAAATTGGATTAATGAATTGACCTTATAGAGATGTATTGGTTAACATTAATTTGTTGACCATAAGCCATGTTTGTGGGATATATAGTTCATGGTACACGGAAAAATGACATGTTCTTCATTAGTGCCTCGGACACGTATGCATGATGTGGTTGATTTGGTCAATTTTAATTTGTTTCGTGAAATTTGGGCATCATTTTCAATTTTTTCGTGAAGTATGTAATAAAAAATGAATTTTCATCACAAAATCACTACACATGATCTTTACAAATTACCACTTTTGGCACACATGATTAATTCATAGTTTTAAAAAGATTTGTACGATTGGATCATTCAATTTTTTTTAAAAATGAATCAATATGAACTATCTATTTAAAAATGATTTTTGATTATAAAATCATTACAAATAATCTTTAAAAATCACCATTTTTGGCGCATATGTTGGATCATTCAAGAATTTTATTTAAAAAAAACATGGTACAACCATAATCTTATCCCTAAATCGTGGAATTTCAGTTGTTAAGATCATAATTATTTTTGAAAAACAATTTTAATTTTGTACATTACAACTTTTTTAATAACTCGTTATTTAGTAAATTCCAATTTGATACTATTTTTTTGAGTTATACATAAATTTTTGATATATTTTATATTTTAGTAAGAATTGATTAATTTTTGTTTGTAAGAAATTAGTTAATAATCGCAATTGAAAAACAAGCAAAAGTTATTTAGCATCATCAAAAGATGTAGGTAGTAATTTGGTTGGTATTTATTTATAAATTTTTAAAGTAATTGCTAATTTGAATAAAGTCCCTGATTAGGGCTAGTATATTATTGACAATAAATAATATCTCAACTTTACAAATATGGGAAGTCCAAAACTAATTAAAGAAAGTCTGAACCTAGCATTCACAGTTAAGGAAACTGTAATTGATACAAGTATAATTCTATATTTACATATCTATTTGCATACCTCCACGGTGAAAGTGGGAAAAGGATGAACACTGAGATTGGAGCGGAACTCCAGAAAGAGGAAGGAAGGTAGGCCCTTGGTAAAAATATTAGCATATTATGAGCTTGAGGGAACATGAAGGACTTTGACAAGACTAAGAGAAACCTTTTCAACAGGTTTAGTACGTTGATGTTGGACAGGATTGGAAGAGAGATAGATGGCACTAATATTGTTAGAGAAAACAATTATAGCTTTACGAAGTGGGCAGCAAAGTTCAAGCAGCAGATTCCAAAGCACGAGATTTCAACAACTTCATTAGCAATCCCGCGATACTCAGCTTCGGTACTAGATCGTGAAAGGGTAGATTGTTTTTATGTATATATTTCAATATGTGTGTTGTGGAACAGAATAAGGAAACAAGAAGCTTAAATTTCTGTTGTTATTATTGATCAATCTTTACCTCCTTTATATAATAGGAGAATACAAACCAAATACATGAATGATAATAATAGATACATGATCAGATACATCTCCTTGATTCTATGAACCATATTTAATGCACTCTTCAAACTTCTATGAGATTAGTTTATCCAACATATTCCTCCCTTAAACTAATTCCTTTCGATCCTTCATTCCCATCATCCTTTTGTAAGTATCTAGTAGAGCTTTTGACATTGGTTTAGTGAGCACATCTGCGACCTGGTCATGACTAGCAACATGACTTAAATTCACATTCTTCTCCTTTACATGCTCCCGGATAAAATGAAAATGAACATCTATGTGTTTGCTCCTTTCATGATGTACTGGATTCTTGGCAAGCTCAATTGCAGACTTGTTGTCAATGCAAACTTCAGTTGATCTCTGTTGTGGGATTCTCAATTCACTAAGTAACCTTCTTAACCAAATGGCATGACAAACACAGTAAGAAGCTGCCACATATTCTGCTTCACAGGTTGATAATGCCACTATCGGTTGCTTCTTAGAATACCATGTAAATGCAGTGTCTCCCATAAAAAACAAGTAACCAGATGTGCTTTTTCGTTCATCCATGTCTCCACACCAATCACTATCAGAATATCCCATCAATTTGTAGTCTTCAGTTCTGGAATAAAACAATCCCAGTGACTTTGTTCCTTGAATATATCTCAGAATTCTTTTTATTGCCTTCCAATGTGACTGTTTTGGATCCTCCATGAATCTACTTACAATCCCAACACTATAAGCAATGTCAGGTCTTGTGCAAGTAAGATACCTCAAGCTTCCAACCAAACTCTGATATAAATTTGCTTCTACTGACTTTCCTCCCTCAAATTTAGAGAGTTTGACGCCCTGTTCCATCGGAGTTGCTACTGGATTGCAGTGCTCCATCCTGAATTTCTTTAAAATATTGTTTGCATATGCTTCTTGAGAAATAAAAATGCCTGACTTTTCTTGCTTCACCTCAATGCCAAGAAAATATCTCATCAAGCCCAAGTCAGTCATCTCGAATTCTTGAGTCATCTCCTTCTTAAATTCCTTAATCATCTCTTCATTGTTGCCCATAAAAATAAGATCATCAACATAAAGTGCAACAAATAGTAATTTACCTTGTTTTTCTTTGATATAGAGAGCAGCCTCATAAGGACATTGAACAAATCCATTCTTCTTAAAGTAGGCATCAATTCGAGTGTTCCAAGCTCGTGGCGCCTGTTTTAAACCATATAGTGCTTTAAACAATCTCAACACCATTCCTTCTTTACCTGGTTTTGCATATCCAGGTGGCTGGTTCACGTATACTTCTTCTTCGAGCATTCCATTTAAGAAAGCTGATTTTACGTCCATCTGGTAAATAGGCCATTTGTTTTAAGCTGCTTGAGAGATTAGCAACCTTATTGTCTCCATCCTTGCTACAGGTGCGAAAACCTCATCATAGTCTATTCCAGCCTTCTGTCGATAGCCCTTTGCTACCAACCTCGCCTTATATCTTTCCACTTCTCCTTGAGCATTCAGTTTCTTCTTATAAACCCATTTAACATCGATGGGTTTACATCCTTCTGGAGGTTCCACCAGTTTCCAAGTTTTGTTCTTTTCAATAGCTTTGATTTCATCATCCATTGCATCTTTCCACATCTTATCTTTTACTGCTTCTCCAAAGTCTATGCTTTCTGCATCAGCCACCAAACATACTAAGTGTACTTCACCATGTTCATATATATCTTGTAAACTTCGAGTTCTAGGATTCCTGGGCTCATCCTCATCTGATTCTTCATTTTCAGCATCAGAGTTTGTTGCTGAAATCTTAGAAATCTGAATATTATCTTCTGTTTTTTCTTTTTCATGTGCTTTACTCCAATTCCATGCATCATCTTCTTGTATCTTTACATCTCGACTCACAACAACCTTCATAGCAACTGGATCAAGTAGTCAATAAAGATATATTTCTTGCTCTTATCATCCAATTTTGTTCTCCTTTGATCAGGAACATGTGAATATGCCACACTCCCAAAAACTTTCAAGTGTGAAACAGTAGGCTTCTTTCCACTCCATAATTCTTGAGGAGTTTCATCCCCCAAGTTTGAATGTGGACATCGATTCTGAATATAAACTGCACATTGCACTGCTTCCGCCCAGAATTCTTTTGGTAATTCCTTGCTCTTTAACATTGATCGAACCATGTCTAAGATTGTTCGATTTTTCCGTTCAGCCACGCCATTCTGCTGTGGTGAATAGGGGGCTGTTAAGAACCTTCTAATGCCATGTTCTTCACAGTATTCCGTAAAGGCCTTTGATGTATATTCTCCTCCTCTATCAGAACGCAATCCCATGATTTGTATTCCTGCCTTCTTTTCAACCAACACTTTGAATTTCTTGAATACTTTTAATGCCTCAGATTTTTCATTTAAGAAATAAACCCATGTTCTTCGAGAATAATCATCAATGAAAGTGATGAAATACCTCTTGGAACCATATGATCCAGGTGTGATAGGACCACATATATCTGTATGCACCAACTCAAGAGGCTTTGAAGCACGATAAGTTGCCTTTTTCTGGAATGAAATCCTTGTTTGTTTTGCCAGCACACATTCTTCACAAAAACTGCCTGTATGATCCATGCTTGGTATTCCATGAACCATCCCTTTGTTTGCCAACTCCTTCAGACCACCATAGTGTAAGTGTCCAAATCTTTTGTGCCATAGAGTTGCTTTATCCTCTGACTTTGTTTGTAAGCATTTCTCCTGTATGTTCTTCAGATTCAACTTAAACATTCGATTTTGAGACATTTCAGTTTTAGCAATTGTCCTGTTATTTTTGTCCTTCAATATCATGACTTTATCACCCATAAAAATTGAGTAACCTTTTTCGAGTAGCTGTCCAAGACTCAGAATATTATTCTTCATGTCAGGAACATAGTACACATCTTCAATTCTTCCTTGTTTGCCATCTTTTTTAGTAAAACATATTTCACCCTTTCCTTTCACTTCTATCTTCGATGAATCTCCGAATGACACAACTCCATTATTTATTTCCTTTAAATTAGTAAAGAGATGTTTGAGACCAGACATATGGTTGCTGGCCCCACTATCAAGATACCACAAAACTTCATCTTCAGGAATCATACCTTTGTAGGCCATTAGTAGAACACCTTCATTTTGTTGCTCCTCCGTTTCGACTAGATTTGCATTTTCTGCAACCTTCTTGTTAAACCAGCAATCTTTGGCAAAATGTCCAAATTTTCCACAATTGTAACATTCTACAGATCTGCTTCCTCTTCCAGAATATGATCTTCCACCTCTGCCACGATCACGACCATGTCCTTGGCCACGCCAATTTTGTTGATTTGTTTGCACCTTCTCCTCAAATCTGTTGCTTACATGACCACGTCCTCTGCCTCGAGTGAAATTCTGTCTTGCACGTCCACGTCCTCTTCCTCTATTGTATTATGTATATAGTACTTTATCTTTGTCTTCAACTGAGACATCAGTTTTCAATACTTGAGATTCTGTCTCCTCCTTTTTTAATAATCTTTCTGAATATGCTTGCAGAGATCCCATCAGTTGATCAACAGTCATGGTCTCTACATCATTTGACTCTTCAATAGTAATTCCAACAAGTTGTAGTTTTGTATTTAAAGATCTTAATATCTTCTCATTTACCCGTGCATCTTCAATTTTTTCTCCATAATTCTTCATTTGATTCACAACAGAGGAAACCCTCGTGAAGTAATCCGGGACTGATTCCATATCTTTCATATGTAAAGACTCAAATTCACCACGTAGAGTTTGTAATCGTACCTTTTTTACTTTGTCAACACCTTTAAAATTGTTCTGCAAAATCTCCCAGGCCTCCTTTGCTTTTGTTGCAGATGCAACCTTCTCAAACATGCCTTCATCAAGGCCCATATGTATGATAGACAAAGCTTGTTGATCTTGTTTTCGTAACTTGGCAAGAGCATTTTTCTGACCTTGATTTAAAGCTCCTTCATTCTCTGGTTCATCGTATCCTTTGTCAATGATTTCCCATGCCTCCTGTGAACCAAGCAACGCTTTCATTCGTAGACACCAGTGGCCATAGTTTTCTTTGGTAAGTTTTGGAACAGCAAAAGAATTATTCATGTTTGTAAACTCTGATATGACCTAAACTCTGATCGTAAACTCTGATGGTTGTAAACTCTGATGGTTGTTTTATATAAACTATGATTGTAAACTCTGATTGTAGGCTCGGGTTTGGTTATGGCTCTGATACCAATCTGTTGTTATTATGTGTATAGGGTTTATGTATATATTTCAATATGTGTGTTGTGGAACAGAATAAGGAAACAAGAAGCTTAAATTTCTGTTGTTATTATTGATCAATCTTTACCTCCTTTATATAATAGGAGAATACAAACCAAATACATGAATGATAATAATAGATACATGATCAGATACATCTCCTTGATTCTATGAACCATATTTAATGCACTCTTCAAACTTCTATGAGATTAGTTTATCCAACATGTCGCTTAGAAGACTAGGAAATTAGATTATCTCCTAAAAACACGTGGTACCCAAAAGTAGAGCGACGGTATCTGGATACCAACCCCAATCGGCATCAGAGTATGCTATCAAACCAGGAGTGGAAGATGCAGGAAGATGTAAACCATACTTAAGTGTCTGACTGATATATCACAGAATGCATTTCATATCCATGAGGTGAGATTCATGAGGGTCATGCATAAACAAACATATTTGCTGTACAGCGTAACTTATATTAGGACTAGTAAAGGTTAAATATTGGAGTGCCCTTGCCAAGATACGATATAATGTCGGATCTGATACTGGAGACCCATCAGTGGCACTTAGTTGGGCCTCTGTGTCAAGGAGTAAGAATAGGATTATAGGAGCTCATATTTGTCCGAGCCAGAATTTCTTCATCATACTTTTGTTGGGAAAGAAACATGACACCATGAGAAAGATTAACAGAAATAACTAAGACATACTCAAAGGTCTGAGATCGGTCATAGCAAACTCATTAATTTAAACATATATAATACGATGAAGGAAAGTCGTTGTGGATGCTATAAGTACAATATCATCCATATACACTAGAAGATATACAGTTCATTCCCGTGCTTGTATATAAAAAGAGAGCTATCATTCTTACTACAAGTGAAACCCATTTGTATAATAAATTTTCCGAACCTGTGATACCAAGTTCGTGGAGACTATCTTAGGACATAGTTTGAGTTGCGTAGGCGACAAACATAGTGGGGAGTGGTTAAGTTAACAAAACCAGAAGGTTGGTGCATATACACAGTCTCCTTTAAGTCCCCGTTTACGAATGCATTCTTGATGTCAAGCTGGTGAACAGGCCAAGAATAAGAAAGGGCTAAACTAAGCACTATGCGAATAGTGGTAGGTTTTACCATAGGACTAAATGTCTCATCACAATCCACTCATACTTGTTGATTGCAACCATTGACCACCAAACGAGGCTTATATCATTGTAAAGAGCCATCTGAATCATATTTATGCCTAAATAACCACATGTAATGGACAACATTAGCATCCCGAGGGCGTGGAACAAGATCCCACGTACCATTTTTAATTAAGGTCCTGTACTCCTCGTTCATTGCCTCTTGAGATGGCGGAAGAGGGGAAAGTGGAGGAGAAGATGTCGGTGTGGAAGGCATAGTGGTACTTGTAGGGACAGTAGAAATTGGTTTAAGGATGAAAGCTTGGATATGACAGGTATATACAGCACCACAGCGAGAAGGTCTAAGGGGAGTAGTAGGAGGCATTTGGCTTGTTGGTGTTTGTGAGACAACATGTTGATGCCGAGATGAGGGAAGACAATATGTTGATGCCGAGATGAGGGAGAGGCTATTAAACGCTCAAGAATCAAAGGATGCAAAGGTGCATCCACAAGGAAGTCATATAAGAATGGAGTGGTGCGTTTATGCAATTTTTGTGTTACGTGTCGCGATTCAGAAATTTGATCAAACCGTATATGCGGGTTGGTTTGCACTTTGAGGAAAAAACCGCACCACCCGCACCGCGAACATCCTTACTATTCATGCACGAGTCTCTAAATATTATGTATATAATATGATTCTCATATAACTATAAATTTAAATTGAGTGTGTTTGATATTAATTTAAAAAATTGAATAAAATAATCAAAGTTGAACAAATCTAACCGTTAAATATTAATATGAAGTTGATAAGATTTGATATTGAGAATTCTTTTTAGTATCAGATCTAAGGGTTCTCATTTAGCTAAAAAAAAGATCTAAGGCTTCTCATGTATCTATTTGTTTTAACATATCTAAAATCAAAATTGAGTTATTAACGAACTACAGAATATAGCATAGTTTGTAGATAACCAAAATTTTAAAGAAATTTTTTATGTACTTATTAAATACTTTCATATTTTAATAAATTAATTAAAATTTTAATTGAATATTCTTGAATTTCATGTTTTAAAAATTAAAACTAAATACAACCTTTTGGTTGGGATTGTATTTGAATCAGAGATTAAAGATTAATAGTAAATTTATGAATTTTCAAATATCATGTTGTTTATTTTAATTGTACTTTGGAGTTCGGTAAAGTTGATGTAAATTCTTTTGAATTTAATTAAAATAAATGATAATTATTTCAAATTTTATAAATTATGATTGAATTCGAAAAAGTATACACATATTAGAATATCCAATATTTAATTTATTTGAAAAGAATCTATCAATTTTTAAATATTTTCAAATTTCAAAGATTCGTATGATGTTTTAGCAAATACCACTAATTTTTGAAAGATAATTAGAATATTAATATCCAAATATTATAAATTTTTTTTTGAAATCCTAATTTTTTTATAAATTATATGATATCCAAATTAAATATATTGAAATATTTTAAGAATAAAATAGATTCCTTAAAATCCAAAACAAATCATCAGATTTAGTTTGGGTGCCAATTGTAGCTAGCTGGTGTAGGGATGGCAACAGATCGGATCGAATCGGATTTCCAAATCCAAACCCGTTTTTTTTAATAAAACCTGAACCCGAAAAATACCCGAATATTGCCCGAATCCGATCCAACGGATTTCGGATCGAATTTTACCCGAAACTCGAAATTTTCCTTATAAAATGAAAATCTAACATAATCGGATCGGATTTTACCCGAAACCCGAAATTTTTCCTGGAAAAATGAAAATCTAACATAATCTGAATCTGATCAGCTTAAGTAGATGGCAAAATTAAATCAAAGTTAAACATTCATTACAATTCGAATAATAAAAATACAAAGTTCCAAATCCAATTATCCATAAATCTGCCACTAAGTAGTCTCAATAGCCAAGCTAATACTCAATTAAACCAGTATTCTCAAGTCAGCACCTGGAAAATATTTACAAAAAATGTATCAGCAACACTATCATTCAACCACATTCACTGAAGAAACTAACTTGTATCAGTAAATGAGTAATTTAGTAACTTGCATTTCATTTCACTTTTACAATAAAATGTCTGCAACAGGAGAATTCATTTCCCATGTAACTATAATATGCACTTAGCAGTGATATACTTGCATACTTGCACATGACATACTTGCACTGATGTTCAAAACAACTTCCAAGCTAATAAACACGGAGACAAAATTGAACTACTAAAACTACTAATACTGTAGTACTACTCAGCTATCCTGACATATGCTGTGCATTATTAAATAGTCTAGTCGGACACCTGTACTTGAGAACAACATATTTAATATTTAGTAGCTGAATTGCGATCAAGCTTTACTCATTAGCATGATGTTTTAGTCTTGACGAGAGTTTCACCTATTCTTATTATATCACTGTATAAGAACAATACACTACTTCTTGTAATTGGTCGTTTCATTGCAATAATTTCACTGGGCCATTATCGTTACATCAGTTAGCAAATATATTTATACTGGATTGTTCTGCTGAATATTTATTGCAAGAGTATATGCCAAAGAAACTTATCTGAAATTTTAATCACTTGTACTAGTCAAGGAGGATGCAAGTTGTTTCAGTAGGTCGAACATATGAGTTTCTTTTAACTTCGCTATATAAAAGTGGAGTTGTTTTTATTGCTAGAGATTGAAATTTACATGATATAAAGTATGACACCAATTCTGGAAATAACTATAATAACTTCCTATGCACATACACACAGAGACAAAATTGCACAACTACCCCAAGCTAATAAACACAAATTAGATTCAGATTTTTACCTTAAACCTCTCGAGTGATATATACATGAATCCTCCAACTCCATATCCTTGTATATGGTGACATATCCTGAAGACGACTCTCCTAAAGTAATATAAAGATTTAATGTAAGTATAATGGTCAAGAATACTGAATATATTTATATTTCGGTAACTAGAAAAATACTTAAAATAGAATATAATACGATTCATTTCAGCAGCCCACAACCAACTCTGAGCACACATCAGTGCTTCTATTGTTTTAGGATGAAGTCGGTTACGATGTGGACTAACCACCCTGCCACCGGTGCTAAAGGCTGACTCGGACACAACTGAAGATGCCGGAATTGCCAAAAAAACTCGAGCCATGAGTTGTAAAGTTGGATACTTTGTTGCATTGACCTTCCACCATGTTAATACATCGAATCCGTCCGTTTTTGCCAACACATCCTCCTCCAAATAATGATCCAACTCAGATTTGATAAAGTTGACCTTTTTACGCTTCTTGGTGCTTATGAACAAATCATACTGCGATGAATTTTCAGAATCAGGAACATAGCCTGTTGAAGGAGATTCACCCATTTCCTCGTTGCGCACATTAACAAGTTTCTGATGATACCCCTGAAGTAAACTATAACAAAGAGTACGAATGTAACACCCCCAGATCCGGGGTCAGGGATCTGGTCGTTACGACCTCAATATCCACCCACAAAACCAATATAAATGAAATTACAACCTTGTGACCCAAAACAACAACTCACCCGTTATAGTCCCAGAGATGAAATCATAATAACCTTCAATATTATTAATCACAAGTTTTATTTCTTACAACCCAAAGAATTTTCATTAACTATAACATGCTCTTTGCCATCCATTTACAAATGCCAAATAAATACATACATTAGCTACTCGAAAGCTAACATCCACCCTGCCAATAGCTTCTTACTCAGCAGTGGCAGCTCTGATCTCAGCGGTTAATCCTCAGACTTCTATCACTTGCTTGCACCAATTGTGCCTTATGCGACCATAAGATCTAGCTGTTGTTGTGATATAATAGATAAATCAAGGGTGAGCAATAGCCCACCAACTAATATAGCTGAACAACAATATATATAACAGTTCAAAAGTATTTTGAAACCATATGCCATGCATTTGACGAACATAATGCCAGTATAATATGAAAGATGAAGTTACAAGGTAACTCAAAAATATACTTCTGTGGAAATATCTGCTATGTCAAATATAAGCAAGATAGCATAATTTATATTAAAAGAGGAACTTGCAGAAAAATATTGCAATTCCATATTCAATCACTTTTTCACCTGCCAACACCGATAGTGTTGCAGAAAATTTTCAACATTTGAAAGGTGAACTAATACCGGAGCATTGATGCGCCAGGAGCCATAACATTTACGATGATCAGTCGCATGCTATGCTCCCCATCTGTTGTTCTCTACATGTAGAAGGAAGCACCGACGGATTTACTTGTCCACCGCCATCTGGAACCCCCCGGCCAACGGTTGGGCCATTGCTGGACCGGTGCCACTAGGCCACTTACGCAGCTCCTAGTTCGTATAACATCCATAACTCTGAAACATAAAGTTCGTCCCCCTTTCCCCAAGTATAATACTTGTTGATAAGACTCCACAAAGTAGTCGTATCTAGTTGGAAAGGAAAATTCACCAATAATTCCCAAGCTACTGCTTGTTAATGGATACCAACCTGTTCCTACATTCATACCCCTCGAATGATGAGAAGGCACACAAGATTTGATAGATGAACAACAACCAAGTTGCGAGTTAAAAGAATAGTTTCAAAAGATTTATGATCGGGAAGTCGACAAGATAAATAACATTTCTCAAGTAAGGTTCCCTTATTATTTAGACGATAGATTCGAAGGAAGAATGAAATTTTGAGAACCTTTCTTGATATAATATTAATAATAATACGGCTCCGAAGTAATTTTATAATAATCGAATGTCGAAGATAATATTTGAAGTCATTTCAAAGTATCGGATAAATATTCAGATAATATTTATTGAATCAGAATTTAGTTAAAGAAGACTTATAATTATGAACGAATATTTAAATCGAAGTATTTCTCAGAATAATTCTCGAATGAATAAGGAGAAAATATTTATTAAATAATTATACATTTAAATGAATATTCAAAATAATATTCATTTATTCGATACATAAATAGAACATCAGATGAATATTTAAAATAATATTCATAAATAAATAGGAACTTAAATGAATATTCAAAAAGTAACATTCATTTAATGAATAATATTCTAAATGAATATCAAAATAATAGTCATTTAGTAATCCAACCTTTAAAGGAATATTCGAAATAATATTCGATAAATGAATCGTCTTTAAATGAATATTGAAAAATAATATTCATTGAATAGATAACGTTCAAATAAATATTTGAAGTAATGATCGTTAATTAAATAATCTCGGACGAATATTCAAAATAATATTCGTCAACCAAATAATGGAAAATATTTACTTAAATATTTCTCTCGAAAGTAATTACGATATATCAAGAAGTACTGACTCCCGGTCTGTATTCAACGAATACGATATATAGATGCCATTCTCTAAGGGACTTAACAACATCCGACTTATAACTGATACATTATCTATCTAGCTTATAAGCCAACAATAATAAAGGAACAAGTATAACAATATGAATTGAAAACAGGCATGCATGCAATGAAATATGTATAACAACATTCATATATATATATATATATATATATATATATATATATATATATATATATATATATATATATATATATATATATATATATATATATATATATATATATATATATATTATCACAACAACAGTTCCATGGTCGTTCGTTTACGAACCAAGTTTATATCTCGAGTTTTATTGCCCGTTTTCTAAGTGGTTTTCCAAAGTTAAACCAAGTATCCATTTTAGGGGTTCGTTCGTATTTAAGCTCGACTCAAACATTTTTATAAAATCGAAAAATGATCCAATTGACATGTGGTTTTCTTTCACATCTTCCTCATGACCTCTAATATTTAATTACCATGATTCGTCACTAACTTTCATATTTTACCAAGGTTCAATTTTAATAACGAACTTGTAGTTACGGTTTCGAACAACTTTTACTAAGTCGGCCATAACTCCTTCGATTCTTTTGCCAAAGCGATCTATGACTCGAGATCTACATGGGTAGGTCATGTATCCATTAAGGTGAGAAAGTTAACCTAACTGTTATGCACGAATTACTAAGGTCTAACGAAAATCGGGCATTACGACGGCTATAAATCGGACGTTTCCAAATTTCGTTTCAACAACCAAGCCACACCGGGCATCCATACATCTTATACACATGTTATACATCCCACTAAGTCCAGAAATATTACACTTCACCAAGGAAGGTATAACTCTCTCATCTTTCGAGAGAGTTATACCTTCCTTGGTGTGTATATGAGTCTAACAAGCCTTGATCTAGTCCTTAGAACTCCTTACAACCTTAAACTAGCAAGAAACATCAAGAACATTCTAAGTGATTTTCGGATCTGCTATAACTCAGTGGAAAGATCATGATAAACGAGGGCCTTACCGAGGTTTTCTGATTAAGAATTCTAAAGGAGAGTTGTAGAGCATCTAACCAGCTTTCCAACAAGCTAAAGAACACCAAATTCCATTGAGTAATGAAGGAGAGTCGCCCAATTGAAAATCGTCCCAGAAACTGTCATGCACCAGGACAGTTTGCTTCTTCAACTTGGGGAGGAGTTTTAACTAGGCTACACTCATTAGAATACCATCAAATTTTGAGAGAATATTGCCCATGGAGTGGAGAGGTTGTGGTTTAAAGTTGGTGATTTTATCATGTATATAAATCGAGATATAAATTTTTCTTTGAGGGTTGATTCTGCTGGACAGCTTGTGGAGAAATGGAGAGATGGAGTTTTCTTTTTGTTTTGTTATGTGTAATGACTTAATACACGTAATATCTATCTATATTTGGAGGCATCCTCTCCTTTTGTGTTGTCACTCATCCATTAGTCCATGTGTTACCCCTTGATTTGGCCAAGTGGTTGTCTAGAAACATGCAACTCTATTTTTTGGCAAAGTGCAACTACACCATTCACTTGTTTGTTGACTTTCCCTTTGATCACCTTAGTTTCTTATTCCCCCACCAATTTGCACATGTTCCTCTCTTGGTTCTCTGCTTGTTTCTTTGCCTGGATATTGCTCAATTTCATTGATCGTTTGGAGGAATATCTCAAGCATTTCTCGTTAAGGTTTTACCGGAAACCTTCTTAATATCTATACTACTATCTTTAATCCTCCTTTATAATCCTTGAATTTAAATCCCTTAAGTCTTTTCATTATCTCCTTAAATCCTTCAGTGTCCAGTGAAATCTCGGAGAAAATAAAAGTGCTATTTTTCTGAATCTGATATCGTTTACATACACTTATTTCGTTCACTGATCATCGATTCAAACTCAGAAATCTATTCTGGATACTTCTATATAGTGTCGTCTAATAATATTCCAATTTTCACCGAAAACACTATTCATTACTCATTCCCTATTTAATCCTTATAATTAGAAAAATTTTCTCGCGCTTTCCCGAGCGTTCCTTATTCCTTTTACGGAGTTACTTAACTTATCTTAGATATCGATTTGGATGATATGAGAATACTTCCTCGATGATAGATTATTCTTATCTACATCTTCAATCAATTACATTGTTCATGCCACATAAACATTTGAATCCACTCCATTCAATATCCATCTATTAACCCACTGATACATTCATACTCCAATACATAATAAAAGTTTTAATTAGTACCAAAAATCTGGGTTCTTACAGTCTCCCCTCCTTAACAAGATTCCGTCTCGAAATCAGGTAGGAAACAATCGGATGCTTGTTGTCATTTCGTTTTCCAGTTCCTTGGTTTATCCTTAGCATTCCCATCTTTACTCAGCACACCTGCTGGTGCTACAACACACATTTTATCCTTTTCCCTCGACTCTGCTACTTTTCATACAGCACCCTATTCGGGTTATGCTCTTACTCAGTCGTATGCTCTTTATTCTTATCGGTATCTGCAATGACTTTGGTATCATTATCGCGCTGTGTATTCGGAGATAACCTCATTCGTACTATGTTCCTAATCACTTTAATGTTCGCAATCTCGATCAATATATATATAGGAATAGCAGAATTTATTGAGTGATCACTATGATCCATGAACATTTGTCATATTGCATAGTTAGTACAGAAGGGGGCCAGCATTTAGTACTTGACAAGCAATTAAAAAATTAGGGGTATTCTACTTAAAACTCTATCACACAGATAGATAGTCATGTAGCAGTACCTCCCCTCCTTAAAGGGTTGTTCTTCTCCATTCAAAAAGAAGATGAATAAGAGAGAAGAAAAGAAAAGAATTCCAAAGAATTTTAGAAAATTTTCATGATTGTAAGATATCATAGTACTTCGAATTTCCCTCCGAATTATAGAGGTTTATCAAGGAAGAAAGATAATCGCAATCGTATTAAATACTAAGTTATTGTAATTTCACGTGTCGACACATCCTCGCTGCTCTGTCCATCATTCTATGAACTAGGTTCTTGTCCAATCTCAGCAACACTTGCTCCTGAAACACCTTTCAACCTTTCCGGTTAAATCTTAGATTTCTCCTTTGACACCATATTTACTGACATTCCATATTTCGTTACTAGCTCTTTCATGTTTATAATAATAACACTATCAGGTTGTCATCTTGAGGGTTCGTTCGAAAACCCATTCATCAATCCATTCATAACATTCCTTGATTCACATTTCATAATTACTTTCCCAATCTTTTCTTTATCAATCACATCCTTGAGGTAAAACTTTCCTCTGTTCAACCATATAAATTCTCAATTTCTCGTTCCATAAGTCTCCTTAGTACTCAATCAATCTGTTCCAATTTCCTCGACTTCTCCCTACTTAAGGGGGTTAATTTGTATGTCGTCCTTGCTTTCAATTCCAACTTCCCGTTGTGACCGATGACTTTACAATGTCCATTTCATACTTTTCTTATCTCATTGCTGGGGCCTCTCAGGAGTTCTCATATCTAACTCCCTTATTGATCCTCAAATTTATATTCATTTCCATCAGTCACTTGGTGTCTATTTCTACCATAATCGCTCAACGAACCTTCATAGTCTAATCATCTATTTCAAACATCACGTCATTCTCAACATCAAACCATCCGAAATAACCCTGGGCGATTTCTCTAACTTAGGCTCAGTCCCGACATTTCTACTGTCGTTATCATTTAAGTTCTCAAAAGGATCATCATTACGTTAATGTAACCAATGGTTGAATCACCATCATTTGTCGTTTAAGTAGTGCTTGAATAGATAAACGTACAGGTCTCATAATTGTCGAATCATAACATTTAGGAAGACAAAATCATCACTATTCCTTATCCATAATGAATACTTCTTGAGCTTGACGTAGATATTACATGAAGCAGATAAAATCGCAGAAGAGTTTCAAGCATCGCAACTATGACAAGTTGATGAAATTTTAATCCTATATCTTCAGTAAAAGACTGAAAGCTTAGCAGTTTACTTAATCACTTCCCAACCTCATATTCTCTATCTTGTTTGCATAGAATAACACCAACATAAACTTGCTTGTCATTCATCATCATGCCAATTGGCTTATTAACATTAGTACCATCTCTGTTTCTTGTTATCTACTACCAACCTCTTGCTGGTCTAGTCCTTTCGCTTACTCCTTTTACTTAATCTCTCCTCTCTCTTTCAAAAAGAAGGCGAGTCTCTTGGGGAATTTGCTTGCAGGGACTGTTGTCTGGCCTGTCGCAAAACCTCTAATGCCGATAATGTGCCTCAGACAATATCAGGAATCGAATATTTACTTAAACTATCCTTAATGTTAATTCTCGCACGATCATTAGAGGGAATCATAAATTCCTCCATCACACCCTGACCTTCGAGGTCCTTCTCAATACCTCTCTATTTCCTTTGGTATGAGCATTTATGGTACTTCTCTATACTTAAAGTGTCGGCCACCTCATTGGCCTTTCCTCATTATAATAATTTCTTGTAGTCGGTGTTTTCTGGATCTATACCAACTGAGGGTGAAAGCATTCTCCCTTAAACTCAGTCTCTTTTCCATAAGCCATTGCTTCCACCTTTCCATGTGAACCTCATCACATTTATTCGTAATCCTACTTAGGATATTTCTTTTCTTAGTTCTTTCTTATTTTATGATAACCTCAAACTTTATTGGTTCAATCTATACTTTCTCCTGGTTTCACACATGCTTCATCTGGTATTATCGTTACCATGTCATACATTCCCTACCAAACTTCCACTTTGAAGTTCAGAATATTACCTTTATCCTTATAAGGTTTCTTAGGTCATCCTCATCATTCCTCCTGTATATTCTAGGTATAAGGTATTATCAAAACATCATTAACCAATCCTATAATAATTCGGTCTATGTAGTTTCCTGAAACTCCTTTAAATAATTCCGTAAAGGTTATTGTTGCCTTGGTCAATCCAACTTATATCATCTGGATTCACAATGTCTTTATTAAGGAAATGTCATCCTCAATGCATCCCAAGGGTTCGTCGTCAACTATGGATATTCCATCCTCAATTATCTTTTTAAGGAATGCTTACATCCTGTAATTGGGAATCAAATCATATATCCCTAATAAGGGTCTCTTTTCAATCGTTCTTATCTTGATCATCTATAGGTAGCTTAATGCTAACCTCTCCTTTCAAATGGATGTCAGTCTACAAGACGTTCCAAAAAGATAGTATATGTCTATCTGCTCTTTTCGCAGAACTTGGTAATGGTAGCAATGATGTTCTGGAAGATATTTGTCATGTTCAACGTGAATCTCTTAGTACTTATTGCTTCTTATCGAAGATATTAGCGTCAGACAAAATTTTGGTAGCATATTGAGCAATCTCTGACCGCTTCCATACACTTAGGTTGATCATCTGTCTCGACCGTATCATAAACTTTGTATTTATAATATCCCAACACTATGTGTCTCAGATCATCGTACTTCTATTCTTACTCAGAATCCGGTCCATTATATACCCATGCATCACTTTACTTTATATCCCAAAAGTTCTCGCAGTCGGCGCTTAACTAAAAGCAACCCTGCTTTGTCCTTACATTGCTGGTCTAGTCATTTATAATCTTTCGTTTCATGGCCTTAAATAGTCGTATTAAAATATGCAAAACTGGGGCTTAGTTAGTAGTATTACTTTTCTAGTAATTGCTCGGTATAGTGCCTCTATCAACCTTTTTATCTGGCATAGATTACTTCCCATATATGCTTTCCCCTGGCATACTCGTAAGCTTTCTTCACAGAACCATCTTAGATACCAGAGTAGTGTAGTCACTTGACTCGAGCACCGCCGCCCTTCATTCACTATTCTTTTATTTTCATCCTTGCGATTCCTCTTATCAATCCTACGTGCCGCATGAGCTTAACACTCCTGGCATAACAACCTTTTCATTTAAGTCAATCCCGGAATTTCTCAGTTCGGCTGGTTTCTTGAATACATTTCCCTTTTTATCATCCAATCTCAACTTCCAATTTCATCTCTACAATCAATTATAATAATCAGGGTCTGTCTACCAACCCGTATAGTACCTACTTTACCCAATCCACAGGGTTCGCTCCGATTTCAACTCTCTTTGGGGACGTCTTCTGATAATCAGAAAGACAAGGTTTGCCAAAATTTATTGAAGTTCTCTCCAGAATCAGGGAAATTTTGGTCAATCTATCCACCTGCTAGTAATACTAAGAAGGCCAATTTAGAAACCTGGAGAATAGTTCTAGGAACATCCAAGTAGGCAGAACCGTAAATAGTTATAGTAATGGTATGACTGCCATAAAGTTGGGAGTTTAACCACTGCAAAGGAAACCAAATATTTACATCCCATAGAAGAAAATCAAAAGTTTCAACTGAATCATGCAACATCGGCCTGATGCATATTCGTCCTAATAGTCGCTACTACCAAAGGTCAGTCTGCTTAAACACTAGTCTTAGAAGGAACACTACCGCTGGGTCAATCATTCCATAAAGTTGGCACTATCAAAGCCATCCGAATCTGGTGAACCGTGCTGTCCAAATGCATCCGTAATTACTCAACCGTGCTGCATAAGCACACCACCTAAATCTGTATGAGACGCATCGTAATATATCACAAGGTCTTTTTTTTTCCATTTAGGCAACGCCAATGCTGGGTCATTACCAATTTTATCTTTACTTCCAGGGAGATTTTCTCATATTTTTCTATCTATTCAAACTTCCTAGTCCTTTGTTAGTGGGGCTGGCCTTCATCAATTGAAACTGCCTTTAAATTGGTGGGGTCAACCAACACTACTCACTATTGAGATCATGTCCTAATAACTAAACTTCATTTTGCCAAGATTTATGCTTCGAGAACTTGGCAGACACTTTCTCCTTTAGTTTTATCTTTAAAACATTCTCCATTACCTCTTAACCACTGATCGTGTCACTTGATCCATTAATGATTCAGTGTCGGAATAAACTTAAGGTATCTACTATAATCCATTCAAGGAAAAGAAAGAATTTAATATTCCTTTGAATCACGTGCATTTAATGTTTCTGGTTCATCATTTTACTGAGTTGAAATAAACCTATACTTAGTCTCTAATAGTAGTCTTATCACGAGTTTATCGAAGACTCAATAGTCTTTTCCTCTTGTAGGTACTGAGATGCTTACTACTTCCTTGTCTATTTTTATCCAATCAGGCCATCACTTCCCACTGTCTTTACTTTCTAAGCTGATCCATTCATAAAATGAACACTTCCCTGAATAAAACCACCTCAACAATCTCAATTTGGTTTCATAAATTATAACCTATGAAATCTGCCTTCTCATGGCGAATCATCATTGACAATCTTCACACCAATCCATTTATCAAATGATATGGCACTTGCTGCCTCTAGCTCAACTGCTCCTAGAGACTCTGCTCCCCGTTCTATATCGATGTCTTTGATAATCATGCATCATTCTAACTCTTTTTTCATTATTCTGAAAGTTTCTAAATGTCCTTATCTATCTCCATATAAGATTTCAAGTAATTCTTTCAATCCGTCCTACTTGCTGGTACAACATCCGGTAGTCCGGCTATGAGTCCAATATGCATCCTTAGTTCTCTTAACATTACGTCAGGTCTTTGCGCTCACTTTTCTGAGCACTGTACCTTAACTCTTATAGTTTTTCTAGCTGCAGCCCTCCTTTCCTCAAGGGTAAACTCTTTATCCTTAACAGGATTCTCCTCCTTAGCTGGAACCTTTTTCGGGTCCTCAGTAAGGTACTTGATCAAGTCTTCAAGCCGATCGTCAACATATAATAAAGCATCCTCGTGCTGCTACTCATAAGTCTCGAGGTCCGTCGCCTTACTCGTGGATTCAACTGTTAACACTAAAACACGCAAGCGTACGTGGTCACAAGTAATATAGATAGAAGTCAAGTTCGTTCCCACAGAGATCTGGTTAGGTTTCAATTCAGTTCATAACAATGTATGATTATTATTCACTGCTAAGACAAATAACAAGATTAAGTTTTTACTAACTATAATTAACTAAGATACAAATTAACAAACTAAAAATTACTAACTCATGAGAATTAAAATTGAATTACTTATATGCGAGAAAACGTGGAATCCTAACTTCATCATCTACTTCACTTAGAGTTGATGCCTTTAATCAATGCATGTGATGGTTTTGATATCTGATCAGACAACACGGAACAAGTATACGCTACTTCTCAGTATACAAATACCAAACTAAACATACATCTACAAAAGAGATAGAAGATGAATAGACACTAATCATGCTTAGACCCTATATCTCTATAGAATTTGAAAACATAACGGTTGAAGAAAAAGTTATCCATATTGATCACATAGGGCAGCATAATATCTTTATTTACGCTACAAATCATGATGTTAAAACATCAACCTATCCTATGCTAGCATGGCAAGTTCTAAATCTCAAGATCCACTCTCGTTTCGCAAGAGATTAACAAATTAGATGTTCATGATGCATCTAAACACATGAAACACAACCATACGAGGATATCAAGAATTCACCACACATAAATTTTTAAAGCAATCAAACTACTAAGCTACATAGATAAATCCGTTAAAATCCCATGACAATGATTAGCTCATAATCGAATCGCTCGTCATCATGGGATCTGATGAAACCATGATAATAAACAAAGTATGAATAATAATAATATTAATAAAACAAAGAGTTGAGAAAACAAATCTATGATACAAAAGATGAAGTAGATCTAGATCTGTTGCTTGTCACGAGCGTTGAATCTTTCTCCCCTTTTCTCCCTTGCAAATCTAAACTATGATATGTAATTCTATGTAATGATATGATTTTACAATGATATAATGTGTTTAAATAGGCCCTAGAAGTCTTGGCCAAATAGAAATAGCCTAAATTACATAACAAATTCGAAATAGGAAAGAATTGTAGAGTTTTTAGGAGAAAATTAGGAATGGACAGAATGCCCCCGAGGCCGCATCCTGGAGTTCTGAGGCCGCGGCCTGGAGCCAAATCTGCCCGCAGTTTTTCAGCATGCTATTTCCTTCGTTTTTTCTTCGTTTTGCCTCCGTTTCCTTTCGTTCTTTTTCTCAAAGCTTCCATACTTCAATTCCTTGCCCTGGAACCTTCATGGTGGCCCACAACAAGACTCCATTGTTCATTCTTAAGCTCGAATTCATCTCCAGAATTGACAAAAACTGCAACCTTATTCAACATTCCTGCAACCCTACACACTTAACAGAACACATCAAAACTACAACAAACTTGAGGCCAAGTGAATCAATTTAAGCCGATATGGAATGCTCCAAGTGGATATAAAATCCACTTATCAATAACATCGGGCTAAGTTACTAACATGATATTTAAGAGTTCCCATAAGGGTTATATATGTCAGTACTACATTATGTAGTCTGACTATGAGCTTGGCAAGAGTTCTTATTATCTAAGTGAATTTATTGTTTTAACGTCGCATCATCTCTAGGGTGTATAACGTAACACTCTGATACCATTTCTGTAAAACCCCCAGATCCGGGGTCAGGGATCTGGTCGTTACGACCTCAATATCCACCCACAAAACTAATATAAATGAAATTACAACCTTGTGACCCAAAACAACAACTCACCCGTTATAGTCCCAGAGATGAAATCAGAGTAGCCTTCAATATTATTAATCACAAGTTTGAGTTCTTACAACCCAAAGAATTTTCATTAACTATAACATGCTCTTTGCCATCCATTTACAAATGCCAAATAAATACATACATTAGCTACTCGAAAGCTAACATCCAGCCTGCCAATAGCTTCTTACTCAGCAGTGGTAGCTCTGATCTCAGCGGTTAATCCTCAGACTGATATCACTTGCTTGCACCAATTGTGCCTTATGCGACCATCAGATCTAGTTGTTGTTGTCATATAATAGATAAAGCAAGGGTGAGCAATAGCCCACCAACAATAATAAAGCTGAACAACAATATATATAACAGTCCAAAAGTATTTTGAAACCATATGCCATGCATTTGATGAACATAATGCCAGTATAATATGAAAGATGAAGTTACAAGGTAACTCAAAAATATAATTCTGTGGAAATATCTGCTATGTCAGAGATAAGCAAGATAGCATTATTTATTATAAAAGAGGAACTTGCAGAAAAATATTGCAATTCCATATTCAATCACTTTTTCACCTGCCAACACCGATAGTGTTGCAGAAAATTTTCAACATTTGAAAGGTGAACTAATACCGGAGCATTGACGCGCCAGGAACCATAACATTTATGATGATCAGTCGCATGCTATGGTCTCCATCTCTTGTTCTCTACACGTAGAAGGAAGCACCGATGGATTTACTTGTCCACCGCCCTCTGGAACCCCCCGGCCAACGGTTGGGCCATTGTTGGACCGACGCCACTCGGCCACTTACGCAGCTCCTAGTTCGTATAACATCCATAACTCTAAAACATAAAGTTCGCCCCCTTTCCCCAATATAATACTTGTTGATAAGACTCCACAAAGTAGTCGTATCTAGTTGGAAAGGAAAATTAACCAATATTTCCCAAGCTACTGCTTGTTAGTGGATACCAACTTGTTCCAACATTCCTACCCCTCGAATGATGAGAAGGTACACAAGATTTGATAGATGAACAGCAACCAAGTTGCGAGTTAAAAGAATAGTTTCAAAAGATTTATGACCGGGAAGTCAACAAGATAAATAACATTTCTCAAGTAAGTTCCCTTACTATTTGGAAGATAGATTCGAAAGAAGAATGAAATTTGAGAACCTTTCTTGATATAATATTAATAATAATACGGCTCCGAAGTAATTTTATAATAATCGAAGGTCAAAGATAATATTTGAAGTCATTTTAGAGTATCAGATAAATATTCAGATAATATTTATTGAATCAGAAATAGTTAAAGAAGACTTATAACCATGAACGAATATTTAAATCGAAATATTTCTCAGAATAATTCTCGAATGAATAAGGAGAAAATATTTATTAAATAATTATACATTTAAATTAATATTCAAAATAATATTCATTTAATTAATAAGACTTGAAAGGAATATTAAAAATAATATTCGATACATAAATAGAACATCAGATGAATATTTAAAATAATATTCATTAAGTAAATAGGAACTTAAATGAATTTTGAAAAAGTAATATTCATTTAATGAATAATATTCTAAATAAATGCAAAATAATATTCATTTAGTAATCCAAGCTTTAAAGGAATATTCGAAATAATATTCGATAAATGAATCGTCTTTAAATGAATATTGAAATAAAATATTCATTGAATAGATAACGTTCAAATAAATATTTGAAGTAATGATCGTTAATTAAATAATCTCGGACGAATATTCAAAATAATATTCGTCAACCAAATAATGGAAAATATTTACTTAAATATTTCCCTCGAAAGTAATTACGATATATCAAGAAGTACTGACTTCCGGTTTGTATTCAACGAATACGATATATATATGCCCTTCTCTAAGGGACTTAACAACATCCAACTTATAACTGATACGTTATCTATCTAGCTTATAAGCCAACAATAATCAAGGAACAAGTATAACAATATGAATTGAAAACAGGCATGCATGCAATGGCATATGTATAACAACATTCATATATATATATATATATATATATATATATATATATATATATATATATATATATATATATATATAATCACAACAACAGTTCCAAGTATTGGAAACTTGCTTGGTAATCCTGTTGGGGCCGTGTGCCTCAGGTCAATCCGGTGATCTATAAATAGTCACAATATCTGAGGTTAAACACTTAATACTTTTAAAGGCTAAGTATAAACTTAACTTAAGTCGAAACATGTTTTCGAGTTATCTCGATACTCGCCTTCTAGTGTAACTCTTGTTAACACCGTTATAATCCGACACTTGCCCATTATCAAGACATGTCAATTCACTCATACTTGGCATGTACTTAAGTCGTATAAGTTCTATGGTCGGTCGTTTACGAACCAAGATTATATCTCGAGTTTTATCGCCCATTTTCTAAGTGGTTTTCCAAAGTTAAACCAAGTATCCATTTTAGGGGTTCGTTCGTATTTAACCTCGACTCAAACATTTTTATAAAATCGAAAAACGATCCGATTGACATGTGGTTTTCTTTCACATCTTCCTCATGACCTCTAATATATAATTACCATGATTCGTCACTAACTTTCATATTTTACCGAGGTTCAATTTTAATAACGAACTTGTAGTTACGGTTTCGAACAACTTTTACTAAGTCGGCCATAACTCCTAAACCGTAAGTCGGAATGCTTCGATTCTTTCGCCAAAGCGATCCATGACTCGAGATCTACAAGGGTAGGTTATGTATCCATTAAGGTCATAAAATTAACCTAACTGTTATGCATGAATTAGTAAGGTCTAACGAAAATCGGGCATTACGACGGCTATAAATCGAACGTTTCTAAATTTCGCTTCAACAACCAAGCTACACCGGGCATCCATACATCTTATACACATGTTATACATCCCACTAAGTCCAGAAATATTACACTTCACCATCATAATCATCATATGATTAAACCAACTACAAAATCATGTTAACATGTTCACAATAACACTAATATCATAACTAATCTTAAAACACCAAGAGCATGCTTAAAACTCAAAACAAGATCTAGGGTTTTGAGAGAGTTATACCTTCCTTGGTGTGTATATGAGTCTAACAAGCCTTGATCTAGTCCTTATAACTCCTTACAACCTTAAACTAGCAAGAAACATCAAGAACATTCTAAGTGATTTTCGGATCTGCTATAACTCAGTGGAAAGATCATGATAAACGAGGGCCTTACCGAGATTTTCTGATCAAGAATTCTAAAGGAGAGTTGTAGAGCATCTAACCAGCTTTCCAACAAGCTAAAGAACGCCAAATTTTATCGAGTAATGAAGGAGATTCGCCCAATTGAAAATCGTCCCAGAAACTGTCAAGCACCAGGACCGTTTGTTTTTTAAACTTTGGGAGGAGATTTAGCTAGGCTACACTCATTAGAATTCCATGAAATTTTGAGCGAATATTTCCCATGGAGTGGAGAGGTTGAGGTTAAAATTTGGTGATTTTATCATGGATAGAAATGGAGATATAAAGTTTTCTTTGACGGTTGGTTCTGCTGTACGGCTTGTGGGGAAATGGAGAGATGGAGTTTTCTTTGTGTTTTGTTATGTGTAATGACTTAATACATGTAATATCTATCTATATTTGGAGGTATCCTCTCCTTTTGTGTTGTCACTCATCCATTAGTCCATGTGTTACCCCTTGATTTGGCCAAGTGGTTGGATAGAAACATGCAACTCCATTTTTTTGCAAAGTGCAACTACACCATTCACTTGTTTGTGGACTTTCACTTTGATCACCTTAGTTTCTTATTCCCCCACCAATTTGCTCATGTTCCTCTCTTGGTTCGCTGCTTGTTTCTTTGCCCGGCTATTGCTCAATTTCATTGATCGTTCGGAGGAATATCTCAAGCATTTCTCGTTAAGGTTTTACCGGAAACCTTCTTAATATCTATACTACTATCTTTAATCCTCCTTTATAATCCTTGAATTTAAATCCCTTAAGTCTTTTCATTATCTTCTTAAATCCTTCAGTGTCAGTGAAATCTCGGAGAAAATAAAGTGCTATTTTTCTGAATCTGATATCGTTTACATACACTTATTTCGTTCACTGATCATCGATTTGAACTCAGAAATCTATTCTGGATACTTCTATATAGTGTCGTCTAATAATATTCCAATTTTCATCGAAAACACTATTTATTACTCATTCCTTATTTAATCCTTATAATCAGAAAAATGTCCTCGCGCTTTCCCGAGCGTTCCTTATTCCTTTTACGGAGTTTCTTAACTTATCTTAGATATCGATTTGGATGACATGAGAATACTTCCTCGGTTTGTATATCATATCTTACTTCCTCGACGATAGATTATTCTTATCTACATCTTCAATCGATTACATTGTTCATGGCACATAAACATTTGAATCCAATCCATTCAATATCCATCTATTAACCCACTGATACATTCATACTCCAATATATAATAAAAATTTTAATTAGTACCAAAAATCCGGGTTCTTACAACGAACATCTTCAACTTTCATAGATGAGTAATCTCCGAAAATCCTGTCAAAGTAGAACTCTAGTACCTCCAACTTGTATCTAGGATCCAACACCGCAACAACGCCCACAACACCATGCATCACGCTCCAATATTTCTCAAACTTTATCAACATCTGCCAATCAGATTTGTTTTTTGGACACATGATGGTAAATTCTGCACATTGAATGATGTTAGGCATTTCCACTTATGACAAAGAATCTGATATCTTTGAGTATGTTAGACAGCAAGGGTTTCAGTTTTCAAGGTGAAGGTGGAGTTTTACATGTCTACAAGGGTTCTAATGGGGTCTTGAAAGGTGTTAAACGTGGTACCTTGTATCTTCTTCAAGGTTCTACGTTATCAGGTTTGAAAACACACCTAGAGGGGGGTGAATAGGTGTATTATGGCTGATAGTGGTTAAATATGAACTGTTTTAATTTTACCCAGAAAACGGCTTGCTGATATGACCTGACAGTTTAATATCAGTAGGCTGAATTAAAATGCAAATGCAGTGCAGAATGAAAAATACAGAAAAACAAAAATAACACAAGATCTTTTAGCCAGGTTCGACCCCTAAACCCCTATGGTCTACGTCCTGGTCCCTTACCAAATTTGATAAGAGAATATATTATTGATCACAATAAAAACCGATTATAAGATCCAACAATATATCTCCCTTTACACCCAGCTGCTTACAATTCGGCTTGCTGAATTGCTGTGCTGAAACTAACTCTCTAAGCAATACTACCCAAGTATCCTTCTCTAGTCCAGTTTCACCCACCCAAGACCCTTAGCCGAACTTGTACAACAACTAATATTTACAATTTGAACAATACAAGATTTTGTATAAATACAACTTAACCTAAAGAACCCTCTGAAAAATATAGTCGAAATGTTTATGAGAGGTTGAAAGGTTTTCAAGAATAAATCAAGGAAGCTCGAAGTTGTGTTTGAGTATATGGTCTTGTTTTTCACTTGGATTGTTATTTTGAAACTAAACAAGAACACTTATTTATAGGTAGACAAATTTGATTTGGGATATAGTCTTCCTGAATATTCAAGAGGCTCCATCTTCAGCTTTTACAGAAAATAGCCGTTAGTGATTAAGACCGTTTGAAACATTAAGTGGAGAGAATGAAGGAGGAGATGATTTGTTTTCTGGAAATAACGTGCAGGCATGAGAGTCATAGGAGACAAAGAGAATAAACAAATGGTATGGGTTTGGTTTAGTTAAATAAGGAAAAGGTGACACCTTATTTAATTAAAAGGAAAGTTGTCTCCTACTTTACTAAAGTTAAGAATATAGAATGATAGGTATGGGAGAATATTTCAGAGGGTCCCTCACAATAGACCTATCAATAAGATATAATAAGTTTCGAAAGTCTTCTTGCTTTCTGTCCTTTCTGCCGCCCAGAATCAGCATGCTGAATTGAACTGAGTTGTAAGGTCAGCTTGCTGAAATTCGATACATTCCATACCAGCTTGCTGAAACATAACTGAAAGTCTGACAAGTAATAGCTTGTTGAATTATGGACATAAATGGACACAGCTTGCTGAAATATAATCATCAAAACATAAGGGTTACAATCTCCCCCTTTTTGATGATTATGAACCATTTATTTTAGGAGATAATTCTCCCCCTAAATTCCTGCACTCCTGTAAACTAGATTAAAAGGTCACATGTAGTTATACATTTAATTCAGACATTTAGATCACATAAACACATAATTCTAGCCAACATAAAGCAAACCAAGTTAAAGCACAGAGTGCCATAAACCACAGAGTACCACAGAGTTAAGGTTTTCAAACTTAGAACAATTCAAACAACCAAAGATACTACTAGAGATCAGTTTGAAAATAGAAATAAAATAAACTTCTCCCCCTTAATCATAAAAAAGGGAATAGCATCAGACATCCACATCCACCTCCACAGAGTCAGAGTCCTTTTTGGCATTGTCATCAACAGGAGTAGCATCTCCAGAGGGAACAGTAGCCTGAGGAGTCTGAAGAGTTGAGGCATAATCCATTGGAGCAGGTTGCTTTGAAGAAGGAGTAACAGCAGGTACCTCTTTCCCAATCAGCATTGACACCATTGTTTTCAAGACACCAATTTCACTTTCCAGAGCAGAAATTTTGGCCACCAAAGCATTGTGATTTTCTACTATAGTGGCAGTATCTGAAGCAATTTTGCTCACCAAGCGAAGTACATTTGGAGGGGCATGAGTAGGAGCATCTTCACTAACATCTTCAGAAGGCTGAGAAGGATCAACAATGTGTTCCAGCTTACCATTAACAATTTTCAGATTGGACTGGGTGAGATTCTTGACATCAATATGCTCTTTAACCATGAGAGACTCGGAGCCAGTGATATTAACTTTAAAGAACTGCAGAATTCTGGTAATTAGGCATCCATAAGGCAATGCAGAGTTTTGCTTACCAGAGGCTGCAAACATAGTATCCAGCACTAGTTTGGGAAGATTAAATGGCATTTTGGATAACATTCTAGCACAAACGCACACATCTTTCCAAGTCAAATTCGACCAACCCCCTGATCTTGGACAAACATTTGCCCAGCAAATTTTAAACATCAAGTGTGCCATTGGATTAAGCAAAGTAGTAGTGGGAGGGGCTAATTCCATGAGTTTATTGGGGGCAACCAAAACATTCAATTGATCTACGTCAGTAAAACCAGGGAAACTTAACGAACCATGGGTGAATGCTTCCACAGAAGAATCAACATTAACCTCTAGAATCATAGCAAGAAATGGAGGGTTTAATTGCATACGCTTCTCATTAACCATTGTTGTTAAGTTACCAAAAGCATCTTTATCTAGATTTGCATAAAACTGACGAACAAGGTCCGGGTAATAAACTTTTGGCAAATCAATTAAAAACGAGCGCATACCCATAGCATCAATGAAGTCTTTAGCACCACATGCAGTGAGAAACTTGAGAGTAATAGGCTTACCGGACGCAATGGGACGAGTGCCGATGTGATGATCGAAGAATCGAGTCGACAAAGAGTCCGAAATGATCTCGAATGCTGGCTTGACCCGTTTGAACGCCGAAGAACCCGTCGGAGTGGAGTCAGAGATGTTCGTAGTTTGTGCATCCATCGGAATAATCTCATCGTTGAACTGAGGTACAGTGGATGATGATGTTGTAGTTGATTGTTTGGCTCTAGACTTCGTGCGGCGAGTTCGGGAAGACATGATTGAGCTTGGAGAAGAGAACCCTAGATTATCTTTTGATTTTGGGAGAATGAAGAGTCCGAGTATCCCAATTCTCGATATAAGGGAGAGTATTAAAATATTCAGTGTAAACAAATACCCTTTTACAAAAGAAAAAGTTTATCATGGCATATTTTAACAAGTAATTCAATTTAATTAATTTAAGACACAGTTAAGTCCTTACTTACCATAAATAAACTCAGATATACCAAATAAAATCCACACATAAATCTCAGATATAGTATTTAAATAAGACAGTTAGAAAAGATTTTACCAGTCATTTATAAAATAGCTTGCTGTTTTATATTTCACACATACCAAGTTCGCGCCGAATTAAGTTGAACCTTTCTGTAGCTAGAGGCTTTGTAAAAATATTAGCAAGCTGATATTCTGTAGGGACAAAAATCAGCTTGATCTTTCCTTTAGCAACATTGTCTCTTAGAAAATGATGGCGAACATCGATATGTTTGGTGCGAGAATGATTCACTGGATTTTCAGAGATGTTAATTGTACTTGTATTGTCACAGTTGATTGGAACTTGACCACATTTGATCCCAAAGTCTCGTAAAGTTTGAATCATCCATAGAATTTGTGAGCAACAACTCCCAGCGGCCAAATATTCTCCTTCAGCTGTAGATAATGCCACAGAAGATTGTTTCTTACTTTGCCAAGAAACTAGACTTTGTCCAAGAATTGCACAAACTCCACTAGTGCTTTTACGATCAGTTTGGCTTCCTGCATAGTCCACATCACTGAATCCAACAAGATCGAAAGAATTTGTGATGGGATAGAACAGCCCAAGATTTGTTGTGCCACGGAGATACTTGAATATTCGTTTAATGACACTTAGATGAGATTCCTTTGGATTGGCCTGAAATCGAGCACATACACAAACACTATATATAATATCAGGTCTTGAAGCAGTTAGGTATAACAGACTACCAATCATCCCTCTGTATTGACGAATGTCAACACTTTTTCCATTTTCATCTGAAATCAGCTTGCTGTTTTGGCACATTGGAGTAGATTTCGGCTTGACGTTTTCGTAACCATACTTTTTCAGTAGGTTGTTGACATATTTAGTTTGATGAACATAAATTCCATCTGGAGTCTGTTTGATTTGCAGTCCCAAGAAGAAATTCAAGTCGCCCATCATACTCATATCAAATTCACTATGCATTCTTTTGGAAAACCACTTGCACATTAAATCATTAGTTGAGCCAAAAATAATATCGTCGACATATATTTGTACAACTAAGATATCTTTACCATCCAACTTAGTGAATAAGGTAGGATCGATTTTACCTCGTAGAAATCCATGTTTGATCAGAAATTCACTTAGCCGTTCGTACCATGACCTAGGAGCCTACCTTAATCCATATAAGGCCCTCTTCAGCTTCAATACATGGTTAGGAAACTGAGAATTTTCGAATCCAGGATGCTGTTTTACGTAAACTTCTTCTTTCAGCCTGCCGTTTAGGAAGGCACTTTTTACGTCCATTTGGTGAAGCTTAATTTTCTTGAAGCATGCAAAGGAGAGAAGCATTCTGATTGATTCCAGTCGAGCAACTGGTGCATACGTTTGATCGAAATCAATCCCCTCTTGCTGATTGTATCCTTGAGCAACGAGTCTGGCTTTATTTCGAATGACCGTCCCAAATTCATCGACTTTATTCTTGAAGACCCATTTGGTGCCAATGATGGAGACATCTTTAGGTGGTTCCACCAATTCCCAAATGTCACATCTTTCGAATTGACTAAGTTCTTCTTGCATTGCTACGAGCCAATTTTCATCATTTAAAGCTTCCTTTATATTTTTCGGTTCCTTTTGTGCAAGAAAGGCAGAGAATGCACAAATATTTGCTTGAGCTTTCCTTGTCTTGATGCCATCTGTCTTTTCTCCAATAATGAGCTGTGGAGGATGGTTTTTAACCATCCTAGTGGCTTTAGGAAGAGAGTGTTGAGCTATAACTTCTTGTTCCGCTAGTTTGATCATCTTGTGAGGCTGAATCCCTTGAGCATGAAGTTCCCTTTTTGAACTTAGATTTGCTTCTTGCTCTTCCAAGGTTAATTTTGCAAGTTTTTCTGTCTCTTCTTCGACAGGAATAGTGGAATCAGCTTGCTGTTTTTCTTCATCAACTGGTGCAGATTGAGATTCTTCATTTTGCTTTACTGATGAAATCAGCTTGCTGTTTGTACCTGTTCCTGCATCATCTTCCTCTTCTCTTGGCAGATCATAATTAGTTTCTTGAAAAGATACATTAATTGACTCTTCAACTATTTGTTTAGAAATATCATACACTCTATAAGATTTACTAGTTAGAGAGTATCCAAGAAAAATAGCCTCATATGATTTAGCATCAAATTTACCGTCACGATCAATTGTTTTGAGAACAAAGCACCTTGATCCAAATATCTTGAAATAACTGATGTTTGGCTTCCTTTTATTCAGCAATTCATAAGGAGTTTTGTTGAGGATTTGTCTTATAAGAACTCTGTTGAGAATATAGCAAGCTGTATTTACAGCTTCTGCCCAAAAGTTCCTTGGCAACTTGCTTTCTTGAAGAATAGTCCTTGCTGTTTCTTGTAGAGACCTGTTCTTCCTTTCTACTACCCCGTTTTGTTGAGGAGTTCGGGGTGCTGAAAATTCATGAGAGATACCTTTATCTTTACAATAGGTGATGAACTCCTTTTGAAATTCACCTCCATGATCACTTCGAATCCCTACAAGTCTTGTATTCAACTTATTTTCAAGTAACTTGATTAGACTCTCAAATTCATCAAAAGCACAATCTTTTGTTTTAAGAAACAATACCCATGTGAATCTAGAATAATCATCGACAATAACAAAGGCATATTGTTTACCTCCAATGCTTTTATAAGCTTCTGGACCAAAAAGGTCTAGATGCAAAAGTTCTAAAGGTTTACTAGATGATACCATGTTCTTTGATTTGTGAGGAGTTCGAGTTTGTTTGCCTAATTGGCAAGCTGAACATGTTTCTGTCTTGACATATTTCATTTTGGGCAATCCTCGTACTAGCTTCCTTGAAAGCAGCTTGCTGAGTTGATCCATATGCACATGTCCTAGCCTTCTATGCCATAGACTTGGAGAAGTATCAACTGCAGCTAAACAGCAGGCTGTTTTCTGCAACTCAAAATCCAAAATATATATATTTCCTTCCCTTCTAGCAACTAGTGGGATTTCGTTAGTACTGAGATTTATAATGCATTTTTCTTTATCAAAAGCAACATTGTGACCATCATCATATAACTGACTTATGCTAAGTAAGTTATATTTTAAACCTTGAACGAATTGAACTTTGTCAATCGAAAGCATGTCGTTACCAATTTTACCTTTTCCAAGTATTTGAAGAGTTTTGTTATCACCAATTGTAACTCTTCCACCCTTTTTCTTCTTGAGAGAGATAAACTGAGATTCATCTCCACACATATGCCTTGTACAACCGCTATCCAAAATCCATTCCTTTGAGCTTGTTTTTGCGGCTAGGCATACCTATAAAACAAATAAGAATCACTTATCCTTTTGGTACCCAAATTTTGTTGGGTCCAGTATAGTTAGTAGATAGAACATATAAATCATGCAGTTCAGATTTCTTGATCCATTTTTGGATCCATCTTGGTTCGTGGTTTCTTGTTCTTCTTCTGTCATCCTGAAAACGGTAGGCAGTTTTTCCATTTCGGTAGGCTGATTTTATCTGAGTTGTGCAGTGTTGGGAGAGATGTCCCTTCTTTTGACATTTGTTACATATCTTCCAAGGCATTGCATAATCATAAGGAATTCCATGAGTTCCATCATACAGAAGAGCAGTTTCTTTTGAAGTTGATGCTAATCCAACACCTTCCTTTTCTATAGGAACTGCAGCCTTCTTCATCATTGATATGAGAGTTTCTTCACCTTGAACAGATTTTCCCATTCCTTTGTTGAGCCTCTTTATCTCCTCCTCGAGTTCTTTTATTTTCTCAGCTTGTTGGATAATTTCCTGTGAAGCTTCTGTTTCCTCTTTCAGCTTACTGATATGAATGTCTTTGAATCCTATTTCATCATTCAGCTTGCTGATTTGAATTTCTCTGGTTTCAATATCAGCTTTCAGCTCGCTGAGTTGCTTGATTAGAACATCATTTCTTCTGAGTATTACTTTGTTGAGTCCTTCTAATTGAGTTATGCTATCCTTCAACCTCGTAATCATAGATTCATGTTCATCTAGAGCTTTCTCTTCCATCAAATCTCTGACTAATTTCTTAAGATGAGTATTTTTCTCTTTCAACTTGTTGTTCTCTGTCTTTACTTTGAGATATTCTTCAAAAGCTTCCTGCATAGTTAGTTTTTCTATAACATAAGTAGTAGGTAAAGAATTAAATGAATTTACCTCACTGTTGTGATCATCTGAGTCTATTTCGTTGCTTTCCACTTCGGTGTTATCCTCTTCATTAAGACCAACCAAAGCTAGATTAACCATGTCATCACTTGAATCTTCTTCAGAGGTAGAGTCATCACTCCAAGTCATCAAAGCTTTAGATTTCTGTTTATCCTTGAATCCAGCTTGCTGTTTTGATTTGTTCTTTAATTTGTAGCAGTCTCTTCGGTAATGTCCCTTCTTGCCACATTCAAAGCATGTTTCTTCTTTGGATTCTCTGAATTCTTTCCTGTTGTTCGAAGAATTTCCTTTCAGTCTCTTCATTTGATTCTTCTTTTCAATAAGTCTTTTAATTCTCCTTGAGATGAGAGCTAAGTCCTCATCTGATTCTGACTCTCCTTCAGATTCCAGCTTGCTGTTTGCAGAATGAAGTGCTAAATTCTTCATTTTCGCAACTGGAGCTTGTGATGATCTGGCTTGGCTAGCATTAATTTTTGCTTCAAAATGCTCAAGTTCAGCAAAAACAGCCAAAGTATCCACAGTGTCAATTTGTGATGAAGATTCCAATGCGGTTACCTTAGGTGAATAAGACCAAGGTACTACACTCAATATTTTCATGTTAATTTCAGCTTGAGGAATTGTTTTTCCAAGCAGTTTGAGACCATTCATGGTTTTCAGAAATCTTGCTTGACTTTGCCTTATAGTCTCATCTTCCTTGACAATAAAGCTTCAAAATTCATTCATCAATGTACTGAGTTTAACTTTCTTTAGAGTAGTCGAGCCTTCATGATATAGTTCCAAAGTATCCCACATTTCTTTGGCGGATTTGCATGAGGAGACTTTATCACTTTCACTTGCAGAAAGACCATTCATGATAGTATTCATTGCCCGAGTGTTGTAGCTTTCCTTGACCAATTCGGCATCAATAAGCTCATCAATGTCTTTCGGCTTGTATTCTTTGTCAAGAAAAACGTATGGTCCTCTGCTGACAACTCGCCATTCAAGTGGTTCCTTTGACAGGTGCATCTTCATTCTGTCCTTCCACCAGTTGTAATTTTCAGAGCCGAGCAACAAAGGTGCACGATTGTTAGATGATCCAAGAGGATAATCTTCAGCCATTTCGATCGATACTATTCCTGTTACAGAACAAATTAGTATACCAAAGCTCTGATACCAATTGAAAACACACCTAGAGGGGGGTGAATAGGTGTATTATGGCTGATAGTGGTTAAATATGAACTGTTTTAATTTTACCCAGAAAACGGCTTGCTGATATGACCTGACAGTTTAATATCAGTAGGCTGAATTAAAATGCAAATGCAGTGCAGAATGAAAAATACAGAAAAACAAAAATAACACAAGATCTTTTAGCCAGGTTCGACCCCTAAACCCCTATGGTCTACGTCCTGGTCCCTTACCAAATTTGGTAAGAGAATATATTATTGATCACAATAAAAACCGATTACAAGATCCAACAATATATCTCCCTTTACACCCAGCCGCTTACAATTCGGCTTGCTGAATTGCTGTGCTGAAACTAACTCTCTAAGCAATACTACCCAAGTATCCTTCTCTAGTCCAGTTTCACCCACTCAAGACCCTTAGCCGAACTTGTACAACAACTAATCTTTACAATTTGAACAATACAAGATTTTGTATAAATACAACTTAACCTAAAGAACCCTCTGAAAAATATAGTCGAAATGTTTATGAGAGGTTGAAAGGTTTTCAAGAATAAATCAAGGAAGCTCGAAGTTGTGTTTGAGTATATGGTCTTGTTTTTCACTTGGATTGTTATTTTGAAACTAAACAAGAACACTTATTTATAGGTAGACAAATTTGATTTGGGATATAGTCTTCCTGAATATTGAAGAGGCTCCATCTTCAGCTTTTACAGAAAATAGCCGTTAGTGATTAAGACCGTTTGAAACATTAAGTGGAGAGAATGAAGGAGGAGCTGATTTGTTTTCTGGAAATAACGTGCAGGCATGAGAGTCATAGGAGACAAAGAGAATAAACAAATGGTATGGGTTTGGTTTAGTTAAATAAGGAAAAGGTGACACCTTATTTAATTAAAAGGAAAGTTGTCTCCTACTTTACTAAAGTTAAGAATATAGAATGATAGGTATGGGAGAATATTTCAGAGGGTCCCTCACAATAGACCTATCAATAAGATATAATAAGTTTCGAAAGTCTTCTTGCTTTCTGTCCTTTCTGCCGCCCAGAATCATCATGCTGAATTGAACTGAGTTGTAAGGTCAGCTTGCTGAAATTCGATACATTCCATACCAGCTTGCTGAAACATAACTGAAAGTCTGACAAGTAATAGCTTGCTGAATTATGGACATAAATGGACACAGCTTGCTGAAATATAATCATCAAAACATAAGGGTTACAAGGTTCTGTTGCTGTTGCGACCTCGGAGACTGATAAGATATACATGACTCAGCCAGATGGGTTTCAGGTTCCTAGTAAGGGTGGCTATGTTTGCAAGTTATTGAGGGCTATGTATGGACTAAATCAGTCTCCGAGCAATGGTACAAGAGTATTATGGTGAGCAAATTGGGTATTGCAGATAACCCAGCTGATATGCTTACCAAGCCGGTTCCACATAGCAAGTTTCAACATTGTTTGAACTTGCTAAATGTTCGGAGTTGTTGATTGCCCTTTGAGGGCAAAGTCTGAGGCAGAAGAGTTATCTGGTACATCTGGCATTATTATGATGCGTCTGGTACATCTGTTATCTGTTATTTGTGAGAGGATTCAAGTCAAGGTGGAGATTTGTTAAAATACTGCCTTGAATCTGTGTACTATTCTGCTTTTCAGCAGAATAAGGCAGCGCGCCCGCGCCGTGCCATCTTTCCAGAATTAATTCTTTCCAGAATTAATTTTCTGTTCTGTTTTGGTAATTGCTTTGCTTTGGGTCCAAGTCTTCCGGATCCTTCTGTAAACGCCTAGAGAGTATTATATAAACTATCTAGGGCATAGCCTATTATAGATGTCTGAAATCTGAGTCGGAAAATCTGAGTCTGTAAGTCTGTAATCTGAATCATATTTGTTATCAATTAAGTCTATCAGATCTAAAGTCAATTAGATCTGAATCTGAATCTGTATTCTGTAATCTGTATCCCCAAGATCAACAAACTTGTATCAAGAGCTTGGTTTTTCGGAGAGCTATATCTGGATCTGGTGGTATTAACGTGAAGGTCGACAAATTTACTGCGCGGAATAGTTTCTGTCTGCGGCAGATCAAGATGCGTGCTTTGTTAAAGCAAAAGGGGCTCTGGGCGCCGTTGAACAAGAAATCGGTTGCTGCTTCTACAAGCGCTGAGATGGCCATTCTGGAAGAAAAAGCACATTCAACAATTCTGTTGTGTCTTGCAGATGATATTATTACTGAAATCGCGGAGGCGGATACCGCGTCTGGTCTGTGGTTGAAGCTTGAAAGTCTCTACATGACGAAGTCTTTAACAAACAAGTTGTTGCTGAAGCAACGTCTCTTCAGTTTGCGAATGCAGGAAGGTATGCCTCTTCGAGATCATTTAGATCAGTTAAACACAATTTTATTAGAATTGCGTAATATTGATGTTAAAGTTGAAGATGATGATGTTGCTTTGATTCTGTTAGTTTCTTTACAACTATCGTATGAAAATTTTGTGTAATCGTTTATTGTTGGTAAAGATACTATTTCTCTAGAGGAGGTTAGATCTGCTCTCCATACTAGAGACCTGCGCCATAAGGCGGCTGGTACAGGTGCAGATAATCAGGCTGTTGGATTAATAGCCAGTGAGAGTAATGGACATGGAAAGTCGGGGAAGAAACCAGTTCCTAAGGGTCCACCTAATGATATCTGCAATTACTGTAAATAGAAGGGACACTGGAAATCTGACTGTCCCAAGAAAAAGGAGCAACATGATAAATTGGCAGGTACTTGTGCTTCAGGTACTTCTGCTGTAGCTGGTGCTACTTCTGAAGAAGATATTGCTCTTGTTTCTACTGATCACACACATCACTCTGATGTGTGGATTCTTGATTCTGGAGCGTCTCACCATATATGTCCGCACAGGGAGTGGTTTCTAACCTATGAGCAAGTAGACGGTGGCATTATTTCTATGGCTAACAGTTTTTCTTGTGAGATGGTTGGAATAGGCTCGATTAAAATTCGGGCACATGATGGTAATTTCTGCACATTGAATGATGTTAGGCATGTTCCACTTATGACAAAGAATCTGATATCTTTGAGTATGTTAGACAGCAAGGGTTTCAGTTTTCAAGGTGAAGGTGGAGTTTTACATCACTAGTACAAAACTGACCTTATACGTCGCCTCTTATACGTCGGTTCTCGCCAAAGGCGACGTATAAAGTAGTTATATACGTCGGTTCCGCATAAAGGCGACGTATAAGGTCAATTTTTAAAATTTTTTACGTCGGTTGAGCAAAACGCCGACGTATAAAGTCATATTATACGTCGGTTGAGGAAAAGGTGACGTATAAAATGCTACTTTATACGTCGGTTGAGAAAAAGGTGACGTATATAATGCTACTTTATACGTCGGTTGGGAAAATGCGACGTATAAAATGCTACTTTATATGTCGGTTGAGAAAAAAACGACATATATAATCAGTTTTTACATCATATTTTCAAGACCCGACGTATATATATTAATCATATACGTCGGTCTTTTTATCAGTGACGTACTTTAGACATACTTTACTCTTTTATTTCCCCATTCTCTCCCCTATCCCCCAAATTCAACCCGCTATCTGTATCAATTGTTACTTTCTCCGATCCTCATCGCCGCTTTCTCACTGGAAAATCCAACTTATTGCCGCATTTTAGTCTTAATGGACGATCTCTCTCTCAGATCTTCTCACTCTATCTTCTTCAATTCGCTTCAAGCTCGTGGGTTTCATCTCGATTTCAAGCTCGCACGGTCTAGTAATTTTAAATCATGAGGTATTTATTTATTTTTGTCAGAATGAGGTATTTATTTTAGCTGCACAAAAATTGAGGATCATCTTTACTTGCACACACCGATCTCAACACTGAAATATCACTCCGACGATGAATCGAGCTACTTACACTCTCGCTTCTCTGGCGCTCTCCCGCTCTTTTCTCTCCGGCCGTCACTCCGCCGCCGTGCTCCGGCGAGCTCATCTCCTTTCTTCCAGATTCTTCTCCTCCTCCCCCTCCTCTTCCAGATCACAATCGCCGTCGTCAATTGGAGTCGCCGGAGGTATCATATTTGCCGCCGGAGTGGCGTCGTATTACGGAGAACAAGTGTATGCGAAAGAGCTCCCGAGATCACCGGAATATATGCCGAAAGAAGTGGTGTTGTATCAGTACGAAGCTTGTCCGTTCTGTAACAAAGTTAAAGGTATCAAACATAGTGTGTGTGTGTGTGTGTGTGTATTTGTGGATAGAGAAATAATTTACTGTCTTAATTATCTGATTAGTTATTTGTTTTACATTTCTGTCATTTATCTTACAACAGAAATAACGCAATTTGTAATTATCTGAAAAATGTAAAATGTGGTAAAAATTACAACAGAAATGAGCGTGGATTAAAATTACGCAATTTCGGACGAGTAGCATTGTGCTTATTGTATATCAGGTCTAACTTGTTGTGCGAGGATTGTAAATATAATGCACGATTCTGAATATGTTACATGATATGTGTAAACTTCCGTTTATTGGCTTATGGTGTCATTAACAGAAGAGCAATTTGTTGTGGTTTTCAGCTTTTCTGGACTATTATGATGTGCCGTACCAAATTGTGGAGGTGAATCCACTTAGCAGAAAGGAGATTAAATGGTCTGATTATAAGAAGGTGCCTATATTAGTGGTGGACGGGGAGCAGATGAACGATTCATCAGGTTATTAGCATCAGTAGTGAAAGTCAGAATATTTCAATATAATTATTTTTTGTAGCTCATGTGTCATCTTTTGCAGTGATTATTGACAAGTTAAGCAGCTTGATGAATTCAAACACACCCGTTAAGGAAGTCCCAGATGATGATGAAGAGAAACAGTGGAGATGGTATTGTTGGTTTTTGTTTACTACTTACATTTCACAGGGCAAGCTCATTTTTATGAACTAGATAAGTAAGTTGTATTTGTTTGTTAATATGGAGACCTGTTTAAACCTATAGCCTGAATATGGAAGTGGCAGCTCCCGAGACTGGGCTGCTAAGGGCCCAATGCTCCAGGTGAGTTGTTTGTTGGATTTATGAGAGTTTTTGGACACTTTGTTTGGAAGAGCTATTTTTTGCTCTGCCCATGGCTAATTTTTTTGCCAATAACTGATTTCAGGGTGTAAAAGCAGTGATAGCCAAAAGTTTTGAGAGAATTCATCGCAGCAATCTGGTTGGTATGGGCATCATTCCTCTTTGCTTCAAAACTGGGGAGGATGCAGATGCACTTGGTTTGACTGGGCATGAACGTTACACTATAGACCTTCCAAGTAAAGTCAGCGAGTTAAAGCCTGGCCAGGATGTTACTGTTACAACTGACAGTGGCAAATCTTTTACATGTACAGCACGGTTTGACACAGAGGTATATAACATGTTTTTTTTTTCTGTGCACCTTTTTTTTTTCTTGTGAACAGATGAAGTTGTCCCATGCCCCTTTTTTGCTTAATCCCTTTTATGCTTTTTTTAATACACGTAAAAAACAAATTCCACTGGTGGTGGAGTTGGAAAATGTAGGAGTTATATTTTGATTCTTGTGTCTTCTATCAAGCACATTGTATAGACAATTCATGTTGAACTCATTCTTATACTAATCATCAAATCATAATACATCTTATTTTTAGAAATTGTCCAGTCAGTATGTATTACTTGTACGTGTCCTTTATATCTCTGGTTTATTTTTAAAATTTTAATTTCATTTGGCTGCTTCTTCAGGTTGAGTTGGCATATTTTGATCACATAATTCCAATTTTTCACATAATTTTATTTTGAGTTGGCTTATTTTGATCACATATTTGGATAAAGCTGCTGCAATTGCTTTGGCAAAGAAGTTGCCTATGCATAGCACTGTGTGGAAAACATGGCATCTTGTAGCTGTAGCCTGTAGATTAGTGCACTGCGAAAAAAAAATTAGTTCACTATTGTTGGTGTTAGTTTAGGTAGATTGTGCGGATATAAGAGCAGTAAAGGGCATTGGTTAATCCTTATAACATTAGCTAATGGAGATTTTGACTGTGAAAAAAATGTTAGCGCCTAGGGAGCTGTATGTATTGCATATTCATCAGTGGTAGTATGATTGCAGAACTATATTTAGAACAACAGAGGACAAAACTTGAATTAGTATATACTAATTATGCACTTGACATGTTTAAGGATTTTAATAAGTTCCAGAATCTTGATGGTAGTTCACTGCTCGGTGGAGATCTTATTATAGAAGTTGAAATCTATACAGAAATATACATGTTGTGTTGTTATCTGACTGAATGATTAATCTGGTAAAGGTGATATCAATAAATTTGAATTTCAAACTTTTAACAGAAATGACGAATCTGTGAGACTTGTTGGATGATAGGAAAGTACAGGATAAAATGCCATATGGGTTACTTTTGCAGAACGGTTGAACACTAAACGATAAAAAAAATCTGGGAAATGATGAATGTGTGACCTGAACATTTTTCTCCTGTTTATGTATAGCTGCCACTTTTGTTCACTCTGGAAGTTTATGTATGCTCATATGTTTGGAGTTAACCGGTTTGATGTTATCCTTCCTCCTGGCCAGGTTAGTAAAAGTTATCATGGTTGTTGGAGCATTTAATTTCTGATATGTATACCGATGTCAAGTTTTTTGTTGGATTCTATGTCAAGTTTGTTGTTGTATTAACTGAGAACTATGGCAATTGATAACCAGGTGCATAGTTATGTATCTCAGACCAAAACGATTGCAGGTCACAACCTAGAGCCAACCCCGTGGCAAATATTTCCTGACAAAGAAAAGAGCAATTTTGAAACTGGATACACTAAAGCCTCCAAGGTGATACATTGTTCTTTTAAACAAAAATAATTTTGTTGATACATTTAGTTTCTTCATTCTTTGACCTTTAGTTTTTTCTGAATAATAGAATTTGACTGAAGAAAAGAACATGGATACTCCAAGTCTAAACTATCGAACCAATGCAAAAATCGGTAAGAATATACTGATGCAATTGAATAATGTATAGTTCTGATGGGGCTGTGTAATTTTTAATCTTTATGTTTAACTTTTGCAGGTATAAGATCTATGTAGAAGGTTACGCTTGGTCCGTAAGTTTAAGATACATTCTATCACGTGGTTCTGTACCTGTACTTATACATCCTGAATACGAAGATTTCTTTAGTCGTGGCCTTTTCCCGAAGAACTACTGGCCTATATCTCCTTCAAATTTATGCCCGTCGATAGAGTTTTAAATTTTGTTATTGCACTATCTCAGTGTTACTTGTACAATATCTCGTGCATGATATGCTCAACCCGTTAGATTGAGAATTTGTGACATTTTGGATGTAATTTTTCAAGTGTATAACAGTAATTATGTTATTTAATCTATATTTGTGTTCAAATTGAATTGGGAAATTTTAATTATTGTAGGTTTTTCATTGTACAAAATTTTGTTAAAGCCGGTTATTTTGATTGTTTACCAGGTTTTTGGGTATGGGCACAGAGAAACAAAAAAATTATTTTTTTTAAATTTTTGTGGACAATATACGTCGGTTCCCGGGCGATGTATAAAGCATAAACTATATACGTCGGTTTTTTGGACATTATACGTCGGTTTTTTGGACATTATACGTCGCCTTTCTTTGATATTATACGTCGCCCTTCTTCGACTTTATACGTCGCCTTTTTAACCGACGTATATTAAACTTTATACGTCGCCTTTTTAACCGACGTAAAAGACTCGTGACTTTATACGTCGCCCCTCTATACGTCGCCATTTAACCGACGTATAAGACCTATTTAACCGACGTAAAAAGCCAATTTTGTACTAGTGATGTCTGTAAGGGTTCTAATGTGGTCTTAAAAAGTGTTAAACGTGGTACCTTGTATCTTCTTCAAGGTTCTACGTTATCAGGTTCTGTTGCTATTGCGACCTCAGAGATTGATAAGATCTACATGACTCAACCAGATGGGTTTCAGGTTCCTGGTAAGGATGACTATGTTTGCAAGTTATTGAGGGCTTTGTATGGACTAAAGTAGTCTCCGAGGCAATGGTACAAGAGTATTATGGTGAGCAAATTGGGTATTTCAGATAACCCAGCTGATATGATTACCAAGCCGGTTCCACATAGCAAGTTTCAACATTGTCTGAACTTGCTAAATGTTTGGAGTTGTTGATTGCCCTTTGAGGGCAAAGTCTGAGGCAGAAGAGTTTTATCTGGTACATCTGGCATTATTGTGATGCGTCTGGTACATCTGTTATTTGTGAGACAATTCAAGTCAAAGTGGAGATTTGTTAAAATACTGCCTTGAATCTGTGTACTATTCTGTTTTTCAGCAGAATAAGGCAGCGCGCCCGCGTTGTGCCATCTTTCCAGAATTAATTCTTTCCAGAATTAATTTTCTGTTCTGTTTTGGTAATTGCTTTGCTTTGGGTCCAAGTCTTCGACCGGATCCTTCTGTAACTGCCTAGAGAGTATTATATAAACTCTCTAGGGCATAGCCTAGCATAGATGTCTAAAATCTGAGTTGGAAAATCTGAGTCTATAAGTCTGTAATCTGAATCATATCTGTTATCAATTAAGTCTGTCAGATCTAAAGTCAATTAGATCTGAATTTGAATCTGTATTCTATAATCTTTATCCTCAAGATCAATAATATTTTCTCTTCTGCCAATCTGTGTTCTTCCGTTACGTTTATTATAATCTCTTTTGTGCTTCCGTTATAACAAGTAGATTTTTATTGAGAATCCCTTGTACCCAACCGAGTGAACACTCCTTATATAACAATGCTGTAAGCATCAAGTTGGTAGAATTCCACCTAGTTGCACAATCAAGTCCTAATTTTTTTGTACTTGTGCAACGTACTTGCCGGGTCGTTTCTTCAAATTTTTCCTCTCTTTTAGGTGTTGCTGTCCAATAAGATATAGATTCTCAGATTTTTACAACTCCGACCTGAATCACATCCAATCCATCCTTAAAAATCAGATTCAAAATATGCGTAGCATATCGCATGTGATATAAACTCCCACTTGCTATAAGTTTAGACCTATCCATCTTATCTAATATAATTTTAATCATCGCATCATTAGTTGAACAATTATCAAGTGTAAGTGCAGAGATTTTTCTGTCCAAATTCCAGTCCATCAAACACTCTAATAACTCTTTAGATAAGACTTCTTTAGTGTGAGGACAAGGACATAGATGAACCTAAAATAACACATTAAATTTCAGTTACTAACAAGAAGCATGTATAAACTATATTGCTAGAAAACAACACAATAACTTTACTAGAAATGTACCTCATGATGCGACTTTGCAAAGTCCAAGTATCATCAATAAAATGCGCCATCACTGCCATATAACTCTTTTCTGATTGCTTGCGGTCCACATATCTGTTGTTATGGCTATCCGACTTTCATTATGATCCAACAAGGTCAATGTAATCACATTCTCTAATTCATAAATTTGTAGTATCTCATTTTTTATTGTATTTCTACATGCCACCTTGAACAATGGATGGAGAGAAGATGAATACCTCTTAAATCCAACATACTCGACAATAGATATAGGATATTCATGCATGACGATGGCATTTGCAAGCTCTTTCTTTGATACATCATGACTGAAACTGTAAGAGGCTAGTTCCGGATGACTTTTATTTAATTTTCCATCTTTCAGTGATTCTTTAAATGCGATGTTCCACATCCCGAATCACCTCTAAGTGGTTTCTTGCAATACTTGCAAACTGCTTTCATAACGCCATCAATTTGTTTCCTAGTAAAATGCTTCCAAACATCACTCCTCAATCGGCTTCCATCATCTTTTACATTTTTATCATCAACAATGAGGACTATATCTGGTTCGTCCTCTGGATTCGAATTGGTATTAATCCCATATGATTCTAACTCCGGTGTCGGTGATGGTTGAGAACACTCATTATTCATAGATTGAGATTTCAAGAGAGATTTACTTGACATCACTGCAATTACAACAAAAAAATGAAGTGAAAATTCTGATTTGCAAGTATTAATTGACAGTCAAAATGAATGAAAATCAAACATCGCAGCAGTGAAGTGCTATCACAGAGACAGAGAAGGGTTATTGATATCAAGCTAAGAACTAAGAAGGGTAACACGATTAAATGTACAACATACTATCACAACATCTTTGAATGAAAGGAGAATAAACAATATTCACTAGGGTTCAATATTTGGAAAAGATAGATAATTGAATACAAGATACAAGAGAATCTAGAATTAAAAGATAAGAAATTAAGAATCTATCCATCTAGGAATTAGCCAAAAGTAGAAATACAAGAAGTGAAATAGTGAATACAAGAGAAATGATTTGAGAAGCTTACTTGAAAGCTAAATCGCGATGATAATAGAAGAGAGAACTGAGGTCTAAGAAGCTTGGTCAGTTGTCGAGTGTCACGGCGGCTGAGACCGAGAGAAATGAGAAAACCCTAGTCCCTAAATCGTGTATAAGTCTCTGAAGTGAATAATTGAATATCTATTACTCCCGTATATCTTAATATCTTTACACTTTAGTCTATGGAAATGGGAATAATTTATTATAATTAATATATATTATATTATATTATATTAAATAATAAGTGGGCTTACAGTCCAATAATCCAGAGAAACAAAAAATGTCTTTCGTTGGGCTCGATCTTCGTTCAGGGTCCGTAAGTACGAGGCCCAAAACGGCGGAATGGCCGAGGAGTGTATCTGGGCCACGAATATGTGGGTCTTCTTAACATATTGAATTTATTTGTCTAAACAAATTAATTCAATCACCAAATGTATTATAAATAGATATTTATAATACATCAAACTTGGGGACCAAGTTTATTACATTAAATCCAAATGTTAAATTATTAAATAAATTATTACTAACAGTGTCTGAAGCATACAGTTACCTCAATTGAAAGGCATATGGCGAATTTAAATTGTAATTAATTCCATTTATTTTTTACTGCGTTATCCGATTTTCAAATTTTTACAAATCATATATTTTTGATCTTTAAGTAAGACATCGACTAAGACGGGTGGTAATTTTTCCGAATTTAAATTCGCAAAATTTTTTGAAGTCAACGGCGCAAAGAACGGTCAAGGGGGGGCATGGCGAAGCGGCGGCCCCTATAATATTATAGGGGCCGCCTATCACGTGAGGACACGTGTCCCAAAAGTTAGAGCCTTCTAGTATATATTGTACTCTTTTACTCCAATAGAATCAGCAAGTTTCAAGGGAGCTCTCAAGCGGAGTAACTAGGCCCACCAAAACATTAAAAGACACCCCCGACCCTTGAATTAATTCCAAACAGTTTAAAAACCAGGGGCATTTTAGACATTTCACTAGGGGGACAGTAAAGTAAAGTGAAATGATTGCTCATACAGTGATCAATATCAACCGTTAGATCATAGGTACTCCAATTCTTATCACCGTTGGATTAATCTAATCAACCGATGCATAACATAAAATATAGACTCACCCACACCTGATTAATTCCATTACCAATATTCATTTAAATTAATTCAAGCTCAAAACATATTATTGGGCGTATACCTATACGATGAATACAGACTACGAAGGACGATACCACAAATCAAAGAGGAACCAATATAGGCTAACAAATTCAACCCAGGAAATAAAGATGCAGTTCCCTTCACTGAAGGAATATGCCATCATCAAATTCAAAGGCAACTGCATGAAGATCGACCACTGCCAAATCGAGTACAGACCCCTGACACCACACAATGCACAAGGGATAGTAGACATCGAGATACATGATGGGAGACTGGACATCGACCAAGCAAGACAAGCATGGTACAGGTTGCCAATATACGGACACTTCCAACTAAATTTCTTCTCCAACTCTTACTTCTCGCTAAACGATCCAATACCATGGAAGGCAAAGATGAAAACAAGCCACACAAACATGAAGACGGGGATTACGTTTTGTAGCATCAAAGCTCGATTAAAACTATCAACAGAGAAACACTCCGTACAAATAAGCTGGAAATCCCCCTCAGTTAAGATTCTAACTGCGCATGTGACACATGACCAAATCGATTTCGGACACGTAGACAGAGCACCTCCGCTGTTACTTGCACCAGATAGAGAAACCATATCAACGGAGGAAAACGACAGGAACAAGGGAACTTTCCTCCCACTAACAATTGGACAAGGAGAGACATACCAACAGATATTAAGATCAGCATCCTCGAGACACAGCACATGCGAAGACACGAGAAGCAGGAGATAAGATGATATAACTAACACACCCTCACACAGGCGTGCAGAATCAGCAGCGGATAGATTTGTGCACCTCACACCGAGCGTCCTCACAGATTTAATGAAGAATACAACAGCAGCGTCTAGCAGCAGCGTCTGCACGGCCCGTTACCCTAATAAATGAGTTGTTTATTTTTCATTGCATTCTTTCTTTTAATAAAAGAAACAAAACATATTTTCATGTTCTTTCTTTTATCTTAAGATTGGAATGTACATTCCAAGCACATGTAGATGTTATTGGCATTCGATCAAGTTGAAGTATCTGTTCGTGTTCAGTGAATTACAACTTATAAAAATAAAGTGTCATTGAAAATGGAACAGGAGTTCATAAAAATAATATCTATTAAAAAGATATACAACAATTCAAATTAGGAATACAGTAGCACGCCGGAGAGCTATCGTAAGATACATAATACAGGATGGTATTCGAAGACAAATTCCTATAATTCCCTCCACGATTTTCCTCATCATAATCATGGAATTCAACCCAGGTTCGATGGAAGAAGTTGACGGCATAATCAAAGGCAGATACTTGCATCGCAGAGGATGACTTCAAAACAACCTTACGCCGCAACAACAGCTGAAACCTACCAACCTGATCATTGCGTGGACACGCATCCACAGGAGACGCACCCTTAGTGGTGTCAAACACATCACCATAATCGGGGATAGCATCCCTGTGGGGTTTCCTATCCAGGACAACGGACAAATTAACAACGCCCTGCAAGCATAGCGCGGCACTCTCCATCACCACAAGGGGTCGCCGCTTCGCCATGCCCCCCTTGACCGTTGTTTGCGCCGTTGACTTCGAAAATTTTTGCGAATTTAAATTCGGAAAAATTACCACCCGTCTTAGTCGTCGATGTCTTACTCATATGTGTTTTTTTACTGGATCCATAACATTTACCTGTAGTTGAGGACAACCGTTCCTTTTTCCTCCTTTTTCAACATATATAAAATTAGTTTTTTCCTTCTTCAACATATATGAAATTAGCAAGCTAGTCAATAAGCTTGAGAACACCATTTTGTCTTCTCCAGAAACCATAACAAAAACAAGTGATGTCTAAGTTCTCACAATTGTATTTAGTTTATCTGATTTGAGCCCATGTTTTAGATTCAAGATATACATATTCAATTTTACAATTTTTGGTTACTTTTTAGATTCAGATTTTTTTTAAGTAATTTAGAATCAGAATTTATAATATTTTCAATTAGATTTGAAATATTTAATTCCAAAATTATCATATTATATTGCTTTTATTTTTATGAAACATTTGCAGTAAACAATGAAGAAAATGCTCCAGAAATATATTATGGCTCATCCAGGTATTTTCCTTTTCTATTTATCAAATTTATGCAAAATATTCGATCTTATATTTTTTTCCGTATTTATTTATATAGTGCATGTAATATTATTTTCCATTTATCACTATAAACATTGTCACCTTAATTGGTCTGAAGAAATGATTATATAACAAATAATTTGTTATTTGTTGAAAGGCGGAGAAGATTTTTAATGAATATGCACCCCATAAATGTATTCTATTTGCTCATGTGTAATTTAGTATTTTGATAAGCATTGAAAAACATAATTTCATGTGAATAGGATTAGAGATCTTCCTCCCAATAACACAGACCATCCTGATTGAAGGAATATGGGACAGGGTGCTTGAGCACTATATATATAAACTATTTTCATTAAAATTGTAGTTTTAAGATTAATGCTTACACAATTAATTATTGTCTTTTTTATTTCCTCAATCATTTAATTGTGTTGGTTTGTTTTTAGATTTGAGATTTGCCAAGCTCAAAGAAGGCGGCCAAAAAGAAATCTCGAATCCAAATTCATCTCCAAAATAGATGGACTTTCACCCTCCTATGTTCAGAATGAACCTCTTGATCAGAGAAGCTACATGGATGATTAGGAGGGGAGGAAGGCATGATTAATAAGTTAGTAAATTCTAAACTTGTGATGAATTTTTTTAGTTTTATTTTTTCATATTATGAAATGTGATCTAATTTGTACCATAAGCGTTTAATTATGTGTATGAAAAGGAAAGGAAAATGCCACATTAACTATTATTATTTGCTTTAAGCAACAGAGAACCTAAAGGATGTGGAGGCTCAGTAGCATGAAGATCATTCAATTGATGACCTCCTTTCTTTTATCAATGGAGGAGATGAAGATGCCAAAGGGGTTCAAACCTCAAAGAAGAAAAGAAACTGTAGTAGAGGGAAGGAGAAAAAGAAAAATTCTTTAACTAAGGCCTCTACTTTAAAGAAAGTCCTTGAGAACCGTTAGCAAGACATGAATGCTACTGATTCTACAAACTATTAGGGTTAAGTTGCTGAGACCTTTGACATTGAGGGAGACGATGTTGATGATGACATGTTACCGTATTGATGGAAAAGATTGATTTTGAAGTAATGGTATTTGCTTGGTTACTAAATTTAATTATTAAGACCAAAATTCTTGGTGTCACAAAAGCGAACTTGGTCCACTTACCGATGGATGTCAATGACAAGAAATCTTGAGAAGTATTTACAAAGAAAATGAGGATCCTTTGATGATGAAAATTGTTAGGAATCACATGTTTAGAATTGATAATAACAAAAAACATAAACAAGAATTTTATTTATGTACTTGTAGCTGATTTATGGGCAACATTTTATAAGTAGTCATCGATCATGGAACTAGTCTTGGTGTTTATCATACAGGCTTTCATCTTTCAATCATAAACTTAAAAATAAAAAAATGTACTATTCATCATCTTCTTTAACTTATTAAAAGAGGTATATATCTAGAGATGGTGGGTGTTGAAGATGTTACCTTTAAAAGAATGCACTCTATTCTTTATTTTAAGCTAATGATCTTGAAAAATGGTGGAGGTTTACTAACTTTTCCATCTCCTTGCTTGGCCACATTTTTTTCAAAGAAAATGGGGTAGGAAGGCTACTGGTTTGTGACAATTTTTTGTGGTTCTGTGATGTTTTAATTGTGTGGTGTTGGTGAGATATTTTGTTTTCCAAAATGCAAATTAGTCCCCAAGGTTTGCTTAAGTTTATAAAGCTTCTTCCACCAATTCTTTTCCTTTTTCTTTCCTTTTTTTCTAACTCAAAAGTGTTCATAGAAGCTCCATGAATTAATTCTTAAGTCCTTGTCTTTGTTTACGATTTTTGACTACACGACAAACATCCATTTATCCTTACAAAACTTTCGCTAAATTTTGAGATCAATCAGAGAATAATATTTTTACTATTCATCTTGGGATACTATTCGTCATGATTACTCTTCATCCTTGGTTTTCGTTCTCTTGAAAATGATTTAAAAATATTCTCTAGCGGCCAGCGGTAACTATTCAATATTCACTCCAACAATCGAATACTTAACTAAAATGGTTCGAGTGTGAATCTTGGAATATAGATGGAAGATACATACACTTAAATGCATTGCATATTAATAATACGGTTCCGTAATTCTAAGAACTATTTTTCCATGTTGTGAATTTCTAAAATCCAACGTGATCTGCATACTCTCATTTACATAGTACAACAAAACTACAACTTCAAAATATCCATTTCCTGACCCGTATATAGGGTGATTCGGAAAGTTTTTCCTTAAAAGCATAATTAATATTCATCAGGATCTTTTATAATATCTCAAAAATCAGGGTTCTTACAGTCTCCCCTCCTTAAAAGGATTCGATCCCGAAATCTAAGAAGATGGCTAAGGTATTTTTGTTTTCCAGTATAACAATCTCCAGTGCCTAGGTTGAGTCTTCAATCCTCCAATTTTCTCACAGCACGATTACTAGTGTTATAGCATTATTCAAGAACTGGAACATCTTTTGTTTTTCTCTTTGTTTGGAGAGTGCACTAAACAATATTATGATTTCTGTAGTTGTTACACTGATTTTTGGGAGAGTGTTTAATGATTCTAGATCCTCCCAAAGTGACCTCATTTGAGTGTAATACTCACTAATATGCTTGCCTTGTTGCTTGGCTTCAAATAGCTCCTAGTTGAGCTTTGTACTTTCTAGAGCCATTAGTAGACAAACCTTTGTTTAAGGTGTTTCCCGATCTGAGGGCATTTCTCATAAATATGATAGACTGCAGACCCCAAGAGATTATCATGTTATTACATGTATCCCACTCCCCCCATCCCTTACAAAATTAGAAGCATCTTAACCTAATTTTCTTTTAGAGGAAAGAGCAGTTCCATAGACCTCTTCCAAGATCTATAGTTAGATGAGTCTGAAGCTTATCAATAGCCATTAAAGCTGTTTGTGTTGGTTTTTTTATAGGAGAGGGAGATATATATATAATTTTGGATGGAAGCTTATCCTTTTATACATCATAAGACTCTTTATATAGAGTTAATACATGACAAATACGCATGATTAATTAGTGCCACATAAAAAGCTTAATCAATAACATATCTTTTACAATCAAGCAACATTAAAAACATAATCAAACAATTAAATATTATGATTACAATTTTGAATCAATATTCTAACAAATTGCCATTAGAATAATAAATAGGACAAAGATCTAAATGCCATCGACCCTTAGCTTTGATACCTTGAAAACATGAATAATTATATGTTAGTTACTTAGTAGAAACTGTTCTCTTTTCATTTCATTAATCATTGTTCATTTACAAAGGCATGATGTCCTTACATTAGAGGTTATCCTTTCCTAAATCTTGGACCATGTCCTCTTAAAGTGCTGATTAGAACAAATAAAATACAATAACAACTAACATAAGACAAAAAGTAACAGCTGCACATAACATTCCCATATCATCCTGGTATCATGCCTATTAAATATATCTGAGTCTACGAGGCCTATTGGACTCGACTAATAGATTACAACAATGAGATTGATTATGGGCATCAACGCGCTTTGACAAGATTAACGTAGTTTTTGTTGGGAACGTGTATGGGCTTTATACCAAAACTTTGATAATATTAAAGCACAAATACAACAACACTACACCTTTATTTTGTTGAATAATAAAAGCACAACACACACAAAGGCCACAACCTTGTTTCTTTTCACTCAGAGCTTTAGCTCTTTTTTCTCTCACTGCTGGTTTTACAAACTTACTTTTATATGTTTACATGCATGCATGCATAAGTATTTATAGTGTACAGATTATAGCTGATCTCACCTCTTACATCACAATATTTATACAAAACATATGACCAGGCTGTTATTTTTGACCTTGGAGAATGCTGCTACATTGTCCTCCTTCACCTTCTTATCTGTTCATGCTGTTTATTTCTTTCGCATCTACTATTCAGATTAGCCTACCATATTTCAAGGGATTGTTTATGAACTTCTAGGATCTAGATTTGTATTGACATTGCTATAGATTATAATTCATCTGAATATCCACCATCTTTGACTACCAGGTTATTCATAAAAAAAGATTAAGCTGCTTCATTTTATGCGTTTAACTACGTGTGATAAATTCCCTTGCAGTCTACCATTTTTTAAGGATGACTTTGTAGCTTCATGTGCATGACTTGTTCAACCTTGCTACTTAGTACTTGACTCCAGGATTTCGGAATATTTATTTCCTTCTGCATATTTTGCTTATTCATTATTACAACTAATATATCTAAGAGGGTTTGACTTCTAACACTCCCCCTCAAACCCGACTTTGCATTTCGAGCTTCGATTTCATTTTCTGAAATACATCCGGTTTTAAGTAATTCACGAAAATATCTGTTAAATTGTCTTCGATCCTGCAGTGCACCAGCTCCACAATTTTATCGTTCACTTGTTCTCGAATAAAATGATATTTAATATTTATGTGCTTGCTTCGACTGTGTGACACCGAATTTTTTGCGAGTGAAATAGCAGATTTATTATCCACATAAATTCTAATCAGATCCTCTTTTGCGAGATTTAGCTTGCCTAATATATAGCCTATCCACACAGCTTGACATGGGCATGCTCCTGCGATGTACTCCACCTCACATGTTGATAAAGCAACTATTTGTTGCTTCTTCGAAGACCATAAAAATATTCCTGAACCAATATGGAGAGCGTAACCCGAAGTGTTTTTCCCGTCATCCATCTCAGCACCATAATCACTATCTGAGTAGCCAACTAATTTTGAATCTTGAGAATGCGTGTAAAACAGACCATGATCAAGGGTACCTTTTATGTATCTCAAAATTCTTTTAGCTAAATGAAGTGATCTTGCCTCGGCTTTTCCATGTACCTACTTACCAATCCAACTAAGTACATAATATCAGGATGAGTGAAAGTTAGGTATCTCAGACTTCTAACCAGACTTTTGAATAATGTCGGATTTACTGACTCTCTTGTTGAATCAATTCTCAACTTTATGCTTCCTTCTGCTGGCGTGCTCACTGGCTTGCAATCCTCCATTCTGAATTTCTTTAAAATCTGCTCCGCATATTTTTTCTGTGACATAAATATCCCATCTTTACTTTGCTTCACTTCGACTCCAAGAAAGTAAGACATTTGACCAATATGTGTCATCTCAAATTAATGGTTAAGATTTAAATGAGAACCACTACCTAAAAGAGAATCGGAGATCCATTCATAACAGTTGGATCAGTATTCAATTAATGGTAAAAAAATTTTTCTCAGGGACAATTAATGTAAAATATTTACAAATCAATAAAAAAGGTTACCAAATAATTGTAAGATTTTTTGTAAGATACACAATCTTAATTTGTATGTTTCTTCTTCTACCTATCTGTACATGTATTCTTACACACAATTTTACTTCTACTCGTTCATCACTTGAACTTTGAATGGTATAGAACTGAAACTAAAAGTTCATGTAAAGAACAAGGAGTGCAAATACGTAAGTTCATACGTAGAACGCACTTATTTCTCTTAAATTATATAAGTTCCGCACATGAACTTTGAAAGTTCTACATTTAAACATGTTTTTCTTACATGTGAATTTGAAAATCTTAAAAGTTCATGTGTAGAATATGTAGTACAAATATGTAAGTTCATACGCAGAACATATTTATTTTTATTGAATTAAGTAAGTTTCGCACATGAACTTTAAAATTTCTACGTTTGAACTTCCATATATTTTATATTTGAACTTGGAAATTGATGATATCCAAACTTGATTATTGATTTAATAACGTGATCTTGAAATATATGCAATTATGTAATATTTAAATTTTTGGAAAAATAATTGATAGAGATTCACTACAAATTTTGTTGATTTCTTTCATTTTTTAGTTTAAAAATTTAATCTATATTATAAATATGGTAAGTGTATCTTTACTATATTTATGTATAGTATCCTTATTGTATTTAAAAATCGGTTCTTAGGTTCTCAGTTTAGAGTAGTTCTCCATAAAGCGTGACCCTCTTTTCCCTTTTTAGTTTAATCATGTATGGTGCTACTAAAGGAAGTTCTCAATTTTTTTCTCAATTTTTCAAACTGTTTACACTGCTTCAATTCAATCAATCAAAAAATGTATCTTGTAGAAAAGATATTTGACACTTACTTAAGTGCCATGAGAACAAGAAATGCTAAAGATGAGTTCTTGTACAGTGCTTTTTCACCATCCTCCTTTTAGCTGGCGGTCAACAACAAATGTTTGTTTGTAAAAAATCGTATCATAGAAACTTTTTGCGGTACGTAGAGAGATAGGACCCCCTGTTTTCACACCAAAACCCTACTGTACATGCAAAAAATTTCTACGGTACTATTTTTTGCCACAACTTGTCAAGGACCAGGCCCCCTCCTTTTTATACAAATGAGAACAATCTTTATGGCCAGCCCCATTGGCTTAATTAGCACTTGAGTACCATCATTACTAAAAAAACAGGATTAGACATCGCACTTTAGACATCGGTTACAAATTCCCCCGATGTTAAAAGCCTTTATTACATCGATAATTTTAAAACCGATGTCTTTTATGAATCAGACATCGGTTTTATTTAAAAGCGATGTCTAAAACTTAGGATAAAAAATACTAACAATGACTCAGACATCAGTTTTCTTTTAAAGCGAGTTGACTCGCTCGATTCACCAAAATCTCCACACTCTTCAAATTTCAATTCATTAAGGTGGTAATGTATATTTTCACTTGTTTGTACTGCTACATTGCTTGAATTTAATTTATTTGTTTTTGTGTGTGTATATATAATAGTTTGTATTTGTGATGTGTGTGTATGTTTTATTAGGCATTGAATTGCATTTTTGATTTGTTTCTATGTTTATTTTGGCCTAATTGAAAATGGGTTTTATGTTAAATTTCATATCGGTGATTAAATTTGTGAAAATTGTGATCTTTATTTATTTATTACCTTTTGTTTCAGATTGTTGCAGGTAAAGAGCTGATAAATTATAATGATTGGGGGAAGACATTTGGAAGATAATTATCGGAGAATACAATTTGGGTTTTGCAATTTGATTAAATACTATTGAAAACGGAAAGAATAGAAAGCTCTTCCTAGGGGACTAGTGACGGTGCTTAGAGAGCTAGACCTTCACATGGGGGGTATGTGCATTAATTTCTATTTTTCATGTTTTAATATTGTTGGGTTCTCTCGGTGTGATTTAGTGTTTGGTCTTATCGAATTTGGTAATTACCTGTGTATAGTTTTAGTAATATCTCTATTCTACAATGTAATGTACCTAACTACTTATCGATGTACTATAACACCCACATGATATTTTAGTTTTCCTCTTCGTTAAAATTCAACCAGTGGTATTTATGTAGTTATGTATATGGCGACTCAAAACAATAGTTATACTGAACAATAGTCACTTGAGGAGCTAATCTATCTGTTCGGGAAGTTCTTTAAAAAGCCTATGGAATGCATAACACTAGGTAATTGCTAGTGTACTTATCTGACATTCTATTAATCTAAATTAATGAAAATTCAAATGGCACCTATATTACAACCAAATGTATGGAGCATTTTTAGATTTGCAATATGAGTGATATTATAACCATTCAAAATTACCTGGCACAGAACTATAATAGTCTTTTGATATACCTACCTGGTTCTTGATCTTCATTAATTTTGTTCTCATGTTTCTAAATAATCTGTGGACAATCATGGTTTATATTATCAAAATTATGAATCACTGTTTTATTTAGTAGCTGACATTTGTTTAGTATTTCCAATTCTTTAAGTTGCAAAAGTATGTTGATAACCAATCCAATAACCTCTGGAGATTCTATTTAACCTTTGAAGACTGGGCATATTATCATGACAGCTATTGGTGGTAGGAATGGACAACCAAAGCAGGCATGTCTTGACATTTTATAATTTTAGGCGTGCTACCAATTCAAATTATATTTTCCTGGCACTACAAGAAATCTGGCTATAGACGACACCCCTCAGACAACACTCATGGAAAAAAGTGTTGCCCGAAATGATCAGACAACTAGTATTTTCGTGCTCGAAAAAGTATTGTCTAATACTACATTCACACAATGGGCCAAAACCGTTGTGTGATAAATCTTACCAGACAAGCATTTCTTGACCAGGGGTGTTGTGTAAATGCATAAGTATTTTTAAGATTAGACAAGCGTTAGCAATTAAGTGTTATGTGAATGCCTGCAACACAATAACCAGGAAAACCGTTGTTGTATTCAGACAAGTGTTTTTAGGTCTGTTGTCTAAGTGTCAATCGTACAATATGTTATCCATAGTGTTGTGTGACAATGAACCAACACACAACATCTTTTAGAAATATTATGTGAATGAAGCATAGACAATATTTCGTAAAAAGTATTGTTATAATAAGACAAGGGTTTCCAATTTGGTATTGTGTAATGATATTTAACATAAGTGTTTTAAATAGTGTTGTATGATAAAAAAAGGTTGGAAAATTAAAATGGGGGGAATCAAATTTTAGAAAAAGTTGAAATGAGGGAAATTTGAAATTTTGGGTAGAGTTGAAAAGGGGGGAATTTAAATGGAGAGAAATTAAATTACAACAGTTTTTTCGGACTAAAACAGTTATAATATTCTGTTTCACAAAACTGTTTTTGTCAGAAAACTAATTTGTGATAATTTATTATTATCCAGAAATTAAAGAAATTAATTCGAATTTAATAAAAAAATCTGAATTTCGAAGTTATTTATGCACCAAATATGATTATGGGTTTGGAAAGGTGATGATGAGTGCTTCGATTTGGTTATAAGAGCGTTTCAAACGGAGCCCGATAACGTCTCCAAATTCCAGTTTGATTTTGAAGAACGCGAAGAACATTCAAGAACTCAATTCAAAAATCAAACAGATTTTTGATCGTGTTATTGAACTCCAAATTCAACACACAATATACCAAATCGATCAGGAGAATATTAACTATAACATGGTACCATCAAAACACACAAATTATGAAGTTTTGGACTTTTACGGAAATCAAAGAACTAATTCGAATTTAATAAAAAAATTAGAAATTCGAAGTTATTTCTGCACCAAATCTGTTTATGGGGTTGGAAAGGGGGTGATGAGAGCTTCAATTTGGTTATAAGAGCGTTTTAAACGGAGCCCGATAACGTCTCCAAATTCCAGTTTGATTTTGAAGAACGCGAAGAACATTCAAGAACTCAATTCAAAAATCAAACAGCTTTTTGATCGTGTTATTGAACTCCAAATTCAACACACAATATACCAAATCGATCAGGAGAATATTAACTATAACATGGTACCATCAAAACATACAAATTATGAAGTTTTGGACTTTTACGGAAATTAAAGAACTAATTCGAATTTAATAAAAAAAATCAGAAATTAGAAGTTATTTCTGCACCAAATCTGTTTATGGGGTTGGAAAGGGGGTGATGAGAGCTTCAATTTGGTTATAAGAGCGTTTTAAACGGAGCCCGATAACGTCTCCAAATTCCAGTTTGATTTTGAAGAACGCGAAGAACATTCAAGAACTCAATTCAAAAATCAAACAGCTTTTTGATCATGTTATTTAACTTCAAATTCATCATATGATATATGAAATTGATCAGGAGAAAATATTCTACAACATGGAGGCATCAAATCACTCAAACAACTTCAATCGCAAAAAATCATGTTTTAACCATAATTAAATTCGAATTAATAACAAATAATCGATGATATCTACACTTGATTTGATTGTACATGAATGAAGTATTGGTCGAGAGCTTTGATTAAACTATTTGTACGTCTCAATCGGATTTTGGTAACACATTCAAATTTTCGTTTAATACGAAGAACACAAAGAACACAACTCATTAATCAAAAACCCTAAACCCTAAACCAAAAACCGTAACCCCTAAATAATATTTAGTATATTTTTTGATGATCCAACCATACGGATGTTAATCAATACTTATTTTAGTGTGAGGAAAAAATAATCAAAAAATAAAAAGACGCGATTATATCACATCTTTTGAAAAATGAAGAATCGGGAACGAGAACTGGTTTAGGGATTAAAGTCAGATTATTAGTTGACCGCTAATTTACCTAATCAAAATAATTTATTGTTTTTTGAAAATTTTGGAATAACATTTAATAAGATTGATATTGACTCCCGTACAGTTCAATCTTTGAAATTCTATTTCAAAAAAAATCGAATCAGGAATCGGGAACGAGAACTGGTTTAGGGGTTAAAGTCAAATTACTAGTTGACCGCTAATTTACCTAATCAAAATAATTTATTATTTTTTGAAATTTTTGGAATAACATTTAATAAGATTGATCTTGTCTCCCGTACAGTTCGATCTTTGAAATTCTATTTCAAAAAAATCGAATCAAGAATCGGGAACGAGAACTTGTTTAGGGGTTAAAGTCAAATTACTAGTTGACCGCTAATTTACCTAATCAAAATAATTTATTATTTTTTGAAATTTTTGGAATAACATTTAATAAGATTGATCTTGACTCCCGTACAGTTCGATCTTTGAAATTCTATTTCAAAAAAATCGAATCAAGAATCGGGAACGAGACTTAGTTTAGGGGTTAAAGTCAAATTACTAGTTGACCGCTAATTTACCTAATCAAAATAATTTATTATTTTTTGAAATTTTTGGAATAACATTTAATATGATTGATCTTGACTCCCGTACAGTTCGATCTTTGAAATTCTATTTAAAAAAAATCGAATCAAGAATCGGGAACGAGAACTAGTTTAGGGGTTAAAGTCAAATTACTAGTTGACCGCTAATTTACCTAATCAAAATAATTTATTATTTTTTCAAATTTTTGGAATAACATTTAATAATATTGATCTTGACTCCTGTACAATTCAGTTAATCTAGATCGTGCCTTGTTACAAGAAGAAGAATTTGTACTACTTTTTGTTAAAACCTCGTACAACCGACCTTTTTATTTTTTGATTTTTTTTTCCAAACACTAATATGAGTGTTTATTAACATCCGTACGGTTCAATCGTTGAAGAAATCATTCAAAAAAATTATTCAGTGAATCTGGATCGTGCCTCGTTATAGGAAACAACACTTTTACTACGTTTTTGTTAAAATCTCGTACAACCCGACCTTTTTATTTTTCGATTATTTTTTCCCAACACTAAAATGAGTGTTTATTAACTTTCGTAAGGTTCGATCATCGAAGAAATCATTCAAAAAAATTATTCAGTTAATCTAGATCGTGTCTTGTTACAAGAAGCAGAACTTTTACTACTTTTTTGTTAAAATCTCGTACAACCCGACCTTTTTATTTTTCGATTATATTTTCCCAACACTAAAATGAGTGTTTATTAACTTTCGTACGGTTCGATCATCGAAGAAATTATTCAAAAAAAATACCTAATATCCAGTCCCGATTATACCTAATATCTTTTTAAAAATAGTTTTTCATCCCAAAATTACTATATTTCCTTTCCCGGCTTTGCAAATTCCATTTCCCACCCTGCCCAATATTTCATTTCCCCCCTTTATCAAATTTTATTTCCCCCCTTTATCATATTTTTATTTCCCACCCTCTCAACCACTAAAACACGATACAACACCTTTCCGGATCGATGTCCAATCCTCCTACAGTTGACTGGGTTGCTTACCTCTCTCTCTCTCTCTCTCTCTCTCTCTCTCTCTCTCTCTCTCTCTATATCTCTCTCTCTCGCTCTCGCTGTGTGTGTGTGTGGGTGGGTGGGTGTGGGTGTAATTTCTCAATTCACTTCAACCTAATATTGCTACTTTGCTGTATATATGTGTGTATAATTTCAGCAAGATGTTGCCAACCGTAAGACTAAAGCGATTGAAATTGATATCGAAGATTTATTCAATGTGAGTTTTTGTTGTTTTCATTTTTTTCAAAAATTGTGGAGTTGGCTTATAATTGTATGTGTAATTGATTTTGAGGTATGTGTATTTGGTTGTGTGATTTAGTACAAAGATTTGGATGAGGAATTTGTTCGACGAGTCACGGAAAATACCAGAAGGTATATTGGTATTTTTGCGGAAGCTATTGATGTGCTGATGCCAGAGCCAACTGAGGCTTTTCCGGATGATGATCACGATATCTTGATGACACAAAGGACCGAGGAAGAGCCTGATGGCACCGAAAGGTTGGATTCTAAACAGAGGATGCCTCCTGAAATCAAACGTTTTTAGTAAGCTTCAATAAAATCCCACTACTCTTTATTTTAATTTTGAATGTTCACTTTACCATCGATGAGTGGATCATTTGCATGTTTCTAATGCTTATGTTCTTCATAACAGTGAGGTTTACATTAAAGCTTCTTCAGAGGTGCAACCTTTCACAATAATGGTGGCCTGTGTTTTTGAAAGATTTTTGTATTAAGCACCAATAATGGTGTAGCCTGAGTTTGAATGTGTAACATTGATTCAAACATGTTTATTGTATTTTGTCTTTCATTTCTAAGTGTAAAGTTGGCCTTAGGTGTTTTTCGGAGCTTTCTGTGACCTGGGTTTTTGAGAGATTGTTCTTATTACTCAGCTGATTAGCATCTGAGCTATATGTATATTATATCGTGGTGTTAATATATTGCCTGAATCATTTTCGTATTTGTTATATTGAAGGTTTTACGGACTCCAGATTTCCAAAATTGCAAGGCTGCTTCTGAAATTCAAGAAAGTAAGATTTTAGATAAATATAATGTTCCTATTGTAGTATTGTACATTTGTACTTTATACTCTGTCTGCATATGCGCTTGGCCAAGTCAAGAATATTTTTTTAAATAGGTCAGTAACTAAATGCAGTAATTGTGATTATTGATTAACTCATGTGGCTGTGTCCTGCTTTATAATTCGATTTTTGGCAATCAGCAACTTCCCCTGACTATGTTACCTAGCTGACAGAAAGTATTAATGTAGCAGTAGTTAAAAATATTTTTGGCTTGGTTAGTTACCCTTTGTGAGCTTTGGGTTGACATGTCCTTGACTTCTTTCGGCTTTGTGCTACCGAGGATTGCTATCATTCCCTACAATATTACTGACAAAGACATGAAATCGTAATTACGTATATGAGAACCATCTACTGGCATAACTGTTCCCAGGTTTCTTAATGCACTTCAGATACTAGGCGCAGCTCTGAAACTCTACTTTTGGAGTATATTTAGGTGAAGGAGCGCGATCATATGGTCCCTACAAAAATATTAATTGACCAAAGGAGAAATTTGTGGCACTGCCCTCTTTGTAAATTAATTACCAGAATTGACTAATTGAACTACTGTACCATGGCCCTTGCGATACCATGGCCCTTGCAATAATCCTAATTCAACGCTGAACTGTAAATAGTATAGTAAAACGAATAGTACTTACTTATGCCAAAGGGAATAGTACTTGATCACAGATGACAAAAGTTCCATCAGAATATATTTTCCCCCTTTATCTTATTTTGCTCAACGAAAGATGCTTATGCTTGAATTTTGATGTCTTTTCAGGCGAAGATGCAGGAGTTGGCTGAGCATGTCCCAAAGGGCCACATCCCAAGAACAATAAGTGTACATCTTAGAGGAGAACTTACACGAAAGGTAGAGCTACGGTGTATGCACACACACACAAGTTCATATACATAAGTATGACAAGCCATATAAGCCAACCTCAACTATATCTTTCTGTTTTTTCCCTTGTTATATGTTTAGTAGTTTTACAAGTCAACTGTTAATTTATCTTTTTATGTTACGTAATACAAATACAACCATCGGCTATTCTTGTTTGCTCCTTTTATGTTCTTCCTGATACTTGCATTACATTCAATTTTGATCGTGTCGTGTCTCCAACAATTGTTCCCTTGTAGTCTCTGAGTAATTAGTTACTGCATACTAACATTGTTAACCACAACTAGTTCTGATTATGAAACTTATGAGTTAGGGATTAAACTCTTTTATAGTTACTTTGCACCTTGTGCTCAGAGAGGTGCATTCAGCTGTTCCTTGGCAGGAGCAGGTTTCTTATGGATGGGATGGACAGGTTTGCTCTCTGGAATCTTTGCAGAAACAAATCTTCTAAGAATGTTCTATATGCAAGACAACTATGGGCCAGGCTTGCTGTGCAGCATCGGTGAAAATAAGATCTCACGGGGACTCCGCCAGATGAGTTACCAGATTTTGGGAGCAATTTCTTTATTTTATTTAATAGATGCGGTAAAGAAAATGAGTTATCTCATTCTACCATTGTAATTTAGACGATGGTAGTGGTACTTTGTTAGGAATTGGTACCAGTAGTAGGTTTGTAGCGATGAATATTGATTGGTACGTAGTTTTTGTTATGAATATTTGTTAGTTGCTAGTACTGTATAAACTCAAATCATTGTCTATTGCAGCGATGAATATTGCTAGTAGTGTAGAAATCATTGTCTATTGTATGCACATACAACACATAAAAAGAAAAAATCATTGTCTGACTACAAGAAACACAAATAAAAACTGTTGTATACTAAGAAAGTGTTGTCCTTCCTACTCTACAACAACATGCCATATGAGATAACATGTTGTACATCTAACCATAAAACAAATCGTTTTTGCTAAGAAACCATTGTCTGTAGTGACATATAACAACAGCCCTGATCAAGTAAAGGATTGTATCTTTTGCATTTCAACAATAGGCTTTCTTTTAAAAACCATTGTCTTTACTGCTTAAAAAAACAATATATTCGTTAAAACGTGTTGCATTATTGGAGCTTTGACAACAGGTTTCCAAAGAAGTGTTGTTGTTTCTGGGTATCAGACAACTCTTTTCAGGTGGCTTTTACTTGTCTGTCAACTCTCACACAACAGTTTGTTGTGTGTTGTCTGAGGTGTGTATCAGACGACTTCTCAATAGTCAACAGTTTTTGGTACATTCAGACAACACGTTTTGAGTGTCGTCTAAAGCAAAAATCCTTGTAGTGTGGCTGTAATGCATGTGAATTTTGATATATGTGCTGATCTAGACAATCAGCTATATGGCTGAACGAGTTGTTGGGCAAGGATCATTTGGAGTAGTATTCCAGGTTTGTCTCCCCTTTCTGTTTTGACTTCATTATCACTATCGTTTTCTTTTAAGGAGAGATGCTCACTGATTTGCGATACTGATCTACCCATTCAACATCATGTATCGCTCAAGTAGCTAATTCTTTCTTACCTGTGCAATACATGTTTTCTTTGCTCCTCTGTATAAGGTATGTTCATCTCAAAGACTGTCTAAGTTTTGATAAAAAAATTGGCACAATAATTCAATGCTAAGTGAGGGATGCATTTCTGCGAAAGTAATATATTTATGATTACTTGTATGCAGGTCGTGTATACAAGTAATCATAAATAGCTTAGTTTAGTAATTTCTAATATTTTTGCAATTTTGAAACTTAGTTTAGTAAAAGTGCAAATAGGTTTTCTTAACAAAAGTAAAATTGCAAAAATTTAATTTTGACAATATATTTATCAAAACAGTTCAATATTTTATTAGAAAAATAACATTATAATTTGATATTTTGGTGCCGTAATTTAATCTTTTATTAAATTATTTGGTATCACTACAAGAAAAATGACCATTTATGACGGAAATAAAAATAAAAATATAAGTAATTGTAACATTCAAAAATAATATTTAAAAAAAATATAATAGAAATTTATTAAAATATAGTCGACCACTACTATAAATTTTTAATATAAGTTTAAAAATATCATTTATATCCAAGTTGAACATTACTAAAATACACACGTAGTATATTAGAAAATTTAATAAAATTATATCATTAAAAAGTACATCTAATCTATTTTAAAATAATAGATAATATATATATATATATATATATATAATTCAGTAATATTCGCAAAATTTGAAAAAATAAAAAATTAATTTGGATGTGAAATTAGTAGTCAACTTTTGATTTGACTAGTTCTACTAACTAGTACTTTGTCCCAAATTGTTGTTTCTATTTTTTGAATAATATTTATCGGCGATCTAAAGATGTCAATACATATCTAATTTAGTGATATTTCCAAAATTTAAAAATAAAATTCACTTCGGATACTGAAATTAGTGGTCAACTATTGATTTGACTATTACTACTAACTAGTACTTTGTCTCAGTCTGTTGTTTCAATTTTCTTAAAAATACATATTGGCGATCAAACCATACGGATGTCAATATATATCTAAATAAGTAATATTCCCAAAATTTTAAGAAATTAAAAATTAATTTGGATAGTGAAATTAGTAGTCAACTATTGATTTGACTAGTACTACTACCTAGTACTTCGTCTTATATTATTTTTTCTATTTTTTTAAAAAATATTTATCGACGATCCAACCATACGGATGTCAAAACATATCTAATTAAATGATATTCCCAAAGTTTTAAAAAATAAAAAATTAATTTGGTTGGAGTTATTAGTAAATCACTACTAGTCCGACTAGTACTAGTAACTAGTGCTTCGTCCCATATTACTGTTTCCATTTAAAAAAAGATATTTCTCGATGATCCAACCGTACGGATGTCAAGACATATCTAATTAAATGATATTCCCAAAGTTTCAAAATATAAAAAATTAATCTATGTGGTTGATGTATACATAATAAGAAAAAATGTTAGAAGAACTTTACGACGGATTAAGAAAATCGTCGTAATTCTAAGGAACTTATGACGGAAATTTCGTCATAATTAACCCAGAATTACGACGATCTTCTTAATCCGTCATAAGTAACCCAAAATTACGACACATTTTTCCGTCATAAGTTTACATTAGAAAACTTAATTCATTTTACAATTAAATTTAGTTACAATAAATTAATTTACGACAGAATTTTCGTCGTAAGTTAATGTTTGGATGAATTTTTAATTTCCAAACCACACGTCATTTTTTGCATCAAAAAAATTAATTTACTTTTATTTCCAGAAATCAAACTTGCGACGGATTTTCCGTCACAATGTCGTTTACGACGGAATTTCCGTCGTAAAGTCATCTTTACCATGTCCCCATTTCCCGAGTTGACTTAGTCAGCAAAATTTTTTAATAAAATAATTAACTTGTGACGGAATTTATTTTCGTCGTAAATTTGGCGCAAAATTTACGACAGATTTGGTATTCCGTCGTAAGTTAGGAGGGAAAATGCAATCCGTCACAAGTTTGCCGTCATAATTGGCCAAATTTCTTGTAGTGTATATTGACTAATGTCACAACCTTTAAAAATAAATTTAATATATTCATATTTGATAGTGTTCGGTACATTCATAATGAATACCATTATTCTAGAGGTCCAATTACATAGCACAACTAGTTTAATAAAATTTATAGCACCACTAGTTTGGTAAAATAGGTAAAAACAAATTATAGAATCATCATGAGTAAAGCTGGCTTAATAAAATAGTTATAAATTAAAGTAACATAAAAATATCTGAAAATAGAACAAAAACTATAATAAAAAAATGTGAATAATTGCAAATAAAAAAAATTTCTATAACATTAAATAATAACTAAAGAATACAAAAAATTATATAACATGAAATAAAATTAAAATACATTAGAATAAATATAGTTAACCTCGGCCACTAACTTTACAAATTTAAAAGATATATCAAAAAATTATATGCCTAAAATATTTTTATCTAATACAAGTTAAAATATCAATAAAAAAATATTTTGAGGAAATCTACATGTCATATTATGTAAAATTTAAAATATTTTGAGAGAAAATGAAATTATGACAAAAAAAAGGTTAAAGGCTACATCATTTTTCCTATTTAGGGATCTTCTTCTAGAAGGTTCTAATATATATGATAGAGAACCGTTTGTAATATCTTATAAATTTATTCTTTTTTAGTTGTTGAGAAGGATTTAGTATGATAGAGAATCTTCAATATCTTCTTATAAATATATATTATTCTTCACTCTATATCTATGTCCTTCATCCCATACCTTTCTCCCTTCCTCCCCTTCATTTTTTTTCTCCTCTTCTCTGTCCCTCGCTTCCCTTCATTTACTTTTTCTCTCCTCCTCTAATACTAATCAATCAGAATAGTAAATGATACATATAGTGTTTTTTGTGTTTTTATCGAATCTCAAGTCTAGTATCACTATATTTGCTGAGGCTAGATGGTACTGGATCCATAACATTTACCTGTAGTTGAGGACAACCGTTCCTTTTTCCTCCTTTTTCAACATATATAAAATTAGCAAGCTAGTTCTTTTTTCCTTCTTCAACATATAAGAAATTAGCAAGGTAGTCAATAAGCTTGAGAACACCATTTTGTCTTCTTCAAAAGTTAAAATAAGCTAGTCAATAAGACAGACCAGGATTCAAAAGTTTAGTTGATAATTGTGTCTAATTGTGATGTTAAATTTAAAATATATTTGATCCTGTTTCTTCCGTGTATACTATCAAATATTTATACAATTTTCAAATTGATTTTAAATATGTTATTCAAAATATCTCATAATATTTTTTTTCAATTTTTAATAAATATTAATAGTAAACAATGAAGAAAGTGCTCCATGAAAAGTTTTGATTGTGTTCACTGATGAGGGTGGAAGAGAAGACTCCTGTTGGAAAAGGTGTCACAACTTATACTCAAACAGAAAGGCCTTCTTCAAGCAAGGGAATAGATCTCCACTCTTAAAATCAAGGTAATAGTTAATTTTTTAATATTCTTTGTTAATATCCATTATTAATTAGGATGGTTTGTAATTAAATGTCTCTCTTTTACATTCAAAGTGGACAAGAGTTCGTTAGATCTCCAGGGAGCAGAAAAACAAAGAAATCTTGTCATGAGTAAGCATGCAAAAGCTACTGGTAAATAGACATACCTCTTAATCTTTAAATTGCTACAGTGATGATTGTTTATTCAAAGTAAGTTTTATTTGATTTTAGGATCTTTTTATCGAAATGATTTATTTTTGTTGCAAGTTAAAAGAAGGATCAAGGATGAGCATGGATGCCACATTTACTAACTACAACACTGCAGCATTGGAATCGTGTAGCATGATGGAAGTGAACAATTATTTGCTAGGAATTCATTTGCTTAGAAGTTGTAGATAATCACAAATTTCTAGCAAGTGTACTAGATCTTGACAATTAACAAATAGCAAATATATTATGAATTACTGTATCCATAAAAATCAAATGTTTGAGTTATATGTATTTTTGAAATAATCATGTTAAATGTAAGGATACGAAGATGATGATGAAAGGTTAATAGCTAGATCAATAAAAAATTAAGTTTTTAACTAACTTTATAATCAACCAAAAAGTTTTAAAAAAAATCTCTATAACAATTTAATGAATAGTCGGGTGGACAAGACAAAAACAATAATAAAACAAAACTTAGTGTTGATGTGTGGATTTCTAACAACTTTTGAGGTTTATGGTGAGTTATAAAGGCTAATGATATTGTTAATGAGTGGATTTGGTAACAATTTTTGAGTGGTTTAAAGACGAGTTATCAAGGCTAATGATCAACTATACCTACTTTAGGAGAATGGAATTGTTTGCTACAATGCTTATGTCTCGTCCTCTCTGGGCTAAGTACCCTTCATATAGGACTCAGTTAATTCAAAAAAAATCATCACAAAATTTCAAAGAAATTTTAAATCTTGATTTTATAATTTAATTAATTATTTAAAATCTAAATTGAACTTCCTGTTGAAAAATTGGGTGAATATTTTATTAAAATAAAATATAAAAAAAAAGATATTTTTCTTATGTCATTTACTAGGAGAATCAAAACTGATGCAATAACTTATGTTTCAAAATATTATACGTTTTATGTATCACTACACCAAAACTGGCCATTAGTAACGGATATATCCGTTACTAATGACATTAGTAACGGATATATCCGTTACTAATCGTCCGTCACAATTGTTTTTTTTTTAAATTTTGTAACAGATATATCCGTTACTAATTAGTAACGGATATATCCGTTACAAATAGATTAGTAACGGATATATCCGTTACTAATTAGTAACGGATATCTGGAATTAGTAACGGATATATCCGTTACTAATTAGTAACGGATATATCCGTTACAAATAGATTAGTAACGGATATATCCGTTACAAATTAGTAACGGATATCTGAAATTAGTAACGGATATATCCGTTACTAATTAGTAACGGATATATCTGTTACAAAATAAAAAAAAGCAATTGTGACGGACGATTAGTAACGGATATATTAGTAACGGATGTTGAGAATTAGTAACGGATATATCCGTTACTAATTAGTAACGGATGTTGAGAATTAGTAACGGATATATCCGTTACTAATATTAAAAAAATTTAATAAGTTCTCAACCAATCAGAGGCTGCCACCACAGCCGCCCCCACCTCTCAGCCAATCACATCGCGCCACCTGTACTCTCAGCCAATCAGAGGCTGCCACCACAACCGCCCCACCTCTCACCCAACCTCAATTTTTCCAGATTTGTTGAAGTAAAGTTTCGAACCCCTGACCTCCTCTGAGGTAGTACACCCCCTCAACCAACTGTGACACGCGAGTATTTGTGATATATATGGAAATACAATCCTTATACTATGAACTTTTACATGTTTTTGTTTTATAAATTCGTTTAAAATTATAATTTTTTAAAAAATTCGTTTTAATTTAATTTTACATATTGTTTAAAATTTAATTTTTTAAAAATTCGTTATAATTATTTATTTTAAAAAAATAGAAAATAATTATTTTTTAAAAAAATCGAAAATAATTTTTTTTAAAAAAAAATCGAAAATAATTACTATTTTTTAAAAAATCGAAAATAATTATTTTTTTTAAAAAAACGAAAATAATTAATTTTTTTAAAAAATCGAAAGTAATTAAATTTTTTTAAAAAATAGAAAATAATTATTTTTCTAAAAAAATCGAAAATAATTATTTTTTTAAAAAAATTGAAAATAATTATTTTTAAAAAAATCGAAAATAATTATTTTTAAAAAAACGAAATTTTTTTTTAAAAAAATCAAAAATTATTAATTTTTTTTAAAAAAATCGAAAATAATATTTTTTAAAAAATCGAAAATAATTTTTTTAAAAAAATTCGAAAATAATTATTATTTTTTAAAAAATCGAAAATAATTATTTTTTTTTAAAAACGAAAATAATTAATTTTTTAAAAAAATCGAAAATAATTAAATTTTTTTAAAAAATCGAAAATAATTATTTTTTTAAAAAAATCGAAAATAATTATTTTTTTAAAAAAATCGAAAATAATTTTTTAAAAAAATCGAAAATAATTATTTTTTTAAAAAATCGAAAATAATTAAATTTTTTTAAAAAATCGAAAATAATTATTTTTTAAAAAAAATTGAAAATAATTATTTTTTTAAAAAATTGAAAATAATTATTTTTAAACAAATCGAAAATAATTATTTTTAAAAAAACGAAAATAATTTTTTCGACGATGCAACCATAAGGTTGTTAATTCTAATGATTTTAGTGATATACACAAAAAATTAAAAAATTACAAGCTTATTTGATGTGATTTTATAATATAAATCTCCAAAAAACACTACTCGCGATAACTAGTATCGTCCCGATTGCACAAAACAATATTTTTAAAATATTTTTTCGACGATGCAACCATAAGGTTGTTAATATCTAATGATTTTAGTGATATACACAAAAAATTAAAAAATTACAAGCTTATTTGATGTGATTTTATAATATAAATCTCCAAAAAACACTACTCGCGATAACTAGTATCGTCCCGATTGCACAAAACAATATTTTTAAAATGTTTTTTCGACGATGCAACCATAAGGTTGTTAATATCTAATGATTTTAGTGATATACACAAAAAATTAAAAAATTACAAGCTTATTTGATGTGATTTTATAATATAAATCTCCGAAAAACAATACTCGCGATAACTAGTATCGTCCCGATTGCACAAAACAATATTTTTAAAATATTTTTTCGACGATGCAACCATAAGGTTGTTAATATCTAATGATTTTAGTGATATACACAAAAAATTAAAAAATTACAAGCTTATTTGATGTGATTTTATAATATAAATCTCCGAAAAACAATACTCGCGCTAACTAGTATCGTCCCGATTGCACAAAACAATATTTTTAAAATATTTTTTCGACGATCCAACCGTACGGCTGTTAATATCTAAGGATTTTAGTGATATACACGAAAAATTAAAAAATTACAAGCTTATTTGATGTGATTTTATAATATAAATCTCCGAAAAACAATACTCGCGATATCTAGTATCATCCCGATTGCACAAAACAATATTTTTAAAATATTTTTTCGACGATCCAACCGTACGGCTGTTAATATCTAAGGATTTTAGTGATATACACAAAAAATTAAAAAATTACAAGCTTATTTGATGTGATTTTATAATATAAATCTCCGAAAAACAATACTCGCGATATCTAGTATCATCCCGATTGCACAAAACAATATTTTTAAAATATTTTTTCGACGATCCAACCGTACGGCTGTTAATATCTAAGGATTTTAGTGATATACACAAAAAATTAAAAAATTACAAGCTTATTTGATGTGATTTTATAATATAAATCTCCAAAAAACAATACTCACGATATCTAGTATCGTCCCGATTGCACAAAACAATATTTTTAAAATGTTTTTTCGACGATGCAACCATAAGATTGTTAATATCTAATGATTTTAGTGATATACACAAAAAATTAAAAAATTACAAGCTTATTTAATGTGATTTTATAATATAAATCTCCGAAAAACAATACTCGCGATAACTAGTATCGTCCCGATTGCACAAAATAATATTTTTAAAATATTTTTTCGACGATGTAACCATAAGGTTGTTAATATCTAATGATTTTAGTGATATACACAAAAAATTAAAAAATTACAAGCTTATTTGATGTGATTTTATAATATAAATCTCCGAAAAACAATACTCACGATATCTAGTATCGTCCCGATTGCACAAAACAATATTTTTAAAATCTTTTTTCGACGATCCAACCGTACGGTTGTTAATATCTAATGATTTTAGTGATATACACAAAAAATTAAAAAATTACAAGCTTATTTGATGTGATTTTATAATATAAATCTTTTAAAAGTATTAAATTAGTAATAGATATATTATTCCTTAGTAACGGATATATCCGTTACTAATATTAGTAACGGATATATCTGTTACTAATTCTATGTATTTGTTACTAATTAGTAACAGATATATCCGTTACTAATATTATATATCCGTTACTAATTAGTAACGGATATATAATATTAGTAACGGATATATCTGTTACTAATTAGTAACGGATACATAGAATTAGTAACGGATATATCCGTTACTAATTAGTAACGGATATATGTGCATTAGTAACGGATATATCCGTTACTAATTAGTAACGGATATATCCGTTACTAATTCTATGTATCCGTTACTAATTAGTAACAGATATTTAATATTAGTAACGGATATATCCGTTACTAATTTGTAACGGATACATAGAATTAGTAACGGATATATCCGTTACTAATTAGTAACGGATATCTGACACATTAGTAACGGATATATCCGTTACTAATTAGTAACGGATATATCTGTTACTAATGCCATCAGTAACGGATATATCCGTTACTAATTAGTAACGGATATATCCGTTACTAATGGCTTTTTTTATCTGTTAGTAATTTGCCAGTTTGGTGTAGTGTATGTTGAGCATATTTTTGTCCAAATTCATTTTGTAATGCCCAAGTTAATGCAAGCAAACTTTTTGGGAGGCTAATTTCCTGGTCCTTGTTTGATGTTTTTTATTTATTTTATACGCTCCTCCATGAGCCTATATATAGTGTTGCTCTCTTTGTAGAAAATGATATGAAAAACATTACAATCCACCACCTATTCTAGCTCCTATATTTTAATCTATTCTCTCTCTCTCTGACAAAAGCACTCCAGCCAACCTACTCACTTTGTTCACATTATTCACCCACGTGTAGTACAGAATACTCACAAAAACATAACCATCTTTTCACCATTTTTTGTACACACTTTTTTGTGGTGCTTTACTTAAATCAATTCTTTTGTTTGGGGAAAGAGCTGTCCGAGCAGTATATTAAAGGTGTAGGTCGATCGATAATTTTAGTTGTGCAAAGAATTATCGTACGGAAATTTTTTCTTGGGTTGTTTTATCCTAGGGACGGCGTGGCAACGTGATTGTTTTGCACTTTTCGGACATAGCCACGAAACGTCTTAAAGAAAGAACGATCCGTGACTCATCCCAGAAAAATCCGGTACATTTGTTCTCTTTTTCAGATTTTAATAGTCGTAAAATATTTTTTTTGTGAAAAACAATATTTTCGAAAATTGTTTTCTTTTATTTTTAGCAAAATAAATTTCCAACAATTTTAAGACGTTTCGGAATTTTACGATTATTAAATATCTGCTTGCCATGTCTACCGTTGATTTTTCTGGTAATATTGCATTTGATATTAATAAGCCTTTTCGTTTTGAGGGTGTGCACTTTAAGCGTTGGAAACAAAAAATGCTTTTCTTTCTTACTATGCGTAAAGTGGCTTATGTTTTGTCGACCCCAAAACCTGTTATACCTGCTCCCTCCGCTACTACTACTACCACTACCCCAAAACCTATTATGCCTGCTCCCTCCGCTACTACTACTACTACTACTACTACTACTACTACTACTACTACTACTACTACTACTACTACTACTACTACTACTACTACTACTACCACTACTACTGAGTCCTTTGAATCTGTGCCTCCCGCTAATGTTGAACTTGTTAAGGAGATAGAGTCATGGGTAGAAAATGATTTTCTTTGTAAGAATTTTATCTTGAATGGCTTATCCGATAATTTGTATGACTACTATAATTCTGATAAGTCTGCAAAAGAAATCTGGGAAGCACTACAAAAGAAGTATGATACGGAGGAGGCTGGCGCCAAGAAGTATGCGGTAAGCCGCTATCTCAAGTTTCAAATGACCGATGACAAGTCGGTGGAGGAACAATCACACGAGCTGCAGAAGATTGCACACGAGATCATCACCGAGGGGATGACTCTAGATGAACAATTTCAAGTAGCTGTGATTATAGACAAATTGCCACCAAGCTGGAAGGATTTTAAGAATATCCTAAGGCATAAGACTAAGAAATTTTCCTTAGAGAGTCTTATCACTCGCCTCAGGATTGAAGAGGAAGCAAGGAAGCAAGATAGGAAGGAAGAGGTGTTAGTTGTAGCTAACAACAAGCAAAGGAAGAACTCTGGTGTGGGTCTGGAGCCTAAAGGAAAGAATTTCAAGAAGGTGAACCGCAATCCACAAGGAAGCTCTCAACCTCCGAAGAGTCAGACAGCGCAACAACCAGCCAAGAATGCCGCTGGAGCGTTCCACTGTTTCAATTGTGGAAAGCCAGGATATATGGCGAAGAAGTGCAGACTCAAGCGCCAAGCTCAACCACAAGTAAACAACATTGAAGAAGCCTTCGTAGCTATAATCACGGAGGTTAACCTTGTTAGTGGAGCTGATGGGTGGTGGGTAGACACGGGCGCCTCCCGCCATGTCTACTATGACCGTACAATGTTCAAGACATATACGGATGCTGAGGATAAGAAGGTGCTGCTAGGAGACTCCCACACCACCAATGTTGCTGGAATTGGAAATGTGGAGCTCAAGTTTACCTCTGGAAAGACCCTACTGCTGAAGGATGTCTTGCATACTCCAGAGATGCGAAAGAATTTGGTGTCTGGATTTTTACTTAATAAGGGAGGGTTTGTCCAGACTATAGGTTCTGATTTGTACACCATCACTAAGAATGGTACTTTTGTGGGAAAAGGGTATGCCGTAGATGGAATGTTTAAGTTGAATGCTGAAGTTAATAAAATTTCTAGTTCCTCTTACATGTTGACTCATTTCAATACTTGGCATACTAGACTCTGTCACATTAATAAACGAAGCATAATAAATATGAGCAACCTAGGATTAATTCCTAAGTTGTCTATCTCTGATTTAGATAAATGTGAATATTGTAGTCAAGCGAAAATCACTAAGGCTCCCCATAATTCAGTAGTGATTAAAGATATAGAACCGTTAGATCTAATTCATTCTGATATATGTGAATTAGATGGAGTTTTAACTCGAAATGGTGAAAGATACTTTATCACATTTATCGATGATTGTTCTGATTATACTTTTGTTTATCTTATGAAAAACAAAAGTGACGCATTTGACATGTTTAAGTTATTTGCGACTAGAGTTGAAAATCAGTACAAGAAGAAAATTAAGAGACTTCGTAGTGATAGAGGAGCAGAGTACGAATCAAACCTATTTACCAAATTTTATGACTCTCATGGGATTATACATGAGAGAACTGCTCCTTATTCACCAGAAATGAATGGTAAAGCGGAGAGGAAAAATAGAACTCTTACGGAGTTAGTAGTTTCCATCATGCTTGGTTCTGGTGCTGCATCTCACTGGTGGGGAGAGATCATACTAACGGTCTGTCATGTACTCAATAGAGTACCGAAATCTAGAAGTATAATAACTCCCTATGAGACGCTTAAGCGTAGACAACCCGATACTTCCTACTTTAGGACTTGGGGTTGCCTAGCTTATGTTCGGATTCCTGATCCTAAGAGGCTTAAACTTGCGAGTAGAGCCTATGAGTGTGTATTTGTTGGATATGGCATTGATAGCATTACCTACAGATTCTTAGATTTAAATGCACGAGTTATTGTAGAATCAGTCGATGCTGATTTCTATGAAGACAAGTTTCCATTTAAATTGAGGAATAGTGGGGGTGCGTCAACGAGTATTACTCCTTGCTTAAAGGAGAAAGAACACACCGAGGATTTAGAAGTCGAACCGAGAAGGAGCAAGAGAGCTAGAGTCGCCAAAGATTTTGGTCCTGATTTCTACGCTTATAATCTTGAAGAAGATCCTACCAGTTTTAAAGAAGCCATGTCTTCTTTAGATGTCGATCTTTGGCAAGAAGCCATTAATGATGAGATGGATTCTTTGGAATCCAATAAGACTTGGCATTTGGTTGATTTACCTCATGGCTGTAAGTCAATAGGATGTAGATGGGTCTTTAAGAAGAAGTTAAGACCTGATGGTACTGTTGAAAGGTATAAGGCTCGACTAGTAGCCAAAGGCTTTAAATAGAGGGAAAATGTGGATTTCTTTGACACATTTTCACCAGTCTCGACGATGACCTCCATCAGAGTTTTAATTTCTATAGCTGCCATCCATAATCTAGTGATTCACCAAATGGATGTGAAGACTGCCTTCTTAAACGGTGAACTAGAGGAGGAAATTTACATGGATCAACCTGAGGGTTTCGTTATCCATGGGCAGGAAAAGAAGGTGTGCAAGCTAGATAAGACTATATATGGGATTAAGCAATCACTTACTCTGTGGCATGAAAAGTTTGACCACGTTATCATGACATACGACTTTAGAGTCAATGAAAGTGACAAATGCATTTACTACAAATTCGAAAATGGCATTTGTACTATTGTTTGCGTATACGTAGATGACCTGCTGATATTTGGTTCAAATATTCATGCAGTAAATAAAGTGAAATCATTGTTGAATGCCAACTTTGATATGAAAGATCTTGGAGAAGCAAGTGTAGTCCTTGGTATCAAGATTACTAGGTCAGAAAAGGGACTTTCTTTAGATCAATCTCGATACATTGAGAAGATCTTAAAGAAATACAATTACTTTGACTGTAAGCCTGCTAGTACACCATATGACCCTAGTGTTAAGCTGTTTAAAAATGAAGGTCATGGTGTAAGACAACAAGAATATGCAAGTATCATTGGCAGCCTTAGATATGCTGCTGATGGCACTAGACCCGACATAGCATATGTCGTGGGATTGTTGGGCAGGTTTACCAGTAGACCTAGTATAGACCATTGGTATGCTATTGAGAGGGTCATGAGATACCTCAAGAAAACTATGAACCTTGGATTACACTATGGTAAGTTTCCCGCTGTCCTTGAAGGATACAGTGATGCTGACTGGAATACCTTGTCAGAAGACTCTAAGGCAACAAGTAGCTATATTTTTAGTATAGCTGGGGGTGCTGTTTCTTGGAAATCAAAGAAATAGACTATTTTAGCTGAGTCCACTATGGAAGCAGAGTTGATAGCACTAGCCATAGCTAGTGAAGAGGGAAGTTGGTTAAGAAACTTGCTAGCTGAGATCCCTTTATGGGAAAGACCGGTTCCATCTGTATTGATCCATTGCGATAGTACCGCGGCTATCGATAAGGTTCAGAACCGTTATTTTAAAGGTAAGAAACGACACATACGTCGTAAGCACAGCACTCTAAGAGAGTATCTCTCTAAAGGAGCTGTTAGAGTGGATCACATAAGATCAGAAGATAATTTGGCAGATCCTTTGACGAAAGGATTAGCCAGAGAGTAGTCACTCGTGATGGTAACCCAACCTAACTGACTGGAGATCCCAAGAAATAGGTTCAATGTGGTAATAACAAGTCATGAAGTGATATGCGAAGAACATGCAAGTTTATATTGTTAAAGCATGTTTCCTGAAATGATAAGAGGTTTAGTAATTTAAAACTCTTAATGAGATCTATACTCTAGTTGGAGGGAGTACCTAACTTCAGGAGTACTCTTGATAGACTCACCGTTGTGGATGTAGAAGTGGGGGCCGCTTCTTATGGAATTACAGGCATTAATTCCTAGAGCGTTCACATACTGGGATAGACGTGCATGGCCTTTAATGCGCGGGCTAATAGACTACACCTTGAATGGTTGTGCGTGGTTTGATGCCTGGGATAGAGTTCAAGACTACGAGTCACTCTTGCTTAACTCAGGATCTTACTTTCTACGCAAAGGTTCAAGTCTAAAGACACCTTTGTTTATGCATGGCCTTATTTATCTTTTTTTTCTTTTTAGTACTGCTCGTATACTTTTTTATGTTTTATAAAATATTCAAGTGGGGGATTGTTGAAAAATTGGGTGAATATTTTATTAAAATAAAATATAAAAAAAATGATATTTTTCTTATGTCATTTACTAGGGAGAATCAAAACGGATGCAATAACTTATGTTTCAAAATATTATACGTTTTATGTATGTTGAGCATATTTTTGTCCAAATTCATTTTGTAACGCCCAAGTTATTGCAAGCAAACTTTTTGGGAGGCTAGTTTCCTGGTCCTTGTTTGATGTTTTTTATTTATTTTATACGCTCCTCCATGAGCCTATATATAGTGTTGCTCTCTTTGTAGAAAATGATATGAAAAACACTCTCTGACAAAAGCACTCCAGCCAACCTACTCACTTTGTTCACATTATTCACCCACGTGTAGTACAGAATACTCACAAAAACATCACTATCTTTTCACCATTTTTTGTACACACTTTTTTGTGGTGCTTTACTTAAATCAATTCTTTTGTTTGAGGAAAGAGCTGTCCGAGCAGTATATGAAAGGTGTAGGTCGATCGATAATTTTATTTGTGCAAAGAATTATGGTACGGAAATTTTTTCTTGGGTTGTTTTATCCTAGGGACGGCGTGGCAACGTGATTGTTTTGCACTTTTCGGACATAGTCACGAAACGTCTTAAAGAAAGCGCGATCTGTGACTCATCCCAGAAAATCCGGTACATTTGTTCTCTTTTTCAGATTTTAATAGTTGTAAAATATTTTTGTTTGTGAAAAACAATATTTTCGAAAATTGTTTTCTTTTATTTTTCGCAAAATAAATTTCCAACACTTCCAAATTTTTTAAATAAAAAAAATTATTACAAAATTAAAATTAAATACACCTTGTATTCGAATCACATGAATTATGGCCGAATTTGAATAAGTATTCAAAAACTAGGATATTTATAATTTCACTAAATTTAAAGAAACTGTTTAATTTTTGAATATCATTAAATTTCAAAATTTTATATAAATTTTACTCCAATCCTACCACACTCAAATGATAATATAAAATTTTGGTTGAATATTCAAAAAATATAAATAATCTTTTCAAATCTTGATTGAATTTTACCAAATTTTATTAAATTATTTGAGATTCAAACTTAATATCTTAATTTTCAATCTTCAGAAAATTTCTTAAAATCCCAAAGGAATCACATGAATCAGGTTGCATGGTGCCAGCTGTAGGTAGATGGTGCCGCTAATCCGGAGAGCCCCAAGTTTCTAACAAACATTTGACAAAGTAAATGCAATAGAAAAAGAATATTTCATGCACAAACTTGGAAAAAAAGTAAGAACTAATAAAATTCAAAACATTTATAGCATATTCAATTCTTAAAATTGCAAAACAGTCTAATATTAGCTGTAACCTACTCTAAACCAAACAAAAAATACCCTATCAAAACTAGTCCTAGACTCCTAGCAATATGTTTACACACCTCCTATACAATATTTCACATATCTGGTATGTTGAGTTTCGGGCACATAAACGCAACGGAAAACAGTAATTAAAACAATAATATCAAAACGCATCGCAGGATCCATGCGAAACAAATATTTAATTCGTAGTAAGAATTTTTACCTTAAAGAAGCTATAACAGTTATGAGGGGGAAGAATCATGGAAGTCCAAAGCTTTCACGATCACCACGTATCCCGCTCTCGCGATCTACGCTCTACGGTATCCACACAAACGCTTGAACTCGAGGGATTGATGTGTACTAGAACCTGAAAACAACTTCTCTCTCTATCTTCTTCGCTCTCTCAGTGCGCCTAGATATTTAGAATATGTTTCTTGATATTCTAAAACAGCCCATAAAGAGATATATATAGAGAAGAATATGTTTTTCTAATTATAAACCAATTATAATTAATACTAATCTGAAATTCCAATTATTAATTAATTAAGTCTCACTTATTTAATTAATAAATAATTTCAGAATTAGTTAAAGTAATTCTATTTTTCTATTTATTTAATTAATTAAGTCATACTTAATTAATATTATAAATACAACAAATCATTTATTTAATTTAAATTCATAATTTACATTAGTTCTATGTGCGTGACTCTGTAGGTTATTATCACGTTGGCAACAATTTTAAACCTAATTTAAAATCGTAAACAATGAGCGGCATCTAGTAATACATCGTTGCTACCCAAGTAATAATAATAATTGGTGATTCAATTAAACCTTTCGTGATTAATGTTTTCCTGTAATATAATCCTTTTAACCAAATATTATAGATTAAACTCGAGACATATTTTTATTCATCCTCTTCAACATTTAATCCGGGTTTCTTTGATCAATGAGTAGAATATTAAAAACAAATCAATATTTGAGCATGATCATGCATTTTCATAGTCTTACTCAATCAAGGGGCCAATAATATCTCTCATAATAATAGGAGGGTTAAATCATATATCTATCATTCATATTTCTCATACGTCTCATAATATACCCGATGTCCACTTTATCATCACCCGGTCAATGATAACTTTTAATGTTGTCAAAGTATATTAATCCTCGTATAGAAATATAATGATCTCAATTTTAAGGATCATCACACCATTATCACTGTGAGTCTTTCTAATGACATTATCAACATGTAGAATCTCACCGCGGGTCTATCCAGTGCTATGTAGAATATTACATGCACCTATGTTCTTGACGTTAGTATCATTATACCTATGACCAATGAGATGTGGTCATCAGTCAACAAACATACTAATCTTTATGCATTTTAATTGCCCCATATTATAAATGCACGATTAGGGATATTTAGGAATATTAACACTATTCTTATAATCTCATTTTTAAGTCACATACTTAAAGATATAGAATATGTGTTAAATATTCCAAGGACATTTATTATTCCATTATTTATATCGCAGTAAATTAAGTCATATTAAATTAATGTAGAATAATCAGTAGAACATAATAATTAAATAACAAAATAGTCTTTCCTAGAAGCACAACTACATTGTCTCTAGGGCACTAACACTATCAATCTCACACTTGCGCTAGAGCCAATCGGCCATGTATCTAATACCCATGGAACTAGTGCGACCATCATGCTTCTACTGCGACAAAGCCTTAGTCAGTGGGTCCGTAACATTATCATTAGTATGCACTTTACATATATGTATATCTCCTCTTTCGTTAATTTCCCGAAGAAGGTGATATCTTCTAAGTATATGCTTTGCCTTGGAATAGGACCTTGGTACCTTAGCCTGCGTAATGGCTCCATTGTTATCGCAATACAGATCAACTGGATCTGCGATCGATGGAACCAATCCAAGTCCAATAATAGATATCTAAATCAAAACAACCTTTTTGGCTACTTCACTAGCAGCAATATACTCAACTTCCATTGTAGAATCAGCTACTGTTTCTTGCTTCGAACTTTTCCAGCTTACAGTACCTCCATTTAGACAATACATGAATCCAGAATGGGACACAGTATCGTCCCTATCTTTCTGGAAACTAGCATTAGTGTAACCTCTTACAATCAGTTTTTCATCTCCTCCGTATATCAAGAACGAATCTTTAGTCCTTTTAAGGTACTTAAGAATATTCTTGACAGCTGTCCAGTGACCCTCACCAGGATTAGACTGGTATCTGCTCGTCATGCTTAAAGTATACGAGACATCAGGATGAGTACATATCATTGCATAGATTATAGAACCAATTGCCGAAGTACATGGTACTTTAATCATATGATCCTTATAATCTGATGATTTAGGATAGTTTTCCTTTGAGATCGCTATCCAATGAGATACCGGGACATATTCCCTCTTTGCCTTTTGCATCCCAAAATGATGCAACACCTTGTCAATGTATGTACTCTGACTTAAGCCAATTAATCTTTTAGATCTATCTCTATAGATTTTGATCCCTAAGATATAGGTAGCATCGCCTAAGTCTTTCATCGAGAAACTTTTTCCCAACCAAGACTTCACAGCCTGTAGAGAAGGAATGTCATTCCCTATTAGTAATATGTCATCTACATATAATACTAGGAATGCCACATGGCTCCCACTAACCTCCTTGTAAACTCACGGCTCATCCTCATTTTGTATAAAGCCAAACTCCTTGACTATTTCATCAAAATGGATGTTTCATCTCCTTGAGGCCTACTTAAATCCATAAATGGATCGTTGCAACTTACAAACTATTCTAGCAAACTTTGAATCGATAAAACCCTCGGGTTGTGTCATGTACACATCCTCTTCTAAGCTCCAATTTAAGAAAGTGGTCTTGACATCCATTTTCCAGATTTCATAGTCATAATATGCTGCTATCGCAAGCAAAATCCTGATGGATGTGACCATAGCGACCGGTGAGAAAGTTTCATCATAGTCAATACCATGAATTTGCGTGAAACCTTTCTCCATTAGTCTTGCTTTGTAGGTCTGTAAATTTCCATCCATGTCAGTTTTTTTTCTTGAAAACCCACTTGCACTCTATGGATTTTACCCCATCAGGTAGTGCAACCAAAGTCCATACTTGGTTTTCATGCATGGAATCCATCTCAGATTTCATGGCTTCCAGCCATCTCTCAAAATCTAGACTATTCATAGCATCCTTGTAGGTGAGAGGATCATCATTATCTACAAGCATCACATTGCCATTTTGAGTCCGGAGAAATTCATAATATCTCTCTAGCTCATGGAAAATCCTACTAGATCTACAAACAACCTGTGTTTCTTGAACAGTTTTGTTCTCAACATCTTGAGTCTCATTCTGCTCATGTTTCGTTCAACATTATCTTGTAGTTCTCGATCTTCATCGAGTCTTATTGTCCTTCCACTATTTTTTATAGAAAGCAGTTCTCTCTCTAGAAACACAGCCATTCGAGAAGCAAATACTTTATTCTCCGAAGGTTTATAGAAATAATACCCTTTAGTTTCTAATGGGTATCCTATGAAATTACATTTATCTGATTTCAGTCCTAGCTTATCAGAGATTAAACGTTTCACAAATGCTTCAAATTCCCAAACTTTCATAAATGACATGCTATTACGTTTCTCAGTCCATATCTTATATGATGTCTTTTGAACCGATTTTGAACGAACTCGTTTTAGTGTTTGTGCAATCGTCTCAAGGGCATAACCCCAGAAACTGATTGGAAGATCCGCATGACTCATCATTGATCGCACCATGTCCAACATAGTAAGATTTCTCCTTTTAGACACCTCATTCCATTGTGGTGTTCCACGAGGAGTGAGTTGTGATACGATACCACACTCCTTTAGGAAATTCTTAAATTCCAAGCTTATAATATTAAGTATTCTCCCCCACGATCAGATCGTAGAATTTTAATACTTTCGCCTATTTGCTTTTCAACTTCAGCCTTATAATCTTTGAATTTTTCAAACGATTCGGATTTGTTCTTCAAAGGATACACATATCCGTATCTATTAAAATCATCAGTAAAGGTTTATGAAATAATAAAATCCACCTCTTACCATCGTACGCATTGGACCACATACAACACAATGTATCAATTCCAATAATCTGGTGGCCCTCTCACTTTGTCCGGTAAAAGGAGCTTTAGTCATTTTGCCAATGAGACACGATTCACATTCTTTGTATGATTCAAAATCAAACTTATCCAAGTATTCATCCTTATGTAACTTGGAAATGCGATTCTCATTTATATGGCCTAAATGACAATGCCAGAGGTATGTTCGATTTGAGTCATTTGTCTTAAGACGATTATACAGGAGTATCAAGATCAAGAACATATAAACCACTAAACAAACATGCAACCCCATAGGTAACATTATTCAATGAAAACGAACAACAATTTTTTTGTATCAAAAACGAAAAACCAATTTTGTCCGAACAAGAAACGAAAATAATGTCCAAACAAGAAACGAAGCAACCAAAGAGGCTGTTTGGATACAGAAGTTTATTACAGGACTTGGTGTGGTTCCATCGATCGCAGACCCAGTTGATCTGTATTGCGATAACAATGGAGCCATTGCGCTAGCTAAGGAGCCAAGGTCCCATTCCAAGGTAAAACATATACTTAGGAGATATCACCTTCTTCGAGAGATAAACGAGAGAGGAGAAATACATATATGTAAAATGCATACTAATGATAATGTTACGGACTCACTAACTAAGGCTTTGTCGCAGCAGAAGCATGTAGGTCACACTAGTTCCATGGATTTTAGATACATAGGCGATTGGCTCCAATGCAAGTGGGAGATTGATAGTGTTAGCGCCCTAGAGATAATGTAATTGTGCTTCTAGGAAAGACTGTTTTGTTACTTAATGATTATGTTCCATTGATTATTTCTATGTTGATTTATTATGTCTTTATTTACTGCGAAATAAATGTTAGAATAATAAATGTCCTTGGAATATGTAACACACATTCTATATCTTTAAGTATGTGACTTAAAAATGAGATATATGAAATGTGCTAATATTCCTAAATATCCCTAATCGAGCATTAATAATATGGGACAATTATAATGCATAAAGATTAGTATGTTTATTGACTCATGACCACATCTCATTGGTCATAGGTATATTGATACTAAAGTCAAGAACATAGGTGCATGTAATATTCTACATGGCACTAGATAGACCCACAGTGAGATTTTACATGTTGATTATGTTATTAGAAAAACTCATAGTGATAATGGTGTAATGATCCTTAGACTTGAGATCATTATATTTCTATACGAGGATTAATATACTTTGACTACATTAAAAGTTACCTTTGATCCGGTAATTATAAAAGTGGACATCGGGTAACGAGACGCATGAGAAATATGAATGATAGATATAGGATTTAACCCTCCTAGTGGTAGGAGAGATATTATTGGCCTCTTGATTGAGTGAGATTACGAAAATGCATGGCCATGCTCAAATATTGGATTTTTTTAATAGTCTACTCATTGATTAAGGAAACCCGGATTAAACATTGAAGAGGATGACTGATTACATACCTCGATTTTAATCTATAATTGGTTAAAGAGATTATATTACACGGAAACATTAATCAAAAAAGGTTTAATTGGATCACCAATTATTATTAGTTGGGTAGCAATGATGTATTACTAAATGCCGCTCATTGTTTATAATTTTATTATTGGATATTAAAATTATTGCCAACGTAATAATAACTTAAAGGGTTACACAATAAGAACGTTTAAAAGGAGTTTTAATTTAAATTAAATCATTAAATTCGAAATTGGTTATTTAATTAATTGAGCTGGTCTTATTTAGTTATTTAAAAGAAATTCGAATTTAACATTAAAACCTAAATAAGATTGGTTTAGAGAAGCCCAAATGATTTATGGATTTAAGGCCCAAGTCTCTCCCTATAAATACATAATGATGTATGGTTTAGGGTTACAACTTTGCAAAATCATTTTTAGCAAAACCCTAGCTACTCGATTCTTTGAGAGGCTAGGGAGAAAGAGAGATAGAGAGAGGCAACTTTTCGGCTAGTACCGGCTCCCTTGATCGTTGGACGATCGGACGTTCGTGTGGACTGCTTTGGAGACGCATATCTTGCTACAAGGCATCACTATACGACAACATTTTTAGCCTATGTTGCTATCAAATATGTTGCCTTTGCCATGATGTTTTTTGCTAAGGCAACATTGTCATTTTTATGTTGCCTTAGGTAGAAAAATTATGTTGCTATAGAATAAAAGTGTTTGCATGTTGCCGTATGTATCAAATTGTGTTGCCATAATTTTGTAATAAACAAAATTTTACATTTTCTACAAAAAATAAAAGTTTAACGTTTTTTCACATGAAAATTAATATTTTTTGGATAAAATAATCAAGAATTTTTTATAAAAAACAAGAATATTTTTCAATGGAAGTGAATATTTCATTAAAAATGTTAAAGTATTTTAAGATGAATAATTTTATTCTTATGTTCATTAAATATTGTTAAACAAAATTTTTAAAATTAATATTTTTTCTAAATATATTTTAATATATAATTAAATTAAAATATTTTCGTATATAATTAAAAATATTTGAATATATTATTTAAGATTATGTAAGGAGAATTGAATAATAATCTTCAAAATTAATCTATTTTTTATTAAAAAATTTACCTACATAAATATACACTTGCGTGTTCTTACTTAAATTGATCAAATTTATTATTGGACAAAAATTAGAAAATTGATCAAATTTTAGTCATAATTTATTTTAATATGTTTTTTATATTTAATTGATAAATAAATAAATGTAAAATTATAGTATGTTTATTATCATTTTCAATTTTAAAAAATCAAAAAATGTATAAATATTTATAAAAGTTACAATAGCTTTTAACCTATTTACTAAAATTTTAATAAAAAATATATTAGATAATTTTTATTAAAATTTAAATAAATTAATAAATTTTTTTAAAACAAGAAATTAAAATGTACTTTGATATATACAAAGTACTTGGATACATTAATTTTCACTCAAAAAATCGAGCGGCAAAAAAACCGCCCTTCTAATTCACTGACCACAAAATGGCCGCGCTTCATTTCTAATTCACCTCAGACAAAACTCTCCGAAATAAAACTCTCTCACACTGCGCTCTCAATCTCGTAGTCTCACCCTCACCCTCGTCCTCTCGATTTCTCCGCAGATCGACTTCTTCTTCAATCTATTAGGTATTCTTCTTCCTCAATCGATTAGGGGTTTCTTTTAATAGATTTGTGCAAATCGATTAGGGGTTCAATCAATCAGGGATTTCTTCTTCAATTGTCTTCTTCTTGGGTTTGAAGGTTTTGTTTATTTAGTTTTCCAATTTAAAATTGGTTCCTAAAATCTTGTAGCATATCATGAAATACTGAGGCTTTGTACCTCTGTGTTTCTAGATGAAAGCAGGTCTAGTGTTGGTTGCCATTAATCCCTTTAAGAAGGTCCCTTTGTATGGGAATGATTAAATTGAAGCTTAAAAGCGTAGATCTAATGATAGCCCACATGTGTATGCCATTACAGATGCTGCCATGCGTGAAATGATACGAGGTATGTTTATATTACTTGCAGCATCATTGTATACATTAGAACCACTAATCCAAGGTTATTTCTCAAAATATATTTAATATGATTGCTCTATTTTCTTTCATTATCCAGATAAAGTCAAATCAATTTATTGTTATAAGGTTAGTTGCACAATTTCTGAATTTCAATACATTGATTTTGGGTTCTGTGTTTGTCCTGTTAAGATTACCTTAAGAATTTGTTACCTTTTAATTTGTTTTATGTTTTGCAGTTATATGAAAGAGTTGTTTATGCTAAGAGTGTGATAAGTCATTATTATTAGACTTAATCGGAATCACCAACCTGCAGTTTAATATTCTATCTAAAGAAATGCAACATATTAATACCATTGAAATAAAGATTTACTCTATTGGATATAAAGATATGATATGCTTGTAAAAATTTTATTATGGGTGATACTAGGTGCCTATATTTATCTTTACTTTTGTGCATCTATGGCCCCGTGTTTCTCTTTCCATTCGGATGAATCATCCATCCACCATTTACAGCCAGAGTTGGTGCTGCTACTTTTGTTTTCTAGTTAGGATTCTGGAACTACGGTATATGTCAAACTTGTTATCATTAAATACTGTATCAATCTATCTATCTACTAAAGCCTTCTCTATTTGTGATTTTTAATAAAGCAGATTTTTAAATTAGTTTTACACAAATGGGTGTAAATTCATGATTCATATATTTACAGAATATTTGAATTAGTTTCAAGTGTCCACCATGGAAAATTAATTTGGTTCTTTTAATGTCGTTAGGTGAATAGATGTGCTTACTCAGTTTTCTGTCAAATAAATCCTTTGTTATGTATCATATATAGATCATGGTCTTGGAATAAGAATACTGAAGAAAATTCTTGGTCTATGTTGAAATCTACTTCACCGTGAACATCAATTCTATCTCTGGTAAGTCACTCCTTTTTAATTTTTCATGTGCACTTTAAGCTTTTGAATGCCATTATTTTTTCTAATTACATATATGAATTTAAACTTAATTCGATGTGGACTGAAATAATACCAATAGTAAATAAATATGAAGCATAATTGATATTTCTTCATTTGCAATCAGGTTTAAGAAACCCAACAAATTTGATTTTGTTTTTGCTTTCTTATTAATCAGTTTCACAGATGGATCAATAGGCATAGCTGCTGCTGCGCTTGTGGTCGGTGGACTTGCTGCTGGAGTGACAACGAAGATGGTACTCGAATGACCGGTGGCAATTCTGTCATGCCATATGTTTATATTTTAGACCGTCTTTTGAAGTTATTTTAGTCTTATGTACTTGGTAAAACTTTGCGCGTTAACTAGTTTGTCGAATATTTTGTTTGGAAATACTTTCCTAGTTGGTTGAAGATTGTAGTGAATTTGGGTTGTTTGTTGTGATTGTAGTGAATCTTGATTATGTATTCTGTAGTATGGATTATTATGTATTTAGGGAATGATTATTTTCATATTTATTATTTTTTGTTGGAAATAGAAAACTGTTGTCATTGATGCTATAAAGTGTTGGCAAAAATGAAAATTAATGTTGAGAAATGTTGGTAGAAAATGTTGCTGTAGGCAAAATTTGTGTTGGCATAAAAGTGGGCCTCACAGTGGGTCCCACAAGTGGGTCCCAAACAGTGGACCAACTTGTGGGACCCATTGTTGTGGCCCACTTTTTTTGCAAAATGTTTAACCCAAAGGCAACATAATATCATGTTGCTAAAAACTGATAATATTGTTGCCATAGCTAGTCTATGCCAACAGAAAAGTTTATGTTGCCATAGAGAATTAGAATGTTGTCTTTGACCCCAAAGGTAACGGCCAAAATAGCAACATCAGCAAAATGTTGCCTTATGGGTTTTTTGGGCCTATAGCAACATATTTTGGGCCTACGGCAACACTTTTTCGGTGTTGCCGTAGGCCTTTTATGGTGTAGTGCATGTGTGGTGATTGTATCTTTGGACCTCCATCTTTCATACGTTTCAAAGCTTTTTAAAAGGTATTGTTTCTGTTCTCCATAATCTGCTCGACTTATACATGGATCTTGAGTTAGGATTTCGAATTTTTATTATTTAAGCACTGTTTTTGCTGCGTTTTATGCCTCAAAACCCAACACTAAAGCCCTTGGAAAATCACTCCATGACACTTGCCAGCCTTGGCCTAAAGCCCTAGGAGAATCATTCCACGACCCTTGCCAATCTTTGCTCGGCAAGTCAGCCTTACTCATTGGGGCACTCATTTGGTTTTGCCTTGCCTTGTGCTCATCAGGGAAGCGGCTCCAGCTCCCAATCAGCCCGAGCACCGACTACCAAAGGCAATCCCCGTAGGCACTCGCTTTCGAAGTGGAAACATCCAGCAACATTATGCACAAAATCAGCCAGCTCCCAATGCAACTATTATACTCCTTACAAACTTCCCTCTTTATAATAATTCTCTTCCTCGGGCATATTTTGCATAAATATTGTGAGTACACTAGAGTGAGCTTCATGACTCCCTCAACCCATTTGAGGTTCCATGCCTACTTTCCTTCAAGCACTTGGCGAATTTAGCTCTTCGCCTATGCCCATTGGAGGGGCAACAATGACACCTATCATCTGCTTCTATCGATTTGGCTTTGATAACAATTGTTACAAAGAAGAGGCCTAAAGCCTCAGGAGAATCCCTGTACGGCACTTGCCAGCATTCGCTCGGCAAGTTAGCCATATTCGTTTGGACACTCGACTGGTTTCTCCCTACCTTGGACACTCTACTGGTTTCCCGCAAGCACTCACCTTCACATTGGAACCATCCTGCAACATTATGCACAAAACTACCAGTGCCCCATGTTGGGTTTCGGGGCAAAAACATAGCAGAAAAATAGTCGTAAAACAATAAAAATTACGAAACCCTAACTCAGGATCCATATGTATAAGTCATGGCTGATTATGGAGATTAGAATCAGTACCTTTTCGAAGCTTTAAAACATATGAAAGAAGAAGGTCCAAAGTTGTAATCACCACGCAGGCCTTGTAGCAAGATATGCATCTCCAAAGTAATCCACACGAATGTTCGATCGTCCAATGATGAAGGGAGCCGGTACTAGCCGAAGGATGCCTCTCTCACTAGCCTCTCAAAGTATAGAGCAACTAGGGTTTTGCTAAAAACGATTTTTGCAAAGTTGTAACCCTAAACCATACATCATTGTGTATTTATAAGGAGAGAGTTGGGACTTAGAACCATAAATCATTTGGGCTTCTCTAAACCAATCTGATTTTGGTTTTAATGTTAAATTCGAATTCCTTTTAAATAATTAATTAAGACCAGCTCAATTAATTAATTAAATAACTAATTTTGAATTTAATGATTTAATATAAATTCGTAATTTATATTAAAACTTGTTTTAAATGTTCTTATTGTGTAACCCTTTAGGTTATTATTACGTTGGCAATAATTTTAATATCCAATAACAAAATTATAAACAATGAGCTGCATCTAGTAATACATCACTCCTATCCAAGTAATAATAATAATTAGTGATCCAATTAAACCTTTTTGTGATTAATGTTTCCGTGTGATATAATCCCTTTAACCAAATATTATAGATTAAACTCGAGGCATGTAATTAGTCATCATCTTCAATGTTTAAAAATGGGTAGACTATTAAAAATGAATCAATATTTGAGCATCGACATGCATTTTCATAGTCTCACTCAATTAAAAGGCCAGTAATATCTCTCCTTAGGAGGGTTAAACCCTTTATCAATCATTCATATTTCTCATACATCTCATACTATACCCGATGTCCACTTTTATCATTACACGGTCAAAGGTAACTTTTAATGTAGTCAAAATATATTAATCCTCGTATATAAATAAAATGATCTCAAGTCTAATAATCATTACACCATTATCACTGTGAGACTTTCTAATAACATTATTAACATGTAGAATCTCACTGTGGGTAGTATATTACATGTGGATCAACAAACATACTAATCTTTATGCATTATAATTGTCCCATATTATTAATGCTCGATTAGGGATATTTAGGAATATAAACACTATTCTTATAATCTCATTTTTAAGTCACATAAGAATACGTGTTACATATTCCAAGGACATTTATTATTATAACATTTATTTCGCAGTAAATAAAGACATAATAAATCAACACTAAAATAATCGATAGAACATAATCATTAAGTAACAAAATAGTCTTTCCTAGAAGCACAATTACATTGTGGCACTAACACTATCACCCCATGCAACTATTATACCCGTAACAGTAGGCCAATCAATCAATAAATGGATTGGATGTATATAAATCCATATCCATTTATTTTATAGATTGGATCGAAGCATGATGCTTTATAGGTGGATCATTTATTAAGATAACACATTTTAGATATCTCATCCATTTTTTTTTCGGAGCTTAAATTTAAAATCGATTTAACACTGAAAAACTCATCATTTTGGTTCAATTTTTTTTAAAAAATAGATATTCATTTAAAATGTCTCTATATTTGATCTCCACTTCATTCGCCCACACGTGGGTATAGACCGTGTAGACAATATATAAAGATGAAACGCGTAGCATACCAAAAAGTTACATTTTATTAACCTAGTTACTAACATAGTTAGCCATCTAATATTAGAATAAATATTTTACTAGAAAAATAACATTAGAATTTGATATTTTGGTGCCGTAATTTAATCATTTATTAAATTATTTGGTATATTGGCTAATGTCACAACCTTTAACAATAAATCTAATATATTCATATTTGATAGTGTTCGGTACATTCATAATGAATACCATTATTCTAGAGGTCCAATTACATAGCACAACTAGTTTAATAGAATTTATAGCACCACTAGTTTGGTAAAATAGTTAAAAACAAATTATAGAATCATCATGAGCAAAGCTAGCTTAATAAAATAGTTAAAAATATTTATAAAATCATCATGAACACTGTACAAAAAAAACATTAAAAATTAAAGTAACATAAAAATACTAGAAAATACAACAAAATCTACAATAAAAAATGTAAATAATTTCAAAAAAAAAAATTTCTCTAACATTAAATAATAACTAAAGAATACAAAAAATATATAACATGAAATAAAATTAAAATACATTAGAATAAATATAGTTAACCTCCGCACTAACTTTACAAATTTAAAAGATATATCAAAAAATTATATACCTAAAATATTTTTATCTAATACAAGTTAAAATATCAATAAAAAGTATTTTGAGGAAATCTACAAGTCATATTATGTAACATTTAAAATATTTTGAGAGAAAATGAAATTATGACAAAAAAAAAATTAAAGGCTACATCATTTTTCCTGTTTGGGGATCTTCTTCTAGAAGGTTCTAATATATATGATAGAGAACCATTTGTAATATCTTATAAATTTATTCTTTTTTAGTTGTTGTGAAGGATATAGTATGATCGAGAATCTTCAATATCTTCTTATAAATATATATTATTCTTCACTCCATATCTCTTATAAATATATATTATTCTTCACTCCATATCCTGTCCTTCACCCCAAACCTTTCTCCCTTCCTCCCCTTCATTTTTTTCTCCTCTTCTCGCTTCCCTTCATTTACTTTTTCTCTCCTCCTCTAATACTAATCAATCAGAATAGTAAATCCCCATGATGATACATATAGTGTTTTTTGTGTTTTTATCTAGAATCTCAAGTCTAGTATCACTATTTCCCGAGGCTAGATGGTAAGTCATCTGATTTTTATTAAACTTTTCATATTTTTTTTCTCTATAATCCCTAATAATTTGTGTTTTCATATGTGTTTATTTACTGGGTCCATAACATTTACCTGTAGTTGAGGACAACAGTTCCTTTTTCCTCCTTTTTCAACATATATAAAATTAGTTTTTTCCTTCTTCAGCATATTTGAAATTAGCAAGTTAGTCAATAAGCTTGAGAACACCATTTTGTCTTCTCCAGAAACCATAACAAAAACAAGTGATGTCTAAGTTCTCACAATTGTATTTAGTTTGTCTGATTTGAGCCCATGTTTTAGATTCAAGATATACATATTCAATTTTACAATTTTTGGTTACTTTTTAGATTCAGATTTTTTTTGAAGTAATTTAGAAACAGAATTTATAATATTTTCAATTAGATTTGAAATATTTAATTCCAAAATTCTCATATTATATTGCTTTTATTTTTATGAAACATTTGCAGTAAACAATGAAGAAAATGCTCCAGAAATATATTATGGCTGATCCAGGTATTTTCCTTTTCTATTTATCAAATTTATGCAAAATATTCGATCTTATATTTTTTTCCATATTTATTTATATAGTTGCATGTAATATTATTTTCCATTTATCACTATAAACATTGTCACCTTAATTGGTCTGAAGAAATGATTATATAACAAATAATTTGTTATTTGTTGAAAGGCGGAGAAGATTTTTAGTGAATATGCACCCGATAAATGTATTATATTTGCTCATGTGTAAGTTAGTATTTTGATTCTTCCTCCCAATAACACAGACCATCCTGATTGAAGGAATATGGGACAGGGTACTCGAGCACTACATATATATACACTATTTTCATTAAAATTGTAGTTTTAAGATTAATGCTTACACAATTAATGAGATTTGACACACTTTATTGTCATTTTTATTTCCTCAATCATTTAAGTGTGTTGGTTTGTTTTTGGATTTGAGATTTGCCATGCTCAAAGAAGGCGGCCAAAAAGAAATCTCGAATCCAAATTCATCTCCAAAATAGATGAACTTTCACCCTCCTATGTTCAGAATGAACTACTACAAGAATAATTGAATCAGACAAGGCTTTTTGCCCGTTGTCTGATGCCCTAGAAAACCGTTGTCTATTGAGATGCGGTCTGTTACGCAGCTCAGACAACGGAGTCCGTTGTCTGATTCCCTACAGACAACGGTTTTGGTCTTAGAAAACGTTGTCTGAAACGCGTGAACAACAAGGGTTGTTGTAGAAACCATTGTCTGACAAATAAATCAACAATTGTTTATTAACTAGAAAATGTTGTTATTTTAATTTTTAGACAAGGCTTTATTTTCCAAAAGAGTGTTGTGTGATCTAAATATTTACGACGGTTTTAGTAGAACAACCCCATTGTCTTAATAGTTTAACACAATGGTTTCCTTTCTAAAAACTGTTGTCTATTCTTGACTTGCACAATTGTTTTCTTTAAATACCTGTTGTCTGAAAGCTGTTAGGCAATGGTTTAAAAAGATAAGCATGTTTGAACATTAGCAGAACCACAACAGTTTTTGTTTCTAAAACACTTGTTTCTGATTTTGATAGACAACGGTATTGGACAGAAAACTGTTGTCTGAAGTGTTTACGACAATGGTTTAGCATAAAATACGTTGAATTATTTTTAAAACAACAACGGTTTTTATTAGTATATTGCTTGTAAAAAATTTCTTTGGACAGTGGTTTGAAATTAAGTATCTGTTGTCTGATGTCTTTACCACAATGGTTTCATATGCTTGTATTGAAGTAATGTATTTGGACAACGGTTTTATATAACAAAATTAAAAAACCAAAACTGGAAATATAAAGAAACCAAACTGACAATATAAAGAAGCCAAACTAAAACCAAACCAAACAGCCATTTCATTCCATCGTGTTCAATAAACCATTACAACCAACACATCCAACCAAGTAAAATTCACGAACTAATTAAGTTAAATATGTTCAACAACATCAGATTTTCGGATGCACATACCCCAAAAGTAGAGACTGAAACCTTCACTTAAGTTAAATAGTTACGCCATTACATGTCCATAGCATATCAGTTAGTCGTTATATATACTGCGCAACTCCAAAAAATACATAACATTCTTCTTACCTGATCCAAAAGCATCTTCATGTAATTTTTGTTAAGGAAGTGTGAAGGAAACTTTCTCCAACATATACACGGTAAGTCAACTCCATATATGATCGCTCCATTTCAACAATTCAGAACCTCTCTACATGCATTGTATCTCAAAAGCAAGCTACTTCTATTACAGGTTTCTCCTAAAAAGAAATCAAACAACAAAATGTGCAGGATATCTGTTAGATATGAAACACTTGAATGTACACAAATGAGCACTTGAACATAACCTTGTATTCTCCATGAACTTAAGTTTTTCACTAATAAATAATGAAAAAATATGATCTGTGCTATGTCCAAGGTTAAAAGAACTTGACTACTGTACAAGGAGGACCCACGCTCCTACTTTCATACTTTAAAATTGATTCGCCAAGATCAGTTAAAAGCCAAGCGTCTAGTGTATTTACCACCATGTGATCATAGATCATATATATATTTTAGGATTAACTAAATTTGTTACCACATCATAACCCACAGTTCATATAGTATATTATATCAACTGTTTTGACTCTAAATTAACATAAACAAAGATTATAAAATGATATGTCCATACAATAAAAAAAATCCAAATTAACCAAAATGTTGAATCCAAGCTTTCTTTTTGCTTAATCAGTTCAAAAAAGAACCAGAGGGGAATATGAAAAGTACCTAATAAATGCCTTCATATTGTTATAGATAGACCTGCCTTCCCCTACAGCAGCAACAATTGTGCTAAAATTATCATCAGCTAAAACCATGTCAGAAGCTTCCTTGGCAACCTAAAACAAGATAATGTAGATATATGAACTGAAACACGGCTGATAAAACTGGAGAACATGAAAATGCTAGCATGACAGACGTAGAGTTGAGTTTTTAAACATAAAGACATCAGTTCTTTACAACGAGTATAGACTCAGCACAACCCCCAAGTTGACTTGGACCAGAAACAGGGACTACCAAAGAATAATAAGATGGTTGATCCACATTTTGAAAGAAAAGATTAGAATCAAAACGTTGATGGTCTCGTCTTACATTCAGCTTCAAAGAAGTGTTATAAAGCTTCTTTTAAAAACTGTTGACTAACAAACATCTGATTCAGACCGAAAATTTAAAGCATATAGGATTATGGTGGCGAACTTTACATGCATGGCGGTCTTTGTTGTACAGACAAAGATTCAATATTATACCTCTGAACCAGAAATGCCCATTGCAACTACCAATGTCAGCTAGTTTCAGGGCAGGGGCGTCATTGACTCCGTCACCAGTCATTAGTTATGAATTTACCATTAGTTATGAAGTTATGAATTAGCACAACACGAAGGAAATCAATTATTCAAGTCACAGACATTATCAATATCGCATGTAAAATTCTTAAAAACTTAAAATAATTATAGAATGAATCAAGATGCAAGTATATTACCAACAAAGAAGTGGTACTGAGATAATCAGCAGCAGCGCAATCAGCAATCTTCCCTATAGCAACAGAACACTGATCACCAGAAGCCAACGAGCAAACTGGTTGAATTCCTTCTTTTGATCTGATCATCCTCTTGACGCTTCTTTTTCCTTGCTCACAATGCTCTCTGGAATATCTTCAACAGATACATACTGCACTTGCAAGATGGCAACAACTTGCATAGCTAGATCATCAACCAATTCTTTGAACTCTTCTTTCTCAAGTATTCTAATGCTTTCTCAAGATCACCTTCAGTTTCTGCTAGTGCTTTTTTGCAGGCCATCATTCCTGCCCATGTTTCATCCCTCAATTGTTTAACCAAAGAAGATGATACAGATGCTTTTGGTGCCCTGAAATAGAATAATGAAAAGAAATCACCAGCATGCATGATGCAGAAGCAGCAGAAATAAATAACATTCAGAAACAGGACTATGAAGATACAGTGGCTCATAGAGAGGAGTAATAAGATCATTCAGGGTAACAGGATATAAAAATAAAGATATTGTCAGTTCACAATCCAATAAATAAAAACCTTTTACTTTTAGCATACAAAAGAATAATACACAACTAGATTAACAGATAGAAAAAAAAATATACCTTGCCATTTGAAAATTACACAATTCGTCTAGATGTTGGTATAAAATGAGACATTTGCGGACTGTTAGCAACCTTCGTCATTCTCAGGTTTCTTAGCAACCATCGAAATGTAACATCTACCCCATCAAGAATAAGCGAACCTGCAGCATACAACATTAAAGTCAAAAGACAGGGATGACAAATGCTAATTAACCCCAAATTAAAAAGAAGGTGAAATAAATTAAAAAATTAGGGTTTTGAGTTAATTAAGCCCAATTAAAAATTACATCAAAATAGAGCTAATGAAACTTAGGGTTTCGATTTAAAACCCCCAATTTGTAATGAAATCGAAATAATAAAACTTGTAATATAAAATCAAGCTTACCCCTTACAAATCGAACTGATTCGAGCGGATTTGAGCAGTAAGAGAGAGCGGATTCGAGTGTTCTTGAGTGAGAGAGAGCAGTTTCGAGTGTTCTTGAGTAAAAGAGAGATGCAGCTTCAATTCTTCCAGTTCGATTCTAGAATTCTTAATTGAGTGCTAAGAGAAAAAGTGAGACATAGTTGTTAAGTGAGAAAGATAGAGGGGTACGTTCTTGAGTGTGGTGGTCGAGACTCAATAGAGAGTGAGAGAGTTTTTAGGGTTCTTGACGGTGGTGGTCGAGAGTGAATGAGAGAGTTGTTAAAATGTTTGTTTAATTTGTTTTGTTTTAGTTGACTATAAACTGAGAGTGAAAAACGAGGGAAGCAGAAATTGGCTAAGTGGCGGGATCTAAAATTTTGATATAAAGAGGGAAATTTTATTAGAAACGGGATCTAAATTTTTAAAGGGGTCTTAAAACATCGTTTCTATGATCCAGTGATGTCTTAAGTATATAAAGATATCGGTATTAAAATTTGCAATATTAAAAAGTCTTTAGACATCGGCTGCATTTGTGATATTTGCGAACCGTACAAAAGTTAATAAACACTCATTCTAGTGTTGGAAAAAAATAATCAAAAAAAAAAGGTCGGGTTGTACGAGATTTTAACAAAAATATTGCAAAAGTGCTCCTTACCATAACGAGGCACGATCTAGATTCACTGGAAAAAAATTTTGAATCATTTCTTCGACGATCGAACCGTACAAAAGTTAATAAACACTCATTCTAGTGTTGGGAAAAAATAATCAGAAAATGAAAAGGTCGGGTAGTAAAAGTGCTGCTTCCTATAACGAGGCACGATCCAGATTTACTGAATAATTTTTTTTGAATGATTTTTTCGACGATCCAACCGTACGGATTCTAATAAACACTCACTTTAGTGTTGGGAAAAATAATCTAAAAATAAAAAGGTTGGGTTGTACGAGATTTTAACAAAAATGTAGTAAAAATGGTGCTTCCTGTAATGAGACACTATCTAGATTCACTGAATAATTTTTTGAATGATTTCTTCGATAATCGAACCGTACGAAATTTAATAAACACTCATTTTAGTGTTGGAAAAAAAATATTCAAAAAATAAAAAGGTTGGATTGTACGAGATTTTAACAAAAACGTAGTAAAAGTGCTGCTTCCTATAATGAGGCACGATCCAGATTCATTGAATAATTTTTTTGAATGATTTCTTCGACGATACAACCGTACGGATGTTAATAAACACTCATTTTAGTGTTAGGAAAAAATAATCAAAAAATAAAAAGGTCAAGTTGTACGAGATTTTAACAAAAAGGTAGTAAAAGTGTTGCCTCCTATAACGGGGCACGATCCATATTCACTGAATAATTTTTTTAAATGATTTCTTCAACGATTGAACCATACGGGTGTTAATAGATACTCATTCCAGTGTTGGGAAAAAATAATCAAAAAATAAAAAGGCTCGGTCGTGCCGCCTCTTCACGAAAACGTTGTAATAGTATAGATTCCGGTAAATATTGTTCTTGAAGATCAAAGTCCAATTCGAAGACGTTATTGAAGTCGGATTTTGACGCTCCTATAGTCGAATCGAATCTCTCAACAAACCCTACGTGTTTTTGGTAACAGATGTGGTGCAGGTGATTTCGATTTTTTTCTAAAATTCGATTTATTTTCGAAATTATTAGAATTAAAAATAAAAAAAATTGCAAATAGTGTTTGTGGTGAAATCTAAAGATTGCATGTTATAGATCTTGTTTTTCTGGTCAATTTCATATATCATATGTTGGATTTTGAGCTTCATAACATATAGAAATTGGAGATTGATTATTGTGTTCTTCGTGTTCTTGGAATGAAAGCTTGAAGATGGTGATGAATAGTATTGCTTTAATCCTGTTTTGGTAAAAGGTAAAAACGGTTTATGTAAGCTAAACAATTGTGTGACAGCAACATATTTAACAGCCAAAAACCATTGTCTCTAAGATTTCAATTGGACAACGGTATGCAGAAACTGTTGTGTGAATTAAGTATAGTCCACGTACAAGTAAAACACTTGTCTGATTCTAACAACGGTTTACAAAACCATTGTCTGAAGTTTCTTCAGACAATGGTTTTGTAAACCGTTGTTAGAATCAGACAAGTGTTTATTCAAACTGTTGTGTGACATCCATTTAAGTAACAGAAAAAAAAAACACTTGTCTGTTTTTAACAACGGTTTATGAAACACTTGTCTGACCTTTCTTCAGACAACGGTTTTATAATTCCGTTGTGTAAAGCCTCTGCTTTACTCTTTCTAATAGACAATGGTTTTAGAAACCGTTGTGGAAGTTCTTTCAGACAACAGACAGATTTTGCAAAAAAAAAAACCGTTGTGTGAAAATTTCAAACAATGCTTTTACTGCCGACCGTTGTCTGATAAGTGTTGTCTGTTTCAGTTTTTCTTGTAGTGGCTATTGATCAGAAAATTACATGGATGCTTAGGAGGGGAGGAAGGCATGATTAATAAGTTAGTAATTTCTAAACTTGTGATGAATTTTTTTAGTTTTATTTTTTCATATTATGAAATATGGTCTAATTTGTACCATAAGCGTTTAATTATGTGCATGAAAAGGAAAGGAAAATGCCACATTAACTGTTATTATTTGCTTTAAGCAACAGAGAACCTAAAGGATGTGCAGGCTCAGTAGCATGAAGATCATTCAATTGATGACCTCCTTTCTTTTATCAATGGAGGAGATGAAGATGCCAAAGGGGTTCAAACCTCAAAGAAGAAAAGAAACCATAGTAGAGGGAAGGAGAAAAAGAAAAATTTTTTAACTAAGGCCTCTACTTTAAAGAAAGTCCTTCAGAACCGTTAGCAAGACATGAATGCTACTGATTCTACAAACTATTGGGGTTAAGTTACTGAGACCTTTGACATTGAGGGAGACGATGTTGATGATGACATGTTACCGCATTGATGGAAAAGATTGATTTTGAAGTAAAGGTATTTGCTTGGTTACTAAATTTTATTATTAAGACCAAAATTCTTGGTGTCACAAAAGCGAACTTGGTCCACTTACCGATGGATGTCAATGACAAGAAATCTTGAGATGTATTTACAAAGAAAATGACGAGCCTTTGATGATGAAAATTGTTAGGAATCACATGTTTAGAATTGATAATAACAAAAAACATAAACAAGAATTTTATTTATGTACTTGTAGCTGATTTATGGGCAACATATTATAAGTAGTCATCGATCATGGAACTAGTCTTGGTGTTTATCATACAGGCTTTCATCTTTCTATCATAAACTTAAAAAATGTACTATTCATCATCTTCTTTAACTTATTAAAAGAGGTATATATCTAGAGATGGTGGGTGTTGAAGATGTTACCTTTAAAAGAATGCACTCTCTTCTTTTTTTTAAGCTAATGATCTTGAAAAATGGTGGAGGTTTACTAACTTTTCCATCTCCTTGCTTGGCCACATTTTTTTCAAAGAAAATGGGGTAGGAAGGCTGCTGGTTTGTGAAAATTTTTTGTGGTTCTGTGATGTTATAATTATGTGGTGTTGGTGAGATATTTTGTTTGCCAAAATGCAAATTAGTCCCCAAAATTTCCTTAAGTTTACAAAGCTTCTTCCACCAATTCTTTTCCTTTTTCTTTCCTTTTTTTCTAACTTAAAAGTGTTCATAGAAGCTCCATGAATTAATTCTTAAGTCCTTCTCTTTGTTTGCGATTTTTGACTACACGACAAACATCCATTTATCCTTACAAAACTTTCGCTAAATTTTGAGATCAATCAAAGAATAATATTTTTACTATTCATCTTGGGATACTATTCATCATGATTACTCTTCATCCTTGGTTTTCTTTCTCTTGAAAATGATTTAAAAATATTCTCTAGCGCGGTAACTATTCAATATTCACTCCAACAATCGAATACTTAACTAAAATGGTTTGAGTGTGAATCTTGGAATATAGATGGAAGATACATACACTTAAATGCATCGCATATTAATAATATGGTTCTGTAATTCTACGAACTATTTTTACATGTTGTGAATTTCTAAAATCCAACGTGATCTGCATACTCTCATTTACATAGTACAACAAAACTACAACTTCAAAATATCCATTTCCTAACCCGTATATAGGGTGATTCGGAAAGTTTTTCCTTAAAAGCATAATCAATATTCATGAGGATCTTTTATAATATCTCAAAAATTAGGGTTCTTACAGTCTCCCCTCCTTAAAAGGATTCGGTCCCGAAATCTAAGAAGATGGCTAAGGTATTTCTGTTTTCCAGTATAACAATCTCCAGTGCCTAGGTTGACTTTCAATCCTCCAATTTTCTCACAGCACTATTACTAGTGTTACAACACTATTCAAGAACTGGAACATCTTTTGTTTTTCTCTTTGTTTGGAGAGTGCAGTAAACACTATTATGATTTCTGTAGTTGTTACACTGATTGTTGGGAGAGTGTTTAATGATTCTAGATCCTCCCAAAGTGACCTCATTTGAGTGTAATACTCACTAATATGCTTGGCTTCAAACAGCTCCTAGTTGAGCTTTGTACTTTCTAGAGCCATTAGTAGACAAACCTTTGTTTAAGGTGTTTCCCGATCTGAGGGCATTTCTAATAAATATGATAGACTGCAGACCCCAAGAGATTATCATGTTATTACATGTATCCCACTCCCCCGCCCCTTACAAAATTAGAAGCATCTTAACCTATTTTTCTTTTAGAGGAAGGAGCAGTTCCAAAGACCTCTTCCAAGATCTATAGTTAGATGAGTCCTCAAGCTTATCAATATCCATTAAAGCAGTTTGTGTTGGTTTTTTTTATAGGAGAGGGAGATATATATAATTTTGGATGGAAGCTTATCCTTTTATACATCATAAGACTCTTTATATAGAGTTAATACAAGACAAATATGCATGATTAATTAGTGCCACATAAAAAGCCTAATCAATGACATATCTTTTACAATCAAGCAACATTAAAAATACAATCAAACAATTAAACATTATGGTTACAATTTTGAATCAATATCCTAACAATTTGCCATTAGAATAATAAACAGGACAAAGATCTAAATGCTATCGGCCTTTAACTTTGATACCTTGAAAACATGAATAATTATATGTTACTTACTTAGTAAAAACTGTTTTCTTTTCATTTCACTAATCATTGTTCATTTACAAAGGCATGGTTTCCTTATATTAGAGGTTATCCTTTCCTAAATCTTGGACCATGTCCGCTTAAAGTGCTGATTAGAACAAATAAAATACAGTAAAAACTAACATAAGACAAAAAGTAACAGCTGCACATAACGTTCCCATATCATCCTGGTATCATGCCTATTAAATATATCTGAGTCTGCGAGGCCTATTGGACTCGACTAATAGATTACAACAATGAGATTGATTATGGGCATCAACGCGCTTTGACAAGATTAACGTAGTTTTTGTTGGGAACGTGTATGGGCTTTACACCAAAATTTTGATAATATCAAAGCACAAATACAATAACACTATACCTTTATTTTGCTGAATAATAAAAGCACAACACACACAAAGGCTACAGCCTTGTTTCTTTTCACTCAGAGCTTTAGCTCTTTTTTCTCTCACTGCTGGTTTTACAAACTTACTTTTATATGTTTACATGCATGCATGCACAAGTATTTAAAGTGTACAGATTACTAGCTGATCTCACCTCTTATATCACAATATTTATACAATACATATGACCAGGCTGTTATTTTTGACCTTGGAGAATGCTGCTACGTTGTCCTCCTTCACCTTCTTATCTGTTCCTGCTGTTTATTTCTTTTGCATCTACTATTCAGATTAGCCTACCATATTTCATGGGATTGTTTATGAACTTCTAGGATCCATCTTTGTATTGACGTTGCTACAGATTATAATTCATCTGAATATCCACCATCTTTGACTACCAGGTTATTCATAAAAAAAGATTAAGCTGCTTCATTTTGTGTGTTCAACTACGTGTGATAAATTCCCTTGCAGTCTACCATTTTTTAAGGATGACTTTGTAGCTTCATGTGCATCACTTGTTCAACCTTGCTACTTAGTACTTGACTCCAGGATTTCGGAATATTTATTTCCTGCTGCATATTTTGCTTATTCATTATTACAACTAATATATCTAAGAGGGTTTGACTTCTAACACTCCCCCTCAAACGCGACTTTGCATTTCGAGCTTCGATTTCATTTTCTGAAATACATCCAGTTTTAACAGCTTCATGAAAATATCCGCTAAATTGTCTTCGGTCCTGTAGTGCACCAGCTGCACAATTTTATCGTTCACCTGTTCTCGAATAAAATGATATTTAATATTTATGTGCTTGCTTCGACTGTGTGACACCGAATTTTTTGCGAGTGAAATAGCAGATTTATTATCCACATAAATTCTAATCAGATCCTCTTTTACGAGATTTAACTTGCCTAATATATAACCTAGCCACATAGCTTGACATGGGCATGCTGCTGCTGCGATGTACTCCACCTCACATGTTGACAAAGCAACTATTTGTTGCTTCTTCGAAGACCATGAAAATATTCCTGAACCAATATGGAGAGCGTAACCCGAAGCGAATTTTGAATCTTGAGAATGCGTGTAAAATAGACCATGATCAAGGGTACCTTTTATGTATCTCAAAATTCTTTTAGCTGCCATGAAGTGATTCTGCCTTGGCTTTTCCATGTACCTACTTACCAATCCAACTAAGTACACAATATCAGGATGAGTGAAAGTTAGGTATCTTAGACTTCTAACCAGACTTTTGAACAATGTCGGATTTACTGACTCTCTTTTTGAATCAATTCTCAACTTTACGCTTCCTTCTGCTGGCGTGCTCACTGGCTTGCAATCCTCCATTCTGAATTTCTTTAAAATCTGCTCCGCATATTTTTTCTGTGACATAAATATCCCATCTTTACTTTGCTTCACTTCGACTCCAAGAAAGTAAGACATTTGACCAATATCTGTCATCTCAAATTTATGGTTAAGATTTAAATGAGAACCACTACCTAAATGAGAACCGGAGATCCATTCATAACAGTTGGATCAGTATTCAATTAATGGTAAAGATTTTTTTCTCATGGACAATTAATGTAAAATATTTACAAATCAATAAAAAAGGTAATCAAATAATTGTAAGATTTTTTGTAAGATACACAATCTTAATTTGTATGTTTCTTCTTATACGTATCTGTACGTGTATACTTACACACAATATTACTTTTACTCGTTCAGCACTTGAACTTTGAATGGTATAGAACTGAAACTAAAAGTTCATGTAAAGAACATTGAGTGCAAATACGTAAGTTCATACGTAGAACGCACTTATTTCTCTTAAATTATATAAGTTCCGCACATGAACTTTGAAAGTTCTACATTTAAACATATTTTTCTTACATGTGAATTTGAAAATCTTGAAAGTTCATGTGTAGAATATGTAGTACAAATATGTAAGTTCATACGCAAAACATATTTATTTTTATTGAATTAAATAAGTTTCGCACATGAACTTTAAAAGTTCTACGTTTTAACTTCCATATATTTTAAATTTGAACTTGGAAATTGATGATATCCAATCTTGATTATTGATTTAATAACGTGATCTTGAAAGATATGCAATTATGTAATATTTAAATTTTTGGGAAAACAATTTATAGAGATTCACTACAAATTTTGTTGATTTCTTTCATTTTTTAATTTAAAAATTTAATCTATATTATAAATATGGTAAATGTATCTTTACTATATTTACGTATAGTATCCTTATTGTATTTAAAAATCGGTTCTTAGGTTCTAGTTTAGAGTAGTTCTCCACAAAGCGTGACCCTCTTTTCCCTTTTTAGTTTAATCATGTATGGCGCTACTAAAGGAAGTTCTCAATTTTTCAAACTATTTACACTCTTCAATTCAATCAATCAAAAAATGTATCTTGTAGAAAAGATATTTGACACTTACTTAAGTGCCACGAGAACAAGAAATGCTAAAGATGAGTTCTTGTATAGTGCTTTTTCACCATCATCCTTTTAGCTAGCGGTCAACGGCAAATGTTTGTTTGTAAAAAATCGTATCATAGAAACTTTTTGCGGTTCGTAGAGAGATAGGACTCCCTGTTTTAACACCAAAACCCTACTGTACACGCAAAAAATTTCTACGGTACGGTTTTCTGCAACAACTTGTCAAAGACCAGGCCCCCTCCTTTTTATGCAAATGAGAACAATCTTTATGGCCAGCCCCATTGGCTTAATTAGCACTTGAGTACCATCACTACTAAAAAAATAGGATTAAACATCGGTTACAAATTCCCCTGATGTTAAAAGCCTTTATTACATCGATAATTTTAAAATCGATGTCTTTAATGAATCAGACATCAGTTTTATTTAAAAGCGATGTCAAAAACTTAGGATAAAAAATTCTAACAATGACTCGGACATCAGTTTTCTTTTAAAGCGATGTCTAAAAATGTCAGACATCAGTTACCTTTTAAAGCGATGTTTAAAACTCTTTTTAAAAAATTCTAACAACTCGACCTCCCCTATCTTTTTCCCCGCCTTAGAAAATTTTCAACAATTACTATCTCCCCTTACAAAATTTTTCCCCCATAAACTAAATTTCCCCTCCCGCCCCTACAACCCCAGAATAAAATTTTAAAAAAAATTTCATAAAAAATACATTAAACAAAAGATAAGTCTTAGCTGAGTTTATTACTCGATCCCCAAATCAAAACAAATTGAGCTCTCGCCCTTTCTTCCATGCTTTCTCAAATGTAAACCTAGCTTTCTAACTTTCAATTAAAACACTGATTAAACTTCGTTTGTCCGATTACTACTTCCAATTAACTTTCTTTTCTTTGTTCTTTTATTTCCTTTACTTCATTTTCTTTGTTTCTTCAACAAATTTGGAGCTTGAAGGTTGGAGTTTAAAGCTTTGGGTGTTCTTTGTTCATGGAGCTAGTGCTCAAAGGGCTGATACTCTCTCTCTCTCTCTTTCTCTCTCCACAAAATCAACAAAAACTCTCTCTCCCTCTATATCTCCCCTTGCCGGATAATCTCTCTGGTAAAGTTTCCATCTTTACCAATCTGCAAAGCGAGTTGACTCGCCCGAGTCACCAAAATCTCCTCACTCCTCAAATTTCAATTCTTTAAGCTGGTAATGTATCTTTTCACTTGTTTGTACTGCTACATTGCTTGAATTTTATTTATTTGTTCTTGTGTATGTATATATAATAGTTTGTATTAGTGATGTGTGTGTATGTTTTATTAGGCATTGAATTGAATTTTTGATTTGTTTCTATGTTTATTTTGGCCTAATTGAAAATGGGTTTTATGTTAAATTTCGTATCGGTGATTAAATTTGTGAAAATTGTGATCTTTATTTATTTATTACCTTTTGTTTCAGATTGTTGCAGGTAAAGAGCTGATAGATTATAATGATTGGGGGAAGACATTTGGAAGATAATTATCGGAGAATACAATTTGGGTTTTGCAATTTGATTAATTACTTATGAAAACTGAAAGAATAGAAATCTCTTCCCAGGGGACTAGTGACGGTGCTTAGAGAGCTAGACCTTCACATGGGGGGTATGTGCATTAATTTCTATTTTTCATGTTTTAATATTGTTGGGTTCTCTCGTGTGATTTAGTGTTTGGTCATATCGAATTTGGTAATTACCTGTGTATAGTTTTTGTAATATCTCTATTCTGCAATGTAATGTACCTAGCTACTTATTACTATAACACCCAGTTGATATTTTAGTTTTCCTCTTCGTTAAAATTCATCCAGCGGTATTTATGTAGTTATGTATATGGCGACTCAGAACAATAGTTATACTGAACAATAGTTGTAATCATGTGATCATGGGTTATTATTTGAGGTGTTGTGAAACCTAAGCAGTCTATATGGCGACTCAGAACAATCACCAATTTTTTCTGGGCTACTGTAAACATCATTGGCGTGTTCTTTTCAACTATGTTCTCTGTAAGTTATACTACAACATCAAGTAATAGTGCAGATTTATTATATCAGGTTCATGTAAATAACCTATATTCCTTCCCTCTTAATTATAGTGTGTTTTTTGATTGGGCAGATGGAAAAAACATATGCATTTAAGAAAAGTTCACGGGCAAGCAAGAAATGGGATGGTGGGATGCGTATAAGAAAATGCCTTGAACTCATTGGAACAAAAGTCACTTGAGGAGCTAATCTATCTGTTCGGGAAGTTCTTTAAAAAGCCTATGGAATGCATAACACTAGGTAATTGCTAGTGTACTTATCGACATTCTATTAATCTAAGTTCATGAAAATTCAAATGGCACCTATATTACAGCCAAATGTATGGAGCATTTTTAGATTTGCAATCGTTGTAATGAGCGATATTATAACCATTCAAATTTGCCTGGCCCAGAACTATAATAGTCTTTTGATATACCTACCTGGTTCTTGATCTTCATTAATGTTGTTGTCATGTTTCTAAATAATCTGTGGACAATCATGGTTCATATTATCAAAATTATGAATCACTGTTTTATTTAGTAGCTGACATTTGTTTAGTATTTCCAATTCCTTAAGTTTCAAAAGTATGTTGATAACCAATCCAATAACCTCTTGAGATTCTATTTAACCTTTGAAGACTGGGCATATTATCATGACAGCTATTGGTGGTAGCCTGGTAGGAATGGCCAACCAAAGCAGGTATGTCTTGACATTTTATAATTTTAGGCGTGCTGATCTAGACAATCAGCTATATGGCTGAATGAGTTGTTGGGTAAGGATCATTTGGACTAGTATTCGAGGTTTGTCTCCCCTTTCAGTTTTGACTTCATTATCACTATCGTTTTCTTTTAAGGAGAGATGCTCACTGATTCTTTCTTACCTGTGCAATACATATTTTCTTTGCTCCTCTGTATAAGGTATGTTCATCTCGAAGACGGTCAAGTTTTGATAAAAAAAATTGGCAAAATAATTCAATGCTAAGTGAGGGATGCAATTGCAGCGAAAGTAATATATTTATGATTACTTGTATGCGCGCAGGTCGTGCATACAAGTAATCAAAAATAGCTTAGTTTAGTAATTTCTAGTATTTTTGCAATTTTGTAACTTAGTTTAATAAAAGTGCAAATAGTTTTTCTTAACAAAAGTAAAATTGCAAAAATTTACTTTTGACAATATATTTATCAAAAAAGCTCAATTTTTTACTAGAAAAATAACATTGTAATTTGATATTTTGGTGCTGTAATTTAATCATTTATTAAATTATTTGGTATATTGACTAATGTCACAACCTTTAAAAATAAATCTAATATATTCATATTTGATAGTGTTCGGTACATTCATAATGAATACCATTATTCTAGAGGTCCAATTACATAGCACAACTCGTTTAATAAAATTTATAGCACCACTAGTTTGGTAAAATAGTTAAAAACAAATTATAGAATCATCTAAAGATGGCTTAATAAAATAGTTAAAAATATTTATAGAATAATCATGAACACTTTATAAAAAAAAATAAAAAAAATTCTATAACATTAAATAATAACTAAAGAATACAAAAAATTATATAACATGAAATAATATTAAAATACATTATAATAAATATAGTTAACCTCGGCCACTAACTTTACAAATTTAAAAGATATATCTAAAAATTATATGCCTAAAATATTTTTATCTAATACAAGTTAAAATATCAATAAAAAGTATTTTGAGGAAATCTACATGTCATATTATGTAAAATTTAAAATATTTTGAGAGAAAATGAAATTATGACAAAAAAAAGTTAAAGGCTACATCATTTTTCCTATTTAGGGATCTTCTTCTAGAAGGTTCTAATATATATGATAGAGAACCGTTTGTAATATCTTATAAATTTATTCTTTTTTAGTTGTTGAGAAGGATTTAGTATGATCGAGAATCTTCAATATCTTATAAATACATATTATCCTTCACTCTATATCTCTGTCCTTCACCCCATACCTTTCTCCCTTCCTCCCCTTCATTTTTTATCTCCTCTTCGCTAATACTGTCCCTGGCTTCCCTTCATTTACTTTTTCTCTCCTCCTCTAATACTAATCAATCAGGATAGTAAATCCCCATGATGATACATATAGTGTTTTTTTGTGTTTTTATCTAGAATCTCAAGTCTAGTATCACTATTCCCCGAGGCTAGATGGTAAGTCATCTGATTTTTATTAAATTTTTTATTTTTTTTCTCTATTATCCCTAAAAAATTTGTGTTTTCATATGTGTTTTTTTACTGGATCCATAACATTTACCTAGTTGAGGACAACCGTTCCTTTTTCCTCCTTTTTCAACATATATAAAATTAGCAAGCTAGTTCTTTTTTCCTTTTTCAATATAAGAAATTAGCAAGCTAGTCAATATGCTTGAGAACACCATTTTGTCTTCTTCAAAAGTTAAAATAAGCTAGTCAATAAGACAGACCAGGATTCAAAAGTTTAGTTGATAATTGTGTCTAATTGTGATGTTAAATTTAAAATATATTTGATCTTGTTTCTTCCGTGTATACTATCAAATATTTATACAATTTTTAATTTTATTTTAAATATGTTATCCAAAATTCTCATAATATTTTTTTTTCAATTTTTAATAAATATTAATAGCAAACAATGAAGAAAGTGCTCCATGAAAAGTTTTGATTGTGTTCATTGATGAGGGTGGAAGAGAAGACTCTTGTTGGAAAAGGTGTCACAACCAATAGAGGAAAGGCCTTCTTCAAGCAAGGGAAGAGATCTCCACTCTTAAAATCAAGGTAATAGTTAATTTTTTAATATTCTTTGTTAATATCCATTATTAATTAGGATGGTTTGTAATTAAATGTCTCTCTTTTACAATCAAAGTGGACAAGAGTTGGTTAGATCTCCAGGGAGCAGAAAAACAAAGAAATCTTGTCATGAGTTAGCATGCAAAAGCTACTGGTAAATCGACATACCTCTTAGTCTTTAAATTGTTACAGTGATGATTGTTTATTCAATGTAAGTTTTATTTGATTGTAGGATCTTTTTATCGGTCACTATTGTCCCTGAACACAAAAGGAAATTAGTTGGTAAGAAATGATTTATTTTTGCAAGTTAAATGAAGGATCAAGGATGAGCATGGATGCCACATTTACTAACTACAACACTGCAGCAATGGAATCGTGTAGCATGATGGAAGTGAAGAATTATTTGCTAGGAATTCATTTGCTTAGAAGTTGTAGATAATCACAAATTTCTAGCAAGTGTACTAGATCTTGACAATTAACAAATAGGAAATATATTATGAGTTACTGTATCCATAAAAATCAAATGTTTTAGTTATATGTATTTTTGAAATAATCATGTAAAATGTAAAGATCTGAAGATGATGATGAAAGGTTAATACCTAGATCAATAAAAAAATTAATTTTTTAACTAACTTTATAATCAACCAAAAAGTTTTAAAAAAAATCTCTATAACAATTTAATGAATAGTCGGGTGTACAAGACAAAAACAATAATAAAACAAAACTTAGTGTTGATGTGTGGATTTCTAACAACTTTTGAGGTTTATGGTGAGTTATAAAGGCTAATGATATTGTTAATGAGTGGATTTTGTAACAATTTTTGAGTGGTTTAAAGATGAGTTATCAAGGATAATGATCAACTATAACTACTTTGGGAGAATGGAATTGTTTGCTACGTACCCTTCATATACAGGACTCACGTAATTCAAAAAAATCATCACAAAATTTCAAAGAAATTTTAAATCTTGATTTTATACTTTAATTAATTATTTAAAATCTAAATTGAACCTTCCAAATTTTTTAAATAAAAAAAATCATTACAAAATTAAAATTAAATACACCTTGTATTCGATTCACATGAATTATGGCCGAATTTGAAAAAGTATTCAAAAACTAGGATATTTATAATTTCAATAAATTTAAAGAAACTGTTTAATTTTTGAATATCATTAAATTTCAAAATTTTATATAAATTTTACTCCAATCCAACCACACTCAAATGATAATATAAAATTTTGGTAAAATATTCAAAAAATATAAATAAACTTTTCAAATTTTGATTGAATTTCACCAAATTTTATTAAATTATTTGAGATTCAAACTTAATATCTTAATTTTCAATATTCAGAAGATTTCTTAAAATCCCAAAGGAATCACATGTCAGGTTGCATTGTCTGTAGGTAGATGGTGCCGCTAATCCGGAGAGCCCCAAGTTTCTAACAAACATTTGACAAAGTAAATGCAATAGAAAAAGAATATTTTATGCACAAACTTGGGAAAAAAGTAAGAACTAATAAAATTCAAAACATTTATAGCATATTCAATTCTTAAAATTGCAAAACAGTCTAATATTAGCTGTAACCTACTCTAAACCAAACAAGAAAATACCCTATAAAAACTAGTCCTAGACTCCTAGAAATATGTTTACACACCTCCCATACAATATTTCACATATCTGGTATGTTGAGTTTCGAGCACATAAACGCAAGTGAAAACAATAATTAAAACAATAATATCAAACGAAACAAATATTTAATTCGTAGGAAGAATCATGGAAGTCCAAAGTTTTCACGATCACCACGTATCCCGCTCTCGCGATCTACGCTCTCGAAGGATTGATGTGTACCATAAACCAATTATAATTAATACTAATCTGAAATTCGAATTTATTAATTAATTAAGTCTCACTTATTTAATTAATAACTAATTTCAAAATTAGTTTAAGTAATTCTATTTTTCTATTTATTTAATTAATTAAGTCATACTTAATTAATATTATAAATATAACAAATCACTTATTTAATTTAAATTCATAATTTACATTAGTTCTATATGTGTGACCCTGTAGGTTATTATCACGTTGGCAACAATTTTAAACCTAATTTAAAATCGTAAACAATGAACGGCATCTAGTAATACATCGTTGCTACCCAAGTAATAATAATAATTGGTGATCCAATTAAACATTAATGTTTTCGTGTAATATAATCCTTTTAACCAAATATTATAGATTAAACTCGAGGCATGTTTTTATTCATCCTCTTCAACATTTAATCCGGGTTTCATTGATGTAGACTATTAAAAACAAATCAATATTTGAGCATGGTCATGCATTTTCATAGTCTTACTCAATCATAATAATAGGAGGGTTAAATCATATATCTATCAATCATATTTCTCATACGTCTCATAATATACACGATGTCCAATTTATCATCACCCGGTCAACGATAACTTTTAATGTAGTCAAAGTATATTAATCATCATATAGAAATATAATGATCTCAATTTTAAGGATCATCACACCATTATCACTGTGAGTCTTTCTAATGACATTATCAACATGTAGAATCTCACCGCGGGTCTATCCAGTGCCATGTAGAATATTACATGCACCTATGTTCTTGACGTTAGTCAACAAACATAATAATCTTTATGCATTTTAATTGCCCCATATTATAAATAAACGATTAGGGATATTTAGGAATATTAACAATATTTTTATAATCTGATCTTTAAGTCACAGACTTAAAGATATATAATATGTGTTACATATTCCAAGGGCATTTATTATTCCATTATTTATATCGCAGTAAATTAAGGTATATTAAATTAATGTAGAATAATCAGTAGAACATAATCATTAAATAACGAAATAGTCTTTCCTAGAAGCACAACTACATTGTCTCTAGGGCACTAACACTATCAATCTCAAACTTGCACTAGAGCCAATCGGCCATGTATCTAATACCCATGGAACTAGCGCGACCATCATGCTTCCGCTGCGACAAAGCCTTAGTTAGTGGGTCTGTAAGATTATCATTAGTATGCACTTTACATATATGTATATCTCTTCTTTCGTTAATTTCCCAAAGAAGGTGATATCTTCTAAGTATATGCTTTGCCTTGGAATAGGACCTTGTTTCCTTAGCCTGCGCAATGGCTCTATTGTTATCGCAATACAGATCAACTGGATTAGCGATCGATGGAACCAATCCAAGTCCACTAATAAATTTCTAAATCCAAACAACCTTTTTGGCTGCTTCACTGGCAGCAATATACTCAGCTTCCATTGTAGAATCAGCTACTGTTTCTTGCTTCGAACTTTTCCAGCTTACAGTACCTCCATTTATACAATATATGGATCCAGACTGGGACACGGTATCGTCCCTATCTGTCTGGAAACTAGCATTAGTGTAACCTCTTACAATCAGTTTCTCATCTCCTCCGTATATCAAGAACGAATCTTTAGTCCTTTTAAGGTACTTAAGAATATTCTTAACAGCTGTCCAGTGACCCTCACCAGGATTAGACTGGTATCTGCTCGTCATGCTTAAAGTATACGAGACATCAGGATGAGTACATATCATTGCATACATTATAGAACCAATTACCGAAGCACATGGTACTTTAATCATACGGTCCTTATCATCTGATGATTTAGGATAGTTTTCCTTTGAGATCGCTATCCCATGAGATACCGGGACATATTCCCTTTTTGCCTTTTGCATCCCAAAATGATGCAACACCTTGTCAATGTATGTACTCTGACTTAAGCCGATTAATCTTTTACATCTATCTCTATAGATTTTAATCCATAAGATATAGGTAGCATCGCCTAAGTCTTTCATGGAGAAACTTTTTCCCAACCAAGACTTCGTAGCTTGTAGAGAAGGAATGTCATTCCCTATTAGTAATATTTCATCTACATATAATAGTAGGAATGCCACATGGCTCCCACTAACCTTCTTGTAAACACAAGGCTCATCCTCATTTTTTATAAAGCCAAACTCCTTGACTGTTTCATCAAAATGGATATTCCATCTCCTTGAGGACTGCTTAAATCCATAAATGGATCGTCGCAAATTACAAACTATTCTAGCAAACTTTGAATCGACAAAACCATCGGGTTGTGTCATGTACACATCCTCTTCTAAGCTCCAATTTAAGAAAGTGGTCTTGACATCCATTTTTCATATTTCATAGTCATAATAAGCTGCTATCGCAAGCAAAATCCTGATGGATGTGACCATAGCTACCGATGAGAAAGTTTCATCATAGTCAATACCATGAATTTGCGTGAAACCTTTTGCCATTAGTCTTGCTTTGTAGGTCTGTAAATTTCCATCCATGTCAGTTTTTTTCTTGAAAACCCACTTACACTCTATGGGTTTTACCCCATCAGGTAGTGCAACCAAAGTCCATACTTGGTTTTCATGCATGGAATCCATCTCAGATTTCATGGCTTCCAGCCATCTCTCAAAATCTAGACTATTCATAGCATTCTTGTAGGTGAGGGGCTCATCATTATCTACAAGCATCACATTGCCATTTTGAGTCAGGAGAAATTCCTAATATCTCTCTGGCTCATGGAAAATCCTACTAGATCTACGAACAACCTGTGTTTCTTGAACTGTATTGTTCTCAACATCTTGAGTCTCATTCTGCTTTGATTTGATTTCAAAAATACCAAGGCTAATGATCAACTATACCTACTTTGGGAGAATGGAATTGTTTGCTACAATGCTTATGTCTCGTCCTCTCTCGGCTAAGAACCCTTCATATAGGACTCACGTAATTCAAAAAAAATCATCACAAACACTACTACAGAAACTGTCTTGCATAGCGTTTTTTTTAAACTTCCATAGCGTTTTTAAACGCTATGCAAGTAGGCGCTATGGAAGTGCACTCAGCTTCGATAGCGTTTATTTATACGTTCTTGTAGTATGTTACTTAGGTCACTGTTATTGAAACGCTAAGGAAGTAAGTGTGATGCAAGTAAATGCCTCAATAACACTTCTATAAACGTTATTGAAGTAGAAAAATATTATGCATACTTTCTTGCATAGCTATTCTATAAACGCTATTGTAGTGGGTACGTAGAATTTTAAAATAATTAATGCTTTTACTTTCAGTTCTATATATATAGTGGATTTTGTGCACAATTTAAAAATGCTAATTCGAATAAATTTTTACCTGTAATTTTAAAAAATATCGTAGACAATAAATCCATAACAAAAAATAAAATAAAATAGACTATCTCACATATATATAATCATATTACTTGAGTACAATTGATATAAGGGAAAGATCAATTCATAATCAAAAGTCTAAATATTTCACGTTGAGATCGTTTCCACGGATGTTTGCTTCTAACATACAAAACTACTTCATCAGCAACTTGTTTCTGAGAAACCGATTGTAGAAGTAGCCTGCCCAATTTTTCTGGAAGCTGGTCATCTTATCAGGAGGATAGGTCTTCAACTTTGGGGAATGGGTAAACTATTCATCAACAAAATTATAAAAACAATTAGATCATGTGCAAAACTATACTAGCAAAAACATTAAAAATACTAGCAAAAACATTAAAAATACGTACATTAACATTGATTGTTGTTTCATTCCTGCATATTATATCCTCGATAAAGCATCCGACATAATAGGCGCAATATATGCCATCATCCGAAGCCTGCTTCGGGCACTGCAAAACAGAGCATTTCCAACCATCAAAGTTCAGAGTAGTTCAGAGTAATGGACGTAAGTACAGATCAAAACACCTACATTAACTCCTCCAAACTAACATGAGCGGAGATGAACAGCACAGGGGATACTAGCTCAGGATGTTAGCAATGAATTAATGCATGTTCAAGAAATTAGGTAAGGCCCTAGTGCTGATAAAATCCATGCTGATGCGCAATCATGTACGCAGAGTAAGAAGTATGTTCAAGAAATTACCACCAATCTAAGACGCCCTGCACCTTCAGTACTACTAGCACTAACTCTTCTCACCACCCAAGTTAGTTTTTTTTTTTTTGTGTGTGTGTACAATATTTGTTTATAACTGCAGCAGAGTTTGTAAAGATTGTTTAGACTTTACCAGAAATTAATTTATCAATTCACATTGGTGATATCATTTTGACTCCTGAGTTGACACTAAAACAAGTGCTATATGTTCCAAAATTTCAAGTTATCGGGAACTTAGTTCACCATACACCACAGTCTCCACAAGTTATCAGTAACTTCATTGCAGAACCATCAGCAATTGTAACTATAGTTAGCTTCCATAACTATGTGACAGCCCCATAGTTTTGACTGCTTTTGACAGCCCCATACAGGTGACAATATAAACTCAATATATTAGGATAACCCATCATCTATTAGGATAATTGAATCATACAAGATTCATACAAGCTTAAACTCATATACCAACACATCAGGTCTACTACCTGATTAACAACTATTTCACCAAGTATGAGAAGCCACTCAGAAAAAAATATTAAGTACCTGTACATTCATCCATGAGAAACTATTAAAAGCTGTCCAGGTATAGCTCTTTCGATTGTGAGTGCGAAAAGTCCTTAGAGCACTAGAAACATAAAATAGATTACGTATAATTAAATAACACATTATCGGTCATATGCAGCTTAAATTGTAAAATACAGAGACATTTAAATTTTTACTGACGTTTCTATAAGTGTTTTCACATCCTTGTAATATATGGCGTTAGTCATCCGAGCCGGATCCATAAAGTAGATGTCCTCTATTTTTGTATTAATGGCAACAAGTACCCAATGTTTTCTAAAAAAAATATTTTAGTCAGGGGTAATTGCATAAAATAAAGAAAAATATAAATGTGCATGTAAAAATATCACTTACGAAACATTGTAAGGCAACAGAAGTAGGTGATCTTTGTTGATATGTCCCAATAAACACTTTGCCAGGGCTGTATCACTATTCTCTACCAAGTGAGACACCATATGCGGGGATACAAAAGAGAATTTGGATGCCAATTCCAGATTTTTTGATAAATAGACATCATACAAATACCTAGAATTAATAAAAACATGACAGATCAGAACTTGGTAGCTACAGATCAGAACTTGGTAATTAATTTATCTTGTGTTACTAGCTACAAATATTGGTTCATTCTGTAACTAATTATCCCAAGGCACAAACAACTACCAGAGAACAAAAAAGTAAAACATCTAATATTTGGAAGATTGATATCAATTCTAGATATTACCTAATGTAAAAGCAAAGGCTGGATGAACTCAACCATTGTGCATCCAACACCTCCAAAACATTCTCCTTATTAATGTGTTCAATCCAAGGATTTGCATTCCAATAAATACATTCCATAGGAACCTCAACATCAGTAACACGTTCCAACACTATTGCAACACGAACAATCTCCATAACTCCATCATGACAAGCATCATCCAGGAGAGGATAACCTAGCGGTCTCGAGGACACAACAATGTTTGACTCTACAGTTTTTTCCTTCTGTATGTCATTAGGCTTTTTCGTATGGTTCATACCGTGCTTACGTACACCGTTGTTAACTTTTTCGTTGTTAATGGCTCTTTCCTTATTAATGGTTCTTGCACGCGTCTGGCAAAAATAATAAAACATAACAAAAACAAATTACACAAGCTGATCAAATAATTAATAATAATTACATACCTACACATAAATGTACTTGCCTTATGAACCAAGTATATAACAGAAATAGGAATAAATGTTTGACCTCAAGATTCAAGGAAACCAATTTGCGTGGCCATGCAAGGATATACCCAGGAGCTTCACCAACAAGATTGGCCTCGTCACAAGGTACAGGTAGCTTAGTCTGGAACTCTGACAAATTGCACCCTGACAAATCCCTCTTCTAGTGGGACACCATGAAGAATTCTATCATTGAGGTCATTATGCAATATCCCTTGGCCAACATGTCTACGACCAGGGTCCAAATACAAAAAGCAAGGATTTTTCCCCTATAAAAATTAATTACTATTTAATTATCACCATATAACAAAACTCTGTGTACGATCTAAGTAGTTAAGATTTATCCAAAAAAAATGGTAGACAAAATGTGATTTATCCATGTTCCTTTTTTAATTAAGTTGTTTACATAATTAGATCCATGGCAGACAAGTTGTCAACTGTTTCTTGTGGATTATTGAACATGAACATTTCTTGTGGATTATTGTCAACTGTTGTCGTTTTGTTTAAGTATATCATACATGAGTGCAAGTATATTATTACATAAATTTCATATTTCATGGGACTAGGACTGTTTGACGAGAATTCAAATTCCCTGGATTTGAAGAACTGTATCTTCACTGACCTGGTGAACCTGGCAACCTTTGTTTGCATGCAAACAACACATATTTTTTAAGTACGAAAACATATTATGTTATCGTACCTGTCCTCTTGCGAGTCCTTAGTACAAATAAAGATTACCCACAACAAAATTAGGTTCTATCTAGTGCACGAGACTCTGGCATGAGCATGTCCAGAGAAGGTCCCATTGTACTCAGCCGTTCCCTAATTTTTCTTATTTTGCTGTTTCTGTGGGCTTGAATGGTCAACCTAGTTGAGCACTAGTTGACACTTTCAAAGTTACCCTTAATATATGCCAAATCTTACAGGATTTGTTTTGTGGAACAGGGAGAGTAATATGGATTACAAGGACTACTCGAACTCACATTTGAAATTCCGAGTTATTATATTTTAAAATTACTTAAATTACAAGCAAAAGGAAGATAATACCCTCTGTTCTCATCACTCCTTGATGTGAGCTATTCTCAATTCAAGCTAAAATCTTTATTTGCTTATAACTTCTAAACACTTTTATTAAGTATGCAGTAATTTTTTTCTTTATTAAGAACTATTAAGAAATTAAGATACTTCAAAATATGCCAAGAACAGGTTAGTCAAACAGAGAATTCTTACATCAGGCCACAGTTGTTCAGTTTTGCATTGAAGGGAAGTAATATCTTCGCCAGTAGCAAAAAGTATAAGAATACGGTACTAGTAAAGATATCTAGTACACATCATGAAAAAAACATTCTTTAACAGTGGACTACCCATTGTTTGCATTTAACAGCCTAAACATGATATGACAATATAGAGCAGAGAGTATGCAGGAAAAAATATACCTGAGGTAGGTATTCACCAGCAACAACATTATGATCATTATCATGGTCCCAATTATCAAGATTATCCATGTTGAAATTATCCATATGACTTGATCCACCGGATTGCACCCCCGAAGAATAGCCCTTGCGTTTTAATTCCATGATTTCATTTTTCAAATAAGAAATATCATTTTTCAACTTTGACATTTCGCTCGTAGATGATACTGCCTGCAATGATGTCTTTGTTACACCCCATCCAACACTTCTTACTCATCCAGGATACTCAGTAGGTATTAATCGCTTAAGCAAATCATCAGCTCCAATATTAGTTAGCTCTTCTTCTGTCAAGCGATCTGACATGACAACCTGATAACAAATAAATCAATTGCAAATATAATAGTGATATAGAATACATAGCAGTAAAATGCAAGTAATTGAAAAAAAAAAGTTGAAAGAATAATTATTACCACTTCCTCAAGCAGTTTCAATGTAGCAGGATCATCGACTACATCATTCTTGTTACGCCTAGCGTACTCCCACACGTCTAGTCGACTGACTACAGGGTCTTCTGCACCCTGTTTAACTTTATCTTGAATCTGTATACAAAGTTCAGTTGCAATAAACATGTTAGCTATCCCTGACTTCTTGTTAACTTGAATATCATATTGTTAATTACTTGTAATTAACAGAATATGTTCTTTCTATTCAGTTAACTTAATTAAACTCACTATTAACTCTCTAATTCGCGCGTAGCCAAGACAAGCCTTCCTGTACCGTGCCTCCATTTTTTCGGCTTGCTCTTTATTCCTTTTACTTTTTTCCTGCAATATTATTGTGTTTTTCTTTGTTAGTCGAGTACAAGATTTATGCCAAGTAAAAAAATTAAATAGACATAATCATTACAAAACGACTTAAAAAATACCTTAAATTCTTCTTTCCTTGCCTGTTCGACAAACTCTTTCCAGTAAGGCGTCACCGAGGAAAAGCTTGCGTACTCTGCTGGTGGTTCTGCAGAGTAGTTACCATTCTCATCTTTAGCCAGACTCCTCAGCCTCCCTCTAAACTGTCTGCGAAGCTCACCAGCACGTTTTTTAATATTTTTCAGATGTTCATCACCAATCCCATTAAAAGTTTCATGCACAATTGGTATACAAATATTTAATCAATAAACACCTGCTAATAAAGTAATAATAACACCTGCTAATAATAACCCTGATCAGAAATGCAAAAAAATAAGATTTGAGGTCAAATATACATTTGTCTGAAGTAGCTATATACAATTCACATCTTTTGTTATTTGTTCTCGAAATTTTTTGTCATAGTAATAGAATAAATTGTAAAAAACAACTGTGAAATAAACTCTACTTATATTGCTCTAATTCCCAAGGTCAATACACCTACTCATATGCGTGATTTTAGGCCTATATCCCTTTGCACCATTGCTTACAAGTGCATATCCAGGATCATAGCCACGAGACTAAAATCTGTTTTGCCTGGTGTCATTGATATTGCCCAATCGGCTTTTATTCCTGGTAGAAAAATTTCTGATAACATTCTTTTAGCTCAAGAATTATTCAGGGGTTTTGATAGGGAAACTGGGACATCAAGGTGTGCTCTTAAGCTTGACCTTCACAAAGCTTTTGACTCCGTTAGCTGGGATTTTATTTTAGCTGTCCTACACAAAATGAATTTCTCTCCGCGATTTGTGCATTGAATTCAGTTATGCATCTGTCAAGCTGAATATTCTGTTAAGCTGAATGGTATAGTTCATGGTTACTTCAATGGTACTAAAGGCATTCATCAAGGTGACCCTATATCTCCTTACATCTTCGTCCTATGTATGAATGTCCTATCTCAAATTTTGAAGACCAAACCTGTAGGGTTTAAGCATCATTGGAGGTGCAAGGATCTTGATCTCACACACTTATTTTTCGCAGATGATGTACTATTCTTTAGCAATGGGGATCAGACCTCCATTACTCACATCATGGATTCTGTGCGTGCCTTTTCTGAAATAAGTTGTCTCGTTCCAAGCGTTCAAAAGAGTACTGCTTTCTTTTGTAATTGCTCCCGGTCTCTCATGGCCTGGTTTGATGATTTTTTTGGAATTCCTAGAGGTGTCCTTCCAGTCCGGTTTTTAGGGGTGCCCCTCATATCCTCTCAGCTATGTATCAATGATTGCATTCCACTTATACAACATCTAACCAACAGGATCAATAACTGGACATCTTTACTACTAGCTTTCGCGGGAAGGGTGCAACTAATACGTTCCGTTCTTTTTGCAATTCAATCATTCTGGTCGAACCATTTCATGCTACCTGCTGCAATTCATGATATAGTTCAGTCCTTGCTTACCAAATTCCTTTGGAAAGGCAACATTAATGATAAGGGAGGAGCAAAGGTGAGTTGGAAAACAATATGTCTACCTAAAAATGAAGGAGGATTAGGGTTGAAGGATTCGACTCAATGGAACAAGGCACAAATCATTTCTCATTTGCTTCAAATTATTAGAAAAGCTCCTTCTTTGTGGGCAACCTGGGTAAACAAAACGGTGCTAAAACGAAAGCATTTCTGGACTATGGAAATCCCTTCAGACTGCTCTTGGATCTGGAAAAAAGTTCTACGGATGCGTCAACTTGCACTTCGATTTATCACTTATTCGATAGGTGATGGCTCCAACATATCTCTATGGTTCGATCCCTGGTGGAACGGTGCGTGTCTGGCACATTCTTTGACAGCTACTATTATATCGCAGTATGGCATGCACAAGGATGCTAAGGTTCACAACCTTATCTCTTCTGGTACCTGGTGCTTACCTCAACCAAATCAGAGTCTACACCATGTGGATCACACTTTGTCTCAATGGGTAATCTCCTTTACCTATCCTAGTTTCAATCTAGATAATCGAGATACAATTTTATGGGATGGTCTGGACACTCGTAAGGTCAAGACTTGGCATGTTTGGGACTCTATTAGAAGTCGAAATCAACAGGTGTCGTGGTTCCAATCTGTGTGGCATCAACTCAAAGTGGAAAGGTACGCTCATCACCAGCGGTTACTTAGTCAGGGCCGTCTAAATACCTTGGCCCGCCTGGCAAGGTTTGGACTTCAGGTGGATCAACACTGCATGATGTGTGTAGGTAGCCGGGAAACGGACAATCATTTGTTCCTCCATTGCTCGTTCAGCCGCCATGTCCTATCAACTATTCTTCGGTTGTTTAACTTGGGAATAACGGGCAACAATTGGCCTGAATTTCAACAACACATACTTCATATTCCGGATGGGGCAAAGAGGAAAATCATTTTACTTTTGGTTCAGGTCTACACCTATTTTATCTGGCGTGAACGAAATGCAAGATTGCACAATAGAGGAATCATGCAACCGAAAACGCTCCTGGCCATCATTATGGAAAACTCGTGTGCCAAGCTTCAGAGCTCATCCTGGTTTTCTGAAATTGTGAAGAGTAGGACTGAATTAATATTTTAACCTAGTCTTCTGCTTTGTGGTTGCTTTTCAGTTCTATCTATGTCTACATAGAACATGGGTTAATCCTCTGTAATTTTCTTTCTTAATATAATTATTAACTTAGCAAAAAAAAAAACAACTGTGAAAGGTATTTTAGCAGGTAAAATTATTTGTTATTATCAAAAGATAACACGCATACTGGAATGCAATCCAAAAAATGATACAAGCAATGGCCCTGTAGCATTTATAATACATAGGTATAAATGGTGGTCCAACCGAGTTAGCATTTATAATACATAGGTATAGGTATAAACAATAGTGGAGTGGACTGAGGATTGTCGCAAAAATCAGAATGTGGATGTTTTGGTAGGTCTGTTGGATCCAAAGATTAGCAAGGCCAGATATGAAATTTATCGTAAATACATTAGTAAGCTGTACAGAGGACAATCTTCAAGCTCAGTTACCAGTTTAAATTTACTAGTATAGGTTGGTTAGTAGTAACTTAGTATAACAGTATAGTGAAAAACTGCATGTACCTCTTTAGTAGTGCATAGTGCAGGGAACAAAATTGTATGAACTACTAAAAATCAACATTGGTAGCTGCTGGTCTTTAAGGGGAAAAAAATCGACAAAATTTTAATGTATATGATTCGTGTGATAGTAGATGTTGATTCTTGAAAAATGAGAGCAAAATAGCACAAGAAATTGATGCTTTACACGGGAAAATGGTACCTTTATTTCATCGCACAGAGCTTGTTTAACAGGAAGCCACTCTTTTTTGCGCCAATCATCACATCTGATTGGTATATTCCGTCTTGCATAATTGCCAATAAAAAATGCAAGTTTTGTTGACTCTTTGCCAATTGGTTGTCCCCGATCATTCCATTCAACCTAAAACAATATTTAAATAAATTTTTAAATCTCAAAGCATGTGTTAAATAAATCTTTATATGCACGTTTTGTCGATTTATCTTATTACCGTCTGCACTAGCCCCTTACTCCAAGCTCTCTTTACATTCAACATGTTAACTATCCCTCGCTTCCTGCTTTTTTCTGTGACACCAGTTTCATCCATGCCATCTGTCCCACATGTTTTTTTGGAGGAGGATTCCATAATCCTGAAATAAACACACACAACAATTAATACATGAATTTAGCAAAAAAAATAATTAATACATGAAAATTGAAGAATTTGTTGTCTGGAATTTGTAAAGCAATTACATAACCAGTAACATGATATCACAGATGGTAAATCCTCTGAAAAATCTCCCTTAACCGGAAACTAAAAGCAGAACATGATATTCTATGCCCAGTAACGGTTAGAAAAACAAGTTTATTATTACAAGTATTTATATTAGTTTGTATGTTGTATAAGATGGTAGCATGCACAGCAAGGACAACAGTACTAGTTATCAAAATGAAACAGTAGAGCCTTGTAATTTCAGCTCATCAATCCACTATGGTGGCCAAGAAGTTTATTCTACAGATATCCAACCTAAAAAGACTCATAGTGCTGTAAGTAACTTTTTTCATCCTAACAACTCTGTTTTACAATTATACTTCATCCATAATACAAGTTTATAGACGAAAATAAACACAACATTTGAGAAAAATCAATTCTGAGAGACAAGTTTACGTACATTTCTTAGATTTGCTTTTCCTTTTGCGTTTTTTATTAGGCTTTGATCTTTCGTGCCCATGCACATTAAAAAATTCCGGATTCACATATTCACCCTCGTCATGATCATTTCTAGAATAAAAATATTCAAAATCATCATTGTGTGTGAAGCTCGTGGGAATATTCAGTCCAACAAAAGGATCATCAACATTATCCACTTCTTCGTCTACACCATCACTAACTTGATAGCTATTGTTGAGCTTGTTTGACAGGACAGCAATGGACCACTTCTTATCAACTGGATCAGTAACATAGAAAACTTGTTGGGCTTGTGTTGCCATTATGAACGAATCATCTTTGTAACCAACCTTGGAAATATCAACTCGTATGAATCCGGAATCTTCAACATGTACACCACCAACATTTTTAACCCAAAGGCAATCAAAAACAGGCACTTTGAACCCAACATAGTCAAGCTCCCAAATATTTGCAATCCTTCCAAAGTATGTCGTGTCTGCCAAAACTGGATTTGTGTCATTACTTGACTGGTGCAGTGCCGTCGCTGTTATTGAAACTCCACTATTCTGCATTGTGCTTGTCGAATCATGTTCTTGTCTGTAGAAAGTGTATCCATTTATGAGATAACATTTGTAAGAATACACAAAGGAATCGGGACTTCTTGACAACCACTTAACTCTATCTGAAATTGATTCATTGTTTTGCATCAACTCATTTGATACATTACTCTTGAACCAATCAACAAATGTGTGATTGTGCTCAACTTCAATCCAATTAGCACCTTTACCTGGATGTTCAGCAGTGATAGATTTCTTATGCAAATCTACAAAGGGAACAACATCAACAGTGTTGTGTAGAACACAAAGGTGCACTCGATGCCATTGTGCACTATCGATCTGAACTTGTTCACCTCCGGTTACACCTTCACCATGACGCCTACCACTATGACGATCAATTGGCAAACCAATTGCTTCCACATTTGGGATAAATTCTGACCAAAACTCTATTGCTTCTTCTATTAAATAGCGTTCAGCGATGCATCCCTCTGGTCGATATCTGTTCATCACATATGCTTTTAAAATTTTTAAATATCACTCAACTGGATACATCCATCTCATACGAGCAGGACCACACATCCTAGTCTCATAAATCAAGTGCACAGTTAGATGAATCATAATGTCGAAGAAGGCTAGTGAAAAATACATCTCAACCTCACAAAGTGTCTCAACAATTTGTCTTTGTAGATATGACAACCTTCTTGGGTCAATGACTTTGCTACTCATTGATTTAAAGAACCAACATAACTTTGTGATCGTTATCCGTACCTTTTCTGGAAAAATCGAACGAATAGCAATTGGAAGCAAATTCTCCATGATGACATGACAATCATGTGATTTTAAACCTTTTAACTTTAAATCACTCAAAGATACAAGATTCTTGATGTTGGATGAGTATCCTTCTGGCACCTTAACAGAATGGAGTGATTGTAGTAGCACTCTCATCTCATCCTTGGAGAGAGTATGGGCAGCAGAAGGTAAATATGGTGTTGATTTGCCTGGTATATTCACAGGAACTAGTTTGTCTCTTATTCCCATCTCCGCCAAATCCATCCGTGCATTATGACCATCTTTAGTTTTACCCGGAACACTAAGCATGGTATTAATTAGGCTGTCAAAAACATTTTTCTGCACATGCATGAGATCAATAAAATGTCTAACATAAAGGTCCTTCCAATAGCTCAACTCAAAGAAGATTGAACGCTTCTTCCAACCCCTAGTGGGAACATCCTTGGCAAATTTCTTACCAAATTGTATGTTTAAATTTTCAACTTCTTTAAACACTTCATCACCTGATCTTATAGGAGGAGCACCTCGTTCTTCCACTTCACCATTGAATGCTAATGGCATATTTCTGTAACGATGGTTTGAGGGCAACCACCGCCTATGCCCCATATAAACATATTTCTTGCAATGTTTCAATCGGATATGATCGGTCTGCTCACCACATAAAGGACATGCATAATATCCTTTTACACTATATCCAAAAATATTGCTGTTAGCAGGAAAATCACTTATTGTTCCGAATAACATGGCCTTCAACCTAAACTGATCTTTCCTATATCCATCAAGTACTTCAATGCCCTCTTCACAAAGTAGTTTCAGGTCCTCGATTAAAGGTTCCAAGTATACAATAATGTCATTACCAGGCTGTATAGGACCAGATATAAGGATAGACATCATCATATACTTGCGCTTCATGCAAAGCCACGGTGCCAAGTTATAGATCATCAGAATCACAGGCCACGTACTATGAGAACTACTTTGAAGACCGTGTGGATTCATCCCATCTGTTGAAAGTGCTAGACGGAGATTCCTTGGTTCCTTCCCAAAATCCTTATGCATATCATCAAAAGTCTTCCACTGAGGTGAATCAGTAGGGTGTCTCAACATCCCATCTTTAACTCTCCCATCATGATGCCATGTCAAATTTTTAGCATCTTCCACACTAGAATACAATCGCCGAAGTCTGGGTATAAGTGGAAAATACCACATGACCTTGGCCGGAGAATTGCCATTCTTGTAACGTTCTAAATCATACTTTGGACATTTATCCAACTCTGCATACTCCTTTCGATATAAAATACAATAATTAGGGCAAGCATGAATCCTATTATGTACTAACCCAATGGATTTGAGCATTTGTTTAGCCTCATAGGTTCTACGAGGGAGGACATTGCCTTCTGGCAAGAGTTCACTAACAGGTGTGAGCATCTCTGTGAAGAACACATCAGAAACTTGATGCCCAACTTTTAAGTTATATAAAGTCAACACAGCTGATAATTTAGAAAACCTGGTGCACCCAGGCCATAATGGTAAAGCACAATCATCCTTTAACCTCTCGCTCATATCAGGATGATCGTGTAACTCTTCATTGAGCACGTTTGGAATATCATTTTTATCACCAAAATTACTACCATCGTTGTCCATAAAATTACTAACCCTTTTATCTGTAAATGAATAGTTTGAATTTAAATTACTTGTACTACGTTCTCCTTTCTTTTCACCATGATATGTCCAACATGTATAAGTTTTATCAATACCGTGGATTCTCAAGTGTTCCATCAATTTGGCCAGCCCATCAACTTCAACAACATTCAGACATTTTTGACATGGACACAAGATGAACCTAGTATCTTTTACATGTTTTTCTACATATTTACAGAACTCCGTCACACCTTTCTTATATTCTTCTGACATACGATCGGCTTTCACCCAATTACGATCCATTGTAGCACCAAAAAATATTAGTGTTTTAATTCTACAATTCAACTAGAAAGAATCCCTTCAAGTTCTTTCTCGTATGGGAACTTCTCTTTCCTCTGAAACTGAATTAATGACAGCAAAATATTAGCATTTACAGTCATGCTTTAATGAGGTCATGGGCAGCTGCAAAAACAAAGGCAATTGAAAACGGAAAGGAGACAGTAATAGTAAGAGTAAAAGGTAGATATTAGTGTTAATGTAGTTGTTTCTTTTTGAAGTCTTTTTTCATTCTGTTAGAATTTATTTTATTTTTATTGTTGATTGAATTGTTTTAGTTACAACTTATTACATCTATAATTATTTTGTAGCAAGACAATACCCATAGATGAACAAACATATGTTTGGTGAAGGAGAACAATTCACCTGAACAGGTGAATAACTGATGAGCATGTAAATTATCGGAGCTTATTACATTTCTTTTGAGGTGACACTTAATTGCCTATCATATTTTTCTTATTCCTCCATCGTGTCTTTCTCAACTCCCACCACTTGGCTAGTCCTCTTTCTTATTAATTAACATACATATCCCTGACTCCTATTGCTCTCTTTTGTGACAATGAATTAATCTTACATGTTGCTTTCAACCATATACTAGGAGAGAACTGCATTTAGGTACCGATTGTCATTTAGCAAGACGTTTACTCCAAGATTTTATACACCAAGTATGTTCTCTGTCCTTAACTTAGGCCTAGCAGATTTGGTTTGTTAAATTGTAGTAGTAAGAACATTTGAAATGGCCTGATTACTTTGGTAATGACCTGATTCCTACCTAGCCATTGTCATTCCTACTTGTGGAAGATCTTTTTCTTGAAATGGAAATTTGAGCTTTTACATAACTATATCAACTTGGTACTGCTTTTGTCTTGCATTCCTACCTCGTAAAACACATCTCTAAAGATATTATTTGAAACAACCCAAAGAACAAACATATACCCACAATTGAACATTACAATAAGAACAAACATATACCCATAGATGAACATTACAATAAGAACATTACATACCTGTTATACCAAGCTCAAAACTCGCAGCTCACGGCTCCAAGTCTCCAAACTCCAAACTCCGAGCCTTCAAACTGCGAATCTGTGGACAAAACAACAAATCGAGTGAGAAGATAGTCGAAATAAAAGCAAGAAAAGAAACTAGGGAAAGGGGTGAAGCTAATTCAGCAAACGAGGGGTGAAGATAGTCGATTGAATGAGATAGGGGGAGAGCTAGGGTTCTTGTGGGTATATGTTTGGTCTCTGGGTTGTAAAACTAAAATCCAAAAACAACAAATTCGTAATACCTAATCGAAGAGCAAAACTTGTAATTGTAAGTTGTCGCTGATGAAGAAATCGCTGATGAAGAAATCGCCGTTAAAACTTTTGGGTGTTCTTAGAAAAGAGAAAAGCAATGGGCCGGGTTTTAATCGATTGGATACGTATATTATTGTTTTAATTATAAAAAATGATATTAAAACTACTTGTGATACACTTACTACAATAACGTTTCTTGAAGCGTTGCCCAAGTATCAACAATTACAAAATAAATTAATTCAAAATTACTTAAAATACATTACCTTCCATAGCGTTTCAATAAACGGCATAGAAGTGCACACTTGCATAGCGTTTGGACAAAAAACGCTATTGTAGCATTTTTTCGTTTTTATTTTGATTTTTCTAATTTTTCAATTGTTACTTCCATAACGTTTATTAAGAAAAACGCTATGCAAGTGATCTACTTCCATAACGTATAGTTAAAACGTTATTGTAGTACCATGTCCTAAACTCAAATTTGTAGTAGTGAAAATTTCAAAGAAATTTTAAATCTTGATTTTATACTTTAATTAATTATTTAAAATCTAAATTGAACCTTCCAAATTTTTTAAATAAAAAAAATCAGTACAAAATTAAAATTAAATACACCTTGTATTCGATTCACATGAATTATAGCCGAATTTGAAAAAGTATTCAGAAACTAGGATATTTATAATTTCAATAAATTTAAAGAAACTGTTTAATTTTTGAATATCACTAAATTTCAAAATTTTATATAAATTTTAATCCAATCCAACCACACTCAAATGATAATATAAAATTTTGGTAAAATATTCAAAAAATATAAATAAACTTTTCAAATCTTGATTGAATTTCACCAAATTTTATTAAATTATTTGAGATTCAAACTTAATATCTTAATTTTCAATCTTCAGAAGATTTCTTAAAATCCCAAAGGAATCACATGAATCAGGTTGCATGGTGCCAACTGTAGATGGTGCTGCTAATCCGGAGAGCCCCAAGTTTGTAACAAACATTTGACAAATTAAATGCAATAGAAAAAGAATATTTTATGCACAAACTTGGAAAAAAAGTAAGAACTAATAAAATTCAAAACATATATAGCATATTCAATTCTTAAAATTGCAAAACAGTCTAATATTAGCTGTAACCTACTCTAAACCAAACAAGAAAATACCCTATAAAAACTAGTCCTAGACTCCTAGCAATATGTTTAAACACCTCCCATACAATATTTCACATATCTGGTATGTTGAGTTTCGAGCACATAAACGCAACGGAAAACAATAATTAAAACAATAATATCAAAACCCATGGCAGGATCCATGCGAAACAAATATTTAATTCGTAGTAAGAATTTTTACCTTAAACAAGCTTTAACAGTTATGAGGGGGAAGAATCATGGAAGTCCAAATCTTTCACGATCGCCACGTATCCCGCTCTCGCGATCTACGCTCTACGGTATCCACACAAACGCTTGAACTCGAAGGATTGATGTGTACCATAAACAAATTATAATTAATACTAATCTGAAATTCCAATTTATTAATTAATTAAGTCTCACTTATTTAATTAATAACTAATTTCAGAAATAGTTTAAGTAATTCTATTTTTCTATTTATTTAATTAATTAAGTCATACTTAATTAATAATATAAATATAACAAATCACTTATTTAATTTAAATTCATAATTTACATTAGTTCTATGTGTGTGACCCTGTAGGTTATTATCACGTTGGCAACAATTTTAAACATAATTTAAAATCGTAAACAATGAGCGGCATCTAGTAATACATCATTGCTACCGAAGTAAATAATAATTGGTGATCCAATTAAACCTTTCGTGATTAATGTTTTCGTGTAATATAATCCTTTTAACCAAATATTATAGATTAAACTCGAGGCATGTTTTTATTCATCTTCTTCAACATTTAATCCGGGTTTCTTTGATCAATGAGTAGATTATTAAAAACAAATCAATATTTGAGCATGGTCAAGCATTTTCATAGTCTTACTCAATCAAGGGGCCAATAATATCTCTCCTAGAAATAGGAGGGTTAAATCAAATATCTATCAATCATATTTCTCATACGTTTCATAATATGCACAATGTCCAATTTATCATCACCCGGTCAACGATAACTTTTAATGTAGTCAAAGTATATTAATCCTCGTATAGAAATATAATGATCTCAATTTTGAGGATCATTACACCATTATCACTGTGAGTCTTTCTAATGACATTATCAACATGTAGAATCTCACCGCGGGTCTATCCAGTGCCATGTAGAATGTTACATGCACCTATGTTCTTGACGTTAGTATCACTATACCTATGACCAATGAGATGTGGTCATCAGTCAACAAACATAATAATCTTTATGCATTTTAATTGCCCCATATTATAAATAAATGATTAGGGATATTTAGGAATATTAACAATATTTTTATAATCTCATTTTTAAGTCACATACTTAAAGATATAGAATATGTGTTACATATTCCAAGGACATTTATTATTCCATTATTTATATCACAGTAAATTAAGGCATATTAAATTAATGTAGAATAATCAGTAGAACATAATCATTAAATAACAAAATAGTCTTTCCTAGAAACACAACTACATTGTCTCTAGGGCACTAACACTATCAATCTCACACTTGCACTAGAGCCAATCGGCCATGTATCTAATACCCATGGAACTAGTGCGACCATCATGCTTCCGCTGCGACAAATCCTTAGTCAGTGGGTCTGTAACATTATCATTAGTATGCACTTTACATATATGTATATCTCCTCTTTCGTTAATTTCCCGAAGAAGGTGATATCTTCTAAGTATATGCTTTGCCTTGGAATAGGACCTTGGTTCCTTAGCCTGCGTAATGGCTCTATTGTTATTGCAATACAGATCAACTGGATCTGCGATCGATGGAACCAATCCAAGTCCACTAATAAATTTCTAAATCCAAACAACCTTTTTGGCTGCTTCACTGGCAACAATATACTCAGCTTCCATTGTAGAATCAGCTACTGTTTCTTGCTTCGAACTTTTCCAGCTTACAGTACCTCCATTTAGACAATATATGAATCCAGACTGGGACACAGTATCGTCCCTATCTGTCTGGAAACTAGCATTAGTGTAACCTCTTACAATCAGTTTCTCGTCTCCTCCGTATATCAAGAACGAATCTTTAGTCCTTGTAAGGTACTTAAGAATATTCTTGACAGATGTTCAGTGACCTTCACCAGGATTAGACTGGTATCTGCTCGTCATGCTTAAAGTATACGAGACATCAGGATGAGTACATATCATTGCATACATTATAGAACCAATTGCCGAAGCACATGGTACTTTAATCATACGGTCCTTATCATCTGATGATTTAGGATAGTTTTCCTTTGAGATCGCTATCCCATGAGATACCGGGACATATTCCCTCTTTGCCTTTTGCATCCCAAAATGATGCAACACCTTGTCAATGTATGTACTCTGACTTAAGCCGATTAATCTTTTAGATTTATCTCTATAGATTTTGATCCCTAAGATATAGGTAGCATCGCCTAAATCTTTCATCGAAAAACTTTTTCCCAACCAAGACTTCATAGCCTGTAGAGAAGGAATGTCATTCCCTATTAGTAATATATCATCTACATATAATACGAGGAATGCCACATGGCTCCCACTAACCTTCTTGTAAACACACGGCTCATCCTCATTTTGTATAAACCAAACTCCTTGACTGTTTCATTAAATGGATATTCCATCTCCTTGAGGCCTGCTTAAATCCATAAATGGATCGTCGCAACTTACAAACTATTCTAGCAAACTTTGAATCGACAAAACCATCGGGTTGTGTCATGTACATATCCTCTTCTAAGCTCCAATTTAAGAAAGTGGTCTTGACATCCATTTTCCAGATTTCATAGTCATAATAAGCTGCTATCGCAAGCAAAATCCTGATGGATGTGACCATAACTACCGGTAAGAAAGTTTCATCATAGTCAATACCATGAATTTTCGTGAAACCTTTCGCCATTAGTCTTGCTTTGTAGGTCTGTAAATTTTCATCCATGTAAGTTTTTTTTCTTGAAAACCCACTTGCACTCTATGGGTTTTACCCCATCAGGTAGTGCAACAAAAGTACATACTTGGTTTTCATGCATGGAATCCATCTCAGATTTCATGGCTTCCACCCATCTCTCAAAATCTAGACTATTCATAGCATCCATGTAGGTGAGGGGCTCATCATTATCTACAAGCATCACATTGCCAATTTGAGTCAGGAGAAATTCATAATATCTCTCTGGCTCATGGCAAATCCTACTAGATCTACGAACAACCTGTGTTTCTTGAACAGTATTGTTCTCAACATCTTGAGTCTGATTCTGCTCATGTTTCGTTCAACATTATCTTGTAGTTCTCGATCCTCATCGAGTCTTATTGTCCTTCCAATATTTTTTATAGAAAGCAGTTCTCTCTCTAGAAACACAGCCGTTCGAGAAACAAATATTTTGTTCTCCGAAGGTTTATAGAAATATAACCCTTTAGTTTCTAATGGGTATCCTATAAAATTACATTTATCTGATTTCAGTCCTAGCTTATCAGGGATTAAGCATTTCATAAACGCTTTAAATTCCCAAACTTTCATAAATGACATGCTATTACGTTTCTCAGTCCATATCTTATATGATGTCTTTTGAACCAAATTTGAAGGAACTCGGTTTAGTGTTTGTGCAACCGTCTCTAGGGCATAACCCCAGAAACTGATTGGAAGATTCGCATGACTCATCATTGATCGTACCATGTCCAACAAAGTACGATTTCTCCTTTCTGACACCGCATTCCATTGTGGTGTTCCAGGAGGAGTGAGTTGTGATATGATACCACACTCCTTTAGGAAATTCTTAAATTCCAAGCTTATAATATTAAGTATTCTCCCCCACGATCAGATCATAGAATTTTAATACTTTCGCCTATTTGATTTTCAACTTCAGCCTTTTAATCTTTGAATTTTTCAAACGATTCGGATTTGTTCTTCAAAGGATACACATATCCATATCTATTAAATTAATCAGTAAAGGTTTATGAAATAATAAAAGCCACCTCTTGCCATCGTACGCATTGGAGCACATACAACACAATGTATCAATTCCAATAATCTGGTGGCCATCTCACTCTGTCCGATAAAAGGAGCTTTAGTCATTTTGCCAATGAGACACGGTTCGCATTCTTTGTATGATTCAAAATCAAAATTATCCAAGTATTCATCCTTATGTAACTTGGAAATGCGATTCTCATTTATATGGCCTAAACGACAATGCCAGAGGTATGTTTGATTTGAGTCATCTGTCTTAAGATGATTATCATTTATATTATAAACAGGAGTATCAAGATCAAGAACATATAAACAATTAAACAAACATGCAACCCCATAGGTAACATTATTCATTGAAAATGAACAACCATTTTTTTGTATCAAAAATGAAAAACCAATTTTGTCCAAACAAGAAACGAAAATAATGTCCAAACAAGAAACGAAGCAGCCAAAGAGGCTGTTTGGATACAGAAGTTTATTACAGGATTTGGTGTGGTTCCATCGATCGCAAACCCAGTTGATCTGTATTGCGATAACAATGGAGCCACTGCGCTGGCTAAGGAACCAAGGTCCCATTCCAAGGTAAAACATATACTTAGGAGATATCACCTTCTTCGAGAGATAAACGAGAGAGGAGAAATACATATATGTAAAGTACATAATAATGATAATCTTACAGATTCACTGACGAAGGCTTTGTCGCAGCAGAAGCATGAAGGTCACACTAGTTCCATGGGTATTAGATACATGGGCGATTGGCTCTAGTGGAAGTGGGAGATTGATAGTGTTAGCGCCCTAGAGATAATGTAATTGTGCTTCTAGGAAAGATTGTTTTGTTACTTAATGATAATGTTCCATAGATTATTTCTATGTTGATTTATTATGTCTTTATTTACTGCGAAATAAATGTTAGAATAATAAATGTCCTTGGAATATGTGCCACACATTCTATATCTTTAAGTATGTGACTTAAAAATGAGATATATGAATTTTGCTAATATTCCTAAATATCCATAATCGAGCATTAATAATATGGGACAATTATAATGCAAAAAGATTAGTATGTTTATTGACTGATGACCACATCTCATTGGTCATAGGTATAGTGATACTAAAGTCAAGAACATAGGTGCATGTAATATTCTACATGGTACTGGATAGACCCACAGTGAGATTCTATATGTTGATTATGTCATTAGAAAGACTCACAGTGATAATGGTGTAATGATCCTTAGACTTGAGATCATCATATTTCTATACAAGGATTAATATACTTTGACTACATTAAAAGTTACCTTTGATCGGGTAATGATAAAAGTGGACATCGGGTATATTATGAGACGCATGAGAAATATGAATGATAGATATAGGATTTAACCCTCTAGTGGTAGGAGAGATATTATTGGCCTCTTGATTGAGTGAGATTACGAAAATGCATGGCCATGCTCAAATATTGGATTTTTTTAATAGTCTACTCATTGATGAAGGAAACCCGGATTAAACATTGAAGAGGATGACTGATTACATACCTTGAGTTTCATCTATAATATTTGGTTAAAGGGATTATATTACATGGAAACATTAATCACAAAAGGTTTAATTGGATCACCAATTATTATTACTTGGGTAGCAATGATGTATTACTAAATGCCGCTCATTGTTTATAATTTTATTATTGGATATTAAAATTATTGCCAACGTAATAATATTACACAATAAGAACGTTTAAAAGGAGTTTTATTTAAATTATGAATTTAAATTAAATCATTAAATTCGAAATTGGTTATTTAATTAATTGAGCTGGTCTTAATTAGTTATTTAAAAGAAATTCGAATTTAACATTAAAACCTAAATTAGATTGGTTTAGAGAAGCCCAAATGATTTATGAATTTAAGGCCCAAGTCTCTCCCTATAAATACATAATGATGTATGGTTTAGGGTTACAACTTTGCAAAATCATTTTTAGCAAAACCCTAGCTGCTCGATTCTTTGAGAGGCTAGCGAGAGAGAGAGATAGAGAGAGGCAACTTTCGGGCTAGTACCGGCTCCCTTGATCGTTGGACGATCGGACGTTCCTGTGGACTGCTTTAGAGACGCATATCTTGCTACAAGGCATGTGTGGTGATTGTATCTTTTGACCTCCATCTTTCATACGTTTTAAAGCTTTTTAAAAGGTATTGTTTCTGTTCTCCATAATCTGCTCGACTTATACATGGATCCAGAGTTAGGATTTCGAATTTTTATTGTTTTAAGCACTGTTTTCGCTGCGTTTTATGCCTCAAAACCCAACACTAAAGCCCCTGGAAAATCACTCCATGACACTTGCCAGCCTTGGCCTAAAGCCCCAGGAGAATCATTCCACGACACTTGCCAATCTTTGCTCGGCAAGTCAGCCTTACTCATTGGGGCACTCGTTTGGTTTTGCCTTGCCTTGGGCTCATCAGGGAAGCGGCTCCAGCTGCCAATCAGCCCGAGCACCGACTACCAAAGGAAATCCCCGTAGGCACTCGCTTTCGAAGTGGAACCATCCAGCAACATTATGCACAAAATCAGCCAGCGCCCAATGCAACTATTATACTCCTTACAAACTTCCCCCTTTATAATCATACTCTTTCTCAAGGATATTTTGCATAAACATTGTGAGTACACTAGAGTCAGCTTCATGACTCCCTCAACCCATTTGAGGTTCCATGCCTACTTTCCTTTAAGCGCTTGGCGAATTCAGCTCTTCGCCTATGCCCATTGGAGGTGCAACAATGACATCTATCATCTGCTTCTATCGATTTGGCTTTGATAACAATTGTTACAAAGAAGAGGCCTAAAGCCTCGGGAGAATCCCTGTACGGCACTTGCTAGCATTCGCTCGGCAAGTTAGCCATATTCGTTTGGACACTCGACTGGTTTCTCCTACCGTGGACACTCTACTGGTTTCCCGCAAGCACTCACCTTAACACTGGAACCATCCTGAAACATTATGCACAAAACTACCAGTGCCCCATGTTGGGTTTTGGGGCAAAAACATAGCAGAAAAACAGTCGTAAAACAATAAAAATTATGAAACCCTAACTCAGGATCCATATGTATAAGTCGTGGCTGATTATGGAGATTAGAATCAGTACCTTTTCGAAGCTTTAAAACATATGAAAGATGGAGGTCCAACGTTGTAATCACCATGCAGCCCTTGTAGCAAGATCTGCATCTCCAAACACTACGCCATAGATGGGCATATGTAACGCCTCTCTGATGTTACAATAGGCCCGAAAAATGTTACATTAGATCTATTGTAACACCAGGAGGCGTTACGTTTACGAGCATTACAATAGATACCCTAATGTAACACTTTTCTTCTCTATTGTAACAGTAGCAAAAGTATTACAATAGGCACCTATTGTAACACCAGGGGCTCAATTGTAACACATTTTGAGTGTTACAATAGCTCAGTTCAATTTTTTCAGACGTGGCACCATGTGCATACGTGGCATTACGTGGCACCACGTGGCCACGTGGCAACACATGTGGCGCCACGTGGCACACTGTGTACACGTCACCAGCCTCTATTGTAACACTATTTTTTATCTATTGTAACATTATTTTCTATTTATTGTAACACTATATATTAACAAATGTAAGACTACAATAAGCAAACGTAACGGTAAATTTTTGAAATTTTGAAATGTAGGCTCTGCATTAATAATATTCCCAGCCAACACAACAAGATCCACTACATTAATTCCAAACTACATAATAAACCAAAAGCTATCTCCATACTACTCCAACCAAACCTCCAAAAGGAATCCAACATAATTCTAAACCAACAAGCACATACGATTAAGTCTAAATTTTAAAAGTACGAAACCATTACAAGAACACATAATTTCATCAGAGTACTGGTACACAGAGTAAATCTGATGTTTCTCCACCGGAAAAATAAGAGCTAATGAAAAAGATGCTCCACAAGTCAACATTCGCCACCATTTTTGCATAATTCTCCAGCACAAAATGCAGCATTCCGCGTATTAGTCGCTTCTGGTGAGGATAATTCTTTAAGTACCAAGGGCATTAGAGCCTGAAATATGATGCAACATCTGAGTCAGTTATAGACGCATACAGTACAAAGGTCAGAATTTAATTGACTTGTCATTTAAAAGGTTCCACATTTTCAAGTAATTACATCAACATAACCACTGATTGGAGCACCCATATCCTGAGCAACTTCTGCAAGACATGCAACCACCATGGTTCGATCTTGTGATGGTCGTGAAGCTTTCTGTTGTTTGAAACAAGAAATAAGTGAGATCTCAAAGCTAAAAGTCGACCTACATAAAAACTGCATTTGCTCTGATAACAAAAGGCTACGATGCCACTCACCGCGAATCTCATTAAAGGATCAAACAACTTTGAGAATATAGGTGCAAAATTAATGCCCATCGCTTTTGCAAATGCAGGAAGGAGGTCAGAAACTGCATCCATGAGAACTTCATCATGCTCGGTGTCATCATCATCAATTTCACTATCAGATTCTACTAGTTGACAGACTGCATTCTCTTGGAGTAAGAGCAGAGTAGCATCAACGAGTCTAGGCATATCTATAATTACAAAAATACATATATATATATATATATATATATATATATATATATATATATATATATATATATATATATGTTAGAGGGAAGGCACTAATCAACTGTACATTGGCACCTTTAAAAGCAATAGCATTGTCTTGATACATATATATAGATATATATATATATAATGTCAGCTACACTCATACAAGCTTGAGCAACAACCTCCTTATCGTCATCTTCAGTCATTGTCTTGATATAAATGTTCATGACAGAATCTGAGGAATAAGTTGAGAAACAACAAATGTTACTGATTCCTCCACTTCTGACAGCCATATGATATAAAAATACTACAGGGTCATGATTTTACCTAAAATTTCTTTCGTCTTTGCTGCTCCTTCTAGCTAAGAATAAGAAAAAGTTTGAATGCAAATAATTAGTAGCATATCTAGCTGGCAGAGTTCAAGCAACAATAATATGCATACAGGTAGCTTTAAAGGTTAGGTCCTCGACGAGAGCATATTGTCAGACTTAATTTGACTTGAGAACCATATATAGTTGGAAACATTATGCGGTCATCCCTCCAGAGGATGTGCCATGTTCACTGATTTAGAGAAGAAATGTTTTACGAATTAACATTACCATTCATTAAACATTTCGTAAAGATTTTCATTACTTGTAATGATTGAGGGATATGAAGACGGACTCAATAGTTTAATCGCATATAGATATGTGAATTAGAAAGGAGAGACTGATAATATCATAACATTAACTGAAAAGATTTGCTTTGAAGCTTTACCTGAACTGCAACTGAGCCTTGAAGTATTCTCTGTAGACTCTGCAGACGTGGGAGTTGATCAACATCAGAACTGCGAGGCTCTTCAATCTCATTTCTTAATGCAGCCGTGCGAGTTTCAATCATTCCAATTGCATTCTCTACAGGGGAGAACTCGATTCCCTGTAATGAAACTCGATTCCAATTGCAGAGACTGATAATATCATTTCAATGCAGCTCATTTCTTAACAACAAAAAAACATGGAACAAACAAAGGACAAAGGCAAAGACAGCACAAGTCAGATGACTACTAAAAGTTTTCAATTCATTTGAAAACTCAAGAATGGAAAAGGGAAGGAACATACAATAATTATAATATCCACATACAATAATTATCATACAATGCTACACAATTCCAGATCGATAAAACAACACGAAAAAGCGAAGAACAAAAAGAATAACTAACACCGGCATCACCAATAATCCCGATAGCCATACCAGGAGAAAAGCCAACAAGACCAGATGAAAGATGCACATAACCCAGTACTAATACATACACGAGGGAGGCAGAGAGAGAGGTAGAGACCACCTACCTAAGCACGAAGATAATACAAATATTGCAGGTATATACCTTAAATTAAAAACCTAAAGTGATGTTAGAGAGGGTTATACCTTAAAATCGTAATTGAGATTAAAGCCAAATGAAGCAACCGAAATTATTGAATCTAAACGGAACTTGAACCGAATATGTTGCAACCCAAAGCAAAGATTAAACCCAGATTGCCTTAATTGAACCCATCTCAAATTTTAAAGAAAGAATTTTAATTGGACCCCAAATTGTACTCTTGTTCGTAATCCGTACAAACCCTAATTAGATTTATAGAGAGATAAGAGTGAGGCGAGAGAGATAAGACTGAGGTCCAAGGCGGCAGAATGAATTATTTAAGTGAAAAAAATGCGATTGTTTTGCCGCTCATATAATTCATCTACTCCCTTTGTCGTTTTCAATTATTAACGTAATATTTTGGTTGTTCGACACACATTTTAAGGTATATTTTTAAAATAGTCATATAATTTATTTTTAATTGCTTTCACATTGAATAATAATTTAAATTTATTATGCCCTGTTATTTTTTCAAATAATTTTATTGATGAATTTATTCAAATTTTAAAATTTTTTGAATATTACTTTATTTTAAGATATTTTAAATAAAATTATTAAAAAATATATTGATATTGTAAAAATATAAATAATTCAAGTATTTGATAGAATATTATTTTTATAATAATAAATTCAATGACATGATTAAACTTATCTAATTTTAAAATTAAATAATTATTAAATCGTTAATTATAAATAAATATATTTATTAAATTTTGATTTTTTAAGAATTTTTCATTTTAAATTTAATAAATAAATAGAATCTAAAAATAATAATTAAATACTTTGATATTTAAAAATAAAAACTCATTTACTTGGTAAACTCTTAAATTTTATTAAAAAAAATGAAATATTTATTGTTTAATCATTTTTCATAATTTTTAAAAAGTCATACAAAATATATGTTATATATTTATATATAAATTTTAGTGGTAAAAATATTCTAAATTTTTTACTATATTAATTCTTATATTTTAGTGAGAGAAACCATCTAAATATATTATATTATTTTCATAACATATTTATTTTATTTAGTACTTATTATTATTATATGAATTTCTAAAATTAATATTTAATCCAAATAAGGAGTTCGTTAATTTAAAATCAAAGAGGGTTTTCATTTTCCGGAAATTGGGTTAAAGAGTAATTGATTTATTAATTTAAAGTTATTAAAAAAATACATATTAGTATTAAAAATTTTAAAAAAATAGTAAAATTCAAAAACTAGTATTACCTATTGTAACACCACGGTGTGGTGTTACATTTCACGTAACACCGTAATTTCAGAGTAACACTAGATATATGGCTAATGTAACACCAATCGAGCGGTGTTACAATAGGTATGAACTTTACTAGCTATTGTAACACTATTTGTGTAACGCTTACAAAAAAGCATTACAGTAGCCCACTTATGGCGTAGTGAAAGTAATCCACACGAATGTCCGATCATCCAATGATGAAGGGAGCCGGTACTGGCCGAAGGATGCCTCTCTCTCTAGCCTCTCAAAGTATAGAGCAGCTAGGGTTTTGCTAAAAACGATTTTTGCAAAGTTGTAACCCTAAACCATACATCATTATGTATTTATAGGGAGAGAGTTGGGATTTAGAACCACAAATCATTTGGGCTTCTCTAAACCAATCTGATTTAGGTTTTAATGTTAAATTTGAATTCCTTTTAAATAATTAATTAAGACCAGCTCAATTAATTAAATAACTAATTTCGAATTTAATGATTTAATTTAAATTCGTAATTTATATTAAAACTTCTTTTAAATGTTCTTATTGTGTAACCCTTTAGGTTATTATTACGTTGGTAATAATTTTAATATCCAATAATAAAATTATAAACAATGAGCTGCATCTAGTAATACATCACTCATATCCAAGTAATAATAATAATTGGTGATCCATTTAAACCTTTTTGTGATTAATCTTTCCGTATAATAGAATCCCTTTAACCAAATATTATAGATTAAACTCGAGGCATGAAATTAGTCATCATCTTCAATGTTTAATCTGGGTTTCTTTGATTAACGGGTAGACTATTAAAAATGAATCAATATTTGAGCATCGACATGCATTTTCATAGTCTCACTCAATCAAGAGGCCAATAATATCTCTCCTAATAATAGGAGGGTTAAATCCTTTATCAATCATTCATATTTCTCATACGTCTCATACTATACCCGATGTCCACTTTTATCATTACACGGTCAAAGGTAACTTTTAATGTAGTCAAAGTATATTAATCCTCGTATATAAATATAATGATCTCAAGTCTAAGAATCATTACACCATTATCACTATGAGTCTTTCTAACACTACAGCACAACCTGCTAAATTCGACCGAAAAATTCCGGTCGATTTTAACTAAATTCGACCGCAGTCAGTCATTTCTCAACTAAATTTGACCGAAATGCAGTTGGTCATTTTTAACTTCGTCGAATTTAGGGGGGCCGGCTAATTTCGACCGGATAAATTCGACCGACTCACTGGCTAAATTCGACCGAATGTTGTTGTTTTGTTCATTTTGGTCTTTTTCATTTTAAAATTCAAATTTCAAACGAAAAAATTGAATTTCCCGCCCATGTACTAAATTCGACTATTCTCAGTTGGGTTTCTAAAAATTTAAAAAGTCCTCCAAAGTTTCTAAATTCGACCATTATCCATGGAAATAGAATTCGACTATTTGGAGTCGTTTTGTTTTCGACTAAAAGTTGTTAAATTTTAATCGACCACTGTTAGTCGAATTTGTTTTCAACCTGCTTTGGTCGAGCTTTAATTTCGACCGAATGCAGTTGGTTTTATTTGCCATTTATTCAACAAGACACCTGTAACCAAAACATATTTATCACCTGTAAGCAAAACATATTTATCACCTGTATAAAAGACATTTATCACCGAAAAACATGTATTAGAGAAATACCCAAAAAAATACCATAGAAAATAAAACCATAATTAAATTTGCAAAAAGCCCATTAGTTGCAAGCGAATCTTCTCAAAAGACCGCCATCAGAATTTACAAGAGTACAAAAGGACACATTAGGTCACAAGTTTAACAAAAGAGTTTTAAAACCCGATACGGTTTTAACAGGTCATTAACAGTCTAGTTCTAAAACAGTTCACATTAGGCTAATGTCCTTAAGGCCTAAACTAGAGGAAACTTGTATACTTCTAGATCTTCACCTTCATTGATGCCCTCCACCACAGACTTCTTTGGCACCTTCTTTAGCATAGTCTCCTACACGAAACAAGCACATCAGACCAAGTAACATGATCAAAATCAGTTTGTGTGCATATATATCAGACCAATATATTAGACATTACATACAATCATAGCAATATGATTGTATATTGATCCACATGCAATATGTTGTTGTAAAATGAACCACTTGAAATGGAATGGTCGGGCTAGTGACCTTGCCTTGTATGCAAAGTCAAGGGTTCGTTTCCCCTAACACTTAAATTGTTAGGAGAGGGACTTGCATCTACCCTTAGGGTGGACAAATCTGGCAGACACACAACCACATGATCAGCTCTTAATCAAAATCTACATTAATTATCTCAGGACGCAGCTTATTTATAAGCACACCAACAAAATCAGAAGGTTGTATATCTAATATCAGAATCTACGTACATACATTATCCATGCAGTTGGACCATGATTGTAAGACAAAACCAGGTTGACCAGCCTTCTAAGTTGTAACACTAGAGTCATCTACAAATTAATAATTATAAAGCCTAGCATGCATCTCTTGTTCTTTTTTCGTCACAGGATAATACAAGGGCATATGCACATAAGTATAAACATTATGCACATATCAGCACAAAATATTAATGCCTTCTAGACTGGTACGACCAAAATATAAACGGTCATTTTTAACAATTCAGTCGAATTTAAATAAAATCGACCGGCTAAATTCGATCGAAAGCAGTGCTATTTAACCAGACCAGAATTTTTACTTTAAAATTCAAACTAATTGTGTTTAGTTTCAGTAAGCTACGATTTAGCAAACATTTGTATGAGGAATAAATTCATGTGCTATCTATCTGGTTTAGTTGGCAATGTGCACACTGCAGACCCCTGATTAAGTTTTAATGAACTAAACGAAAGCATACGTACACAACTTATAGTAGAAACAATATAGTAGAAATATTTTCCTAAAAAGGATATTACCTCTGCAATGATCCTATCATTGTCCTTCACGATCTGGCGAAGCATTCCACTTGCTGCCCGAATATAATGGCTGTGCATTGAACGCTGACTCGGATTCGGAAATGCAGCAGTGGTTGATTTAAACACCTTTTCGTCCAAAATGGATTGTTGCACCTCATGTTCTGGTACGGAACGAACCATCTGTGTCACCTGATCGAAGATCGTAGACATCATTGCGTAAATGTCGTCTGGAACACCAATCACAGTTAAGTCTTCTGCTTTTCGTTTGTTGATCAATCGCAGTCCCTCATTTCCTCCCATAAGCTCCGCCAAGGTTTCTTGGGGATGAAGGATTACCTTCCCCTTCTTCGGGGCTCTAGCCTCAACTGTCACAGTAATGTCCTTAATTCGCTGAATTTCCCTTGGGTACGGCGGGATGGTGGTTCATCAGTAGGTGAAGTTAGCAAGTTAAGATCAGGTTCCAACTCAGCTCGCGCTGTAATATGTGAAGTTAAATTGCAAAATTAAAGGTATGATCATCAATATTAATAAACCACAAAAGAACAAGCAGCATTCAATGCTATTAAGTAATTACAACAAATGAATATATACCAACACGAACATAAAATTTGACCTAGTAAGTTTCTCGATTTTCAAAAAATCCAAGAGATTAATTAAGAGGCTGCTCATATACAAAAGACCAGAAAACTTAGCAAAATCATGTACTAATACGAAAGATCAAACATTAACAATTCAAAACATAAAACCCCACATATTCTTTTTTGCCTAGAAAACATCAATGTGTTAGTGAAATTGCTAATATTTCCACCATTTCTAATCCACTTCATGATTTTCAGGTCATTATCTAACAAGAAAACTAATAAGAAAACTGCTAAATAAGATAAGTGCTAAATGAGTAGTTTTAAGTTCTAACAGTAGTGATAATCTAACAGTAAGGATGTAGTTAGAATCTAAACAAGTATCAATGAGAATTTACGAAATTAGAATTTACAATTGGCCCATTTTCTGATTCTCATGCCTTTAACAACAACGCATGTTACCACTTACATAAGAAATTCGAATTTAATAAGTGATGACAGAACACAAACCTGTAGCTCTTTCACAGCAGGTTCAGTGGGGTCGTACACCAAAATCAAAAATTCATCATCTGGGATAAGTAATTCTCCTTTCGCCTCTCTCTCTTCATCTATTTCCTATCATATCATATGAAAAATAGACACCAAATCAGGCAATGAACAATTTAATATGAAAATGAAGACTGATTAATCTATTTAATCCAGAGAATCATACCTCCCGTCTTTGATCATATGGTTTGGCCCCACTGCGGGAAGTAAATTCCACCATTCTTCGGGCTAGCTGGCCATTAACAGACATAGTTTTAAATTTTGGTGTTCCCCAATACTCGCAGAAAGAATCCCATACACGCTGGGAGTAGTAGTGAGGCTTAATTAACCTAATGTCAATATCCGTTTCTGCATATCCAGCATCCAAACAAGTGTTCACCAACTTCACAAGTCGGGCCCTCACAGAACCAATATAATACTTCCAATTTCTTCTCAGATGGGCTCTCATTACTCTATCCCCCTCTTCTGGTATGCAACCCTTGGGATAAGCATAATACTCTTGCAAAACCAGATTGCATAGTATTAAAAGAAAATCAATATTCACTTTTCTACCGATTACATAATACACACAAGCAAGGTAATAGACAGAAAAAAAACCCTATGTATTTACTTACTTTAAAATAGTTGATACAAGTGTTCAAGAAAGTTTCACGATTAGCTCCCTTTGTAAAGATCGTATGTTCATCCCATTTCATACGAACAATGTAACCTAGAGTTTTCTTGGGTTTAGCCTGTCTGAAACTGTTACAAGATACAAATTAAATTAAAATAAAGAAACATGAACAATGATATAAGCGGATTAAATTTAACGACTATCTTAAGGGTTAGGTGTGAACACATGTAATTTATAAAAGAGATATAATAAGTTAATAAAAAAAGATCAGTTGAAAGTCGTTTTTGTTTCTTAGAATACTCTGTTTAAGAAAGCAAACAGTTGGCCTTAAGGTGAACTTTTCTACGTACAGTAAAAATGACAAACCTTAAGGTGAACTTTTATGAACTAACATACCCTTTTTGGTTCTTCAGAAAGTAAACAATTGGCCTTGCATTCACGGGTGGTTTCTTCGGGTAGTCCCCTTCACAACAGTTGCGCCTTTTCCTCTCAAATGTAATTTTCTGGCTAATTTCTCTGACCTCGTTCCCTTCAATAAGACTTTCTTTATCATCCACTCCACTGGTCCCTTGATTGTTACCCTTGTTTCCCTTCTTTGAATGTGGACCGGCCCATGTCACCTATAAAACAAAAAATAATAAAGGCAAATAATGTCACTAACAGTTTATATGAATCACAACCGCAAAATCATCAGGATGATATTTTAATTGATGGCATTGCAACTTTCACAAAGGATGCAATAGAGGCACATGTTATAATTTAGGAAAAAAAGCCACATGTTATAGAAAGAAAATCGATACATATTAAAATCATCTGCATTAAGCCAATGTTAAAAAAAAGGTCACAGTCCCATCTCGAAGCTTACCAAGGTGCCAAAACTTGTACAGCTGACCCACCCTCTCTCACCATTATTATAAATATCATCATTTTTGTCACAAACTCTCTGAAACACTCAACTCCATACCATTCCACATTAACAATCAACCACCAATCGAGATTCGCCTCAAGGCCAACATTCAAAATCAACAATACACTATAAATTCTACTGAATCCTCCTATATATGTACATCTTTGCAACAAAGACCTAAAAAGTAAGCATAGTCCAGTACATGGGATAATTCAATAACTCTAAACATAAATCTAACACTAAAATAGAGCCCAATTAAACAATAATTCAGACATTAATTACAATTAAACCTAAAACCCCAATTTTCTTTAACCTTAAATCAGAGAAGGAACCTAATTAGAATAAAAAACAGAGAATGAACCTAATTTATACATATAAAAACTCTGAATCAGAATAGAAAACAGACTTACAACATATAAGAACTACGAATCAGAAAATAGACATATATATACATACTAAAACAGAGAAAACAAACCTAATTACAACATATAAGAACATTAATAACATAGAAGGAGAGAAAGAAAAGAACCTGTGAGCCTCTTGTCAGTCTAAATATCTCTGTTGCGATTTCTTCAGCCATTGATTGAAACTGAGCAGCGGCAACAAAACCCTAAACTGAGCGGCACTGAGCAAAACCCTAATTGAAGTGGATAAAAAGAACTGAGCGAGAGAAAAGGGGAAATTTTGGTATATATATTTTTCTCTTTTGCGATCGAAATTGGTTGAATTTAGCCGTATGAGACCTTCGACTATTGTTGGTCAAATTTAGCCGGGTGTCTAAATTTGACCGATATCAATTAAATTTAATGACCACAATTTTTTTGATCTAGTAGCTACCCACTGCACTGAACCTGCCTTACATAACAAATAACATCACAATTCAACTTTGCGTAATAATTAAACCTATTTTAAGAAATAATTATTTTGATACAATTCAACTTTGCAAAATAATTAAATCAAATTTAAGAAATAATTGTTTTGGTACAAATTTGATTAAAATTGATAAATCATCATTATCACTTAATTAGTGTTCGTCCTCATTTTTGTCTTCATCTTTATTTTCTTTTTGACCTTCTTCTTCGTCGTTGTTATGTATCGAGTAATCATTTTCGAACATCCTCAAATCAACGAAAAAATTTGAGGGATCACGAACAATAATTCTTTCGACGTGTGATGATGAAGCATTTGATAGCTCATTTTGTAAACTATCTTCATTGATTTTGATATTTCATTGATTGGGCATACTTTCATCAACTTGTCGACTCTTTGTTGTTAGAACCGTGTACCATGATGATTTTGTATTTGAGATATTTGGTGCGTAGTATACTTGATGGGCTTGGCTAGCCAACACAAAATTATCATCGACATTTAGCTTTGATTTCACATCCACGGTAGTGATACAGTGTCTATCAACTTTAACGTGTGTCGTATGATCAAACCAATGACATTTGAAGTCGATCACTTCATGTCCATTGCGATAGAAGAGTTTTCAAATTTCTTCTATTCTTCCATAATAGTTTCCATGACTTTCTTTGTAAGAAGTCCCTACAATTGTAAATGTAAAATATTTGTAAACAAATAATGAAAAAAAATATAACTTACATGTTAAGAATAAATAAATTTTCTCACCAATGACAATTACACCGGAATTTGGTGAAGTGTCTCATTAGCATTTATGCAATCAAATTTGTAACCATTGCATTTACACCGGAATTTGGTGAAGTGAGCTCATACATTTTACAGTGTTCTTGGCCATGAATAAACGCTGCAATCTCATGGTAATTGGAAAGTAACTCAAGATCTTTCGGGGGATCTTCTATTTTTTAGGATCTTTTTGCACTTCATATCTGTCTTTTTTGCATACATCGCAATGTGTCTTGTTTCTATTTTCCTTGTAATATAACATGCAATCATTCTCGCAAGCATCAATCTTTTCATACTCCATATGCAACCCTTTAAGCATCTTTCGCGCAGTATAGTACTTCTCAGGCAACTTATGATCATCGGGCAATACTAACCCAATGAGGTGAAGCAACTCATCAAAGGCATTGTTACTGCAATTATGCTTGTTTTTCCAAGAAAGCAACTCCATTACATATTCCAATGCTGTAAAATTGGCATTTTTTGGATAAATTGGTTCGGAAGCACTGTTCACCCTCTCATAAAATTTTTTTTCCGCTGCATTGGGTTCTTCCTCGAAATCCTCACAATCCACAAAATCATCATCATATGCATCATACATATCATCATCTCTATAGTTGGAAGACGTTCCAACTTCCACCCGCGGTGTATCATTCTCCCCGTGACAATCCCATCTAGTATACCATTGCATGATACCATGTCGATACAAATCAACTTTCACGGTACTAGGATTCTTATAGTACTGATTTCCACATTCTTTACATAGACATCTTATAAGGCCATTATCTTCTTCTTCAAGATGATCCATAGCAACTTTAATGAAACTATCGACACCAATTTTGTACTCTTCCGTTAAGTATTTGGCCTCGTTATACCGATAACGACCAATCCAACTACGATCTGATGTGATCTACAAATTAAATATGCACAAATATATATAAGGCAAATGCAATTTTAAATAAATAAAACAAATTGCTAATATAATCCTTAACAACTAATAATACTTCAAGTTTTATTAACATATTTCATTCATCATAATTCTATTGTGGACAACACAAATAAACAAACAATCATAATACTTTTAACAACACATTTAAACCCATAAAATTCATACACAAATATAAACACATATTAAAACAAATTATCATAACAACACTAATCAAAACGAAAACAAGTAAATTTATAGTATGATTAATTGAAAAGTACACTTACTTGAAGATTTAAGCTCACATGAAGAAAAAATGGTGAAAGGGGGAAAGAGCAAGCAAAAATGAACAAAACCGCCCACTGGAAAGCGGAAGCGAGGAAGATAGTAGGGTTTCCAAAAAGGAGCCGGCTAAATTCGACTAGAAACGGTTGAAAATAGCACGGCTAAAAACCACAGAAGTTGGTGGAATTTAATTTTTCACCGCCTTTAGTCGATTTTAGCACGGCTAAATTCTACAAGAAACGGTTGAAAATAGCACAGATAAATACAATACATAGCGGTCGAATTTAGTGTTCGCCAGAAGACGATCGAATTAAACCGCCCCCCCAAATTGGAACAAAGTTTCCCGCTCTGAGTTTCCCGCCCTTTTCGTATCGACAGCGTTCGGTCGAATTTAGCAGCCCCAAAAATTGACACTTAATTTTCCACTCTAGGTTTCCCGCTCATTTTTTTGATTCGACTGTGTTTGGTCGAATTTAGCCGTGTGGGGGGAAAAAAGAGCGGGATGTCTCCCGCGTGGCTTTTCCATCGGGATAAATTCGACCGGCATAGGTTTTCGGTCGAAATTAGTTACTAAAAATGACTGCCTGTTTTCGACTGGCGTGGTTATCGATGGGTGGCGGTCGAATTTAGACGCTTATGCTAAATTCGACTGTGTGCGGTCGAACTAAGGCGCAGTCGAATTTGAGCAGTTGAATTTAGCCCTGCTGTGTTGTAGTGTAATGACATTATTAAAATGTAGAATCTCACTGTGGGTCTATCCAGTGCCATGTAGTATATTACCTGTGGTCATCCGTCAACAAACATACTAATCCTTATGCATTATAATTGTCCCATATTATTAATGCTCGATTAGGGATATTTAGGAATATAAACACTATTTTTATAATCTCATTTTTAAGTCACATACTTAAAGAGATAGAATACGTGTTACATATTCCAAGGACATTTATTATTATAACATTTATTTCGCAGTAAATAAAGACATAATAAATCCACACTGAAATAATCGATAGAACATAATCATTAAGTAACAAAATAGTCTTTCCTAGATGCACAATTACATTGTCGCACTAACACTATCACCCCATGCAACTATTATACCCGTAATAGTAGGCCAATCAATCAATAAATGGATTGGACGTATATAAATCCATATCCATTTATTTTATAGATTAGATCGAAACCTGATGCTTTATAGGTGGATCATTCATTAAGATCACACATTTTAGATATCTCATCCATTTTTTTTTTCGGAGCTTAAATTTAAAATCGATTTAACACTTAAAAACTCATCATTTTGGTTAAATTTTTTTTAAAAAAAATAGATATTCATTTAAAAAGTCTCGATATTTGATCTCCACTTCATTCGCCCACACATGGGTATAGACCGTTAATTTTACATATGTTTTTAGTATTAGTGTAGACAATATAGAAAGATGAAACGCGTGCGTTGCATATCAAAAAGTTACATTTTATTTACCTAGTTACTAACATAGTTAGCCATCTAATATTTAAATAAATATTTTACTAGAAAAATAACATTATAATTTGATATTTTGGTGCCGTAATTTAATCATTTATTAAATTATTTGGTATATTGACTAATGTCACAACCTTTAAAAATAAATCTAATATATTCATATTTGATAGTGTTCGGTACATTCATAATGAATACCATTATTCTAGAGGTCCAATTACATAGCACAACTAGCTAGTTTAATAAAATTTATAGCACCACTAGTTGGGTAAAATAGTTAAAAACAAAGAGAATCATCATGAAATATTTATAAAATCATCATGAACACTGTACAAAAAAAACATTAAAAATTAAAGTAACATAACAATACTGGAAAATAGAACAAAAACTATAATAAAAAATGTATATAGAAAAAATAAAAAAAATTTCTCTAACATTAAATAATAACTAAAGAATACAAAAAATATATAACATGAAATAAAATTAAAATACATTAGAATAAATATAGTTAACCTCCGCCACTAACTTTACAAATTTAAAAGATATATCAAAAAATTATATACCTAAAATATTTTTATCTAATACAAGTTAAAATATCAATAAAAAATATTTTGAGGAAACCTACATGTCATATTATGTAAAATTTAAAATATTTTGAGAGAAAATGAAATTATGACAAAAAAAAGTTAAAGGTTACATCATTTTTCCTATTTGGGGATCTTCTTCTAGAAGGTTCTAATATATATGATAGAGAACAGTTTGTAATATCTTATAAATTTATTCTTTTTTAGTTGTGAAGGATATAGTATGATTGAGAATCTTCAATATCTTCTTATAAATATATATTATTCTTCACTCCATATCTCTTATAAATATATATTATTCTTCACTTCATATCTCTATCCTTCACCCCATACCTTTCTCCCTTCCTCCCCTTCATTTTTTTCTCCTCTTCTCTAATTAGAGATGTTCAAAAAGCCTGAAGCCCGAAGTCCAGCTAGATCCGTCTCGAAAAAAAGCCCGAAATGCCCGGCCCGGTCCGGATAAAGCCCGGACTTTTAAAAAGCCCGGATAGAGCCCGGCCCGAAGCCCGGATAAATCCAGGATAAAATTTTTATTTTATTAATGTAACTTATAATCTCCAACCAAATTATTTTTTTATTTTTTGAAAATTTTGGAATATCATTTAATTAGATATATCTTGACATCCGTACGGTTGGATCGTCGAGAAATATTTTTGAAAATATAGAAACAATAATCTGGGATGAAGCAATAGTTACGAGTACTAGACAATATACTAGTGTTCTATTAAGATCTCCAATCAAATTAATTTTTTATTTTTTGAAAATTTGGGAATATCATTTAATTAGATATATCTTGACATCCGTACGGTTGGATCGTCGAGAAATATTTTTAAAAATATAGAAACAATAATCTGGGATGAAGCACTAGTTACGAGTACTAGACAATATAGTAGCGTTCTATTAAGATCTTCAACCAAATTAATTTTTTATTTTTTAAAAATTTGGGAATATCATTTAATTAGATATATCTTGACATCCATAAGGTTGGATCGTCGAGAAATATTTTAAAAAAAATAAAAACAATAATCTGGGATGAAGCACAAGTTACGAGTACTAGACAATATAGTAGTGTTCTATTAAGATCTTCAACCAAATTAATTTTTTTTTTTGAAAATTTGGGAATATCATTTAATTAGATATATCTTGATATCCGTACGGTTGGATCGTCGAGAAATATTTTTAAATCATTTCTAATCATTTAATTAGAAATTTAATTTAATTAGCAAAAAAAAAGTTTTTTTAATCCATGCTCAAAGAAGGCGGCCAAAAAGAAATCTCGAATCCAAATTCATCTCCAAAATAGATGAACTTTCACCCTACTATGTTCAGAATGAACCTCTTGATCAGAGAAGTTACATGGATGCTTAGGAGGGGAGGAAGGCATGATTAATAAGTTAGTAATTTCTAAACTTGTGATGAATTTTTTTAGTTTTATTTTTTCATATTATGAAATGTGGTCTAATTTGTACCATAAGCGTTTAATTATGTGTATGAAAAGGCAAGGAAAATTCCACATTAACTTTTATTATTTGGTTTAAGCAACAGAGAACCTAAAGGATGTGGAGGCTCAGTAGCATGAAGATCATTCAATTGATGACCTCCTTTCTTTTATCAATGGAGGAGATGAAGATGCCAAAGGGGTTCAAACCTCAAAGAAGAAAAGAAACCGTAGTAGAGGGAAGGAGAAAAAGAAAAATCTTTAACTAAGGCCTCTACTTTAAAGAAAGTCCTTGAGAACCGTTAGCAAGACATGAATGCTACTGATTCTACAAACTATTGGGGTTAAGTTGCTGAGACCTTTGACATTGAGGGAGACGATGTTGATGATGACATGTTACCGCATTGATGGAAAAGATTGATTTTGAAGTAAAGGTATTTGCTTGGTTACTAAATTTAATTATTAAGACCAAAATTCTTGGTGTCACAAAAGCGAACTTGGTCCACTTACCGATGGATGTCAATGACAAGAAATCTTGAGATGTATTTACAAAGAAAATGAGAAGCCTTTGATGATGAAAATTGTTAGGAATCACATTTTTAGAATTGATAATAACAAAAAACATAAACAAGAATTTTATTTATGTACTTGTAGCAGATTTATGGGCAACATTTTATAAGTAGTCATCGATCATGGAACTAGTCTTGGTGTTTATCATACAGGATTTCATCTTTCAATCATAAACTTAAAAATAAAAAAATGTACTATTCATTATCTTCTTTAACTTATTAAAAGAGGTATATATCTAGAGATGGTGGGTGTTGAAGATGTTACCTTTAAAAGAATGCACTCTCTTTTTTCTTTTAAGCTAATGATCTTGAAAAATGGTGGAGGTTTACTAACTTTTCCATCTCCTTGCTTGGCCACATTTTTTTCAAAGAAAATGGGGTAGGAAGGATGCTGGTTTGTGACAATTTTTTGTGGTTCTGTGATGTTTTAATTGTGTGATGTTGGTGAGATGTTTTGTTTTCCAAAATGCAAATTAGTCCCCAAGGTTTGCTTAATTTTACAAAGCTTCTTCCACCAATTCTTTTCCTTTTTCTTTCCTTTTTGTCTAACTCAAAATTGTTCATAGAAGCTCCATGAATTAATTCTTAAGTCCTTGTCTTTGTTTACGATTTTTGACTACACGGCAAACATCCATTTATCCTTACAAAACTTTCGCTAAATTTTGAGATCAATCAGAGACTAATATTTTTACTATTTATCTTGGGATACTATTCGTCATGATTACTCTTCATCCTTGGTTTTCGTTCTCTTGAAAATGATTTAAAAATATTCTCTAGCGGCCAGCGGTAACTATTCAATATTCACTCCAACAATTGAATACTTAACTAAAATGGTTCGAGTGTGAATCTTGGAATATAGATGGAAGATACATACACTTAAATGCATCGCATATTAATAATACGGTTCCGTAATTCTACGAACTATTTTTCCATGTTCTGAATTTTTAAAATCCAACGTGATCTGCATACTCTCATTTACATAGTACAACAAAACTACAACTTCAAAATATCCATTTCCTGACCCGTATATAGGGTGATTCGGAAAGTTTTTCCTTAAAAGAATAATTAATATTCATCAGGATCTTTTATAATATCTCAAAAATCAGGGTTCTTACAGTCTCCTCTCCTTAAAAGGATTCGGTCCCGAATCCTTCACATGGGGGGTATGTGCATTAATTTCTATTTTTCATGTTTTAATATTGTTGGGTTCTCTCGGTGTGATTTAGTGTTTGGTCTTATCGAATTTGGTAATTACCTGTGTATAGTTTTTGTAATATCTCTATTCTACAATGTAATGTACCCAGCTACTTATCGATGTACTATAACACCCACATGATATTTTAGTTTTCCTCTTCGTTAAAATTCATCTAGTGGTATTTATGTAGTTATGTATATGGCGACTCAGAACAATAGTTATACTGAACAATAGTTGTAATCATGTGATCATGGGTTATTATTTCAGGTGTTGTGAAACCTAAGCAGTCTATATGGCGACTCAGAACAATCACCAATTTTTTCTGGGCTATTGTAAACATCATTAGCGTGTTCTTTCCAACTATGTTCTCGATAAGTTATACTACAACAGCAAGTAATAGTGCAGATTTATTATATCGACAGGTTCATGTAAATAACCTATATTCCTTCCCTCTTAATTATATTGTGTTTTTTGATTGGGCAGATGGAAAAGCATATGCATTTAAGAAAAGTTCATGGGCAAGCAAGAAATGGGATGGTGGGATGCGTATATGAAAATGCCTTCAACTCATTGGAACAAAAGTCACTTGAGGAGCTAATCTATCTGTTCGGGTAGTTCTTTAAAAAGCCGAATGCATAACACTATGTAATTGCTAGTGTACTTATCGACATTCTATTAATCTAAGTTCTTGAAAATTCAAATGGCACCTATATTACAGCAAAATGTATGGAGCATTTTTAGATTTGCAATGGTTGTAATGAGCGATATTATAACCATTCAAAATTGCCTGGCCCAGAACTATAATAGTCTTTTGATATACCTACCTGGTTCTTGATCTTCATTAGTGTTGTTGTCATGTTCTAAATAATCTGTGGACAATCATGGTTCATATTATCAAAATTATGAATCACTGTTTTATTTAGTAGCTGACATTTGTTTAGTATTTCCAATTCCTTAAGTTGCAAAAGTATGTTGATAACCAATCCAATAACCTCTGGAGATTCTATTTAACCTCTGAAGACTAGGCATATTATCATCACAGCTATTGGTGGTAAGAATGGCCAACCAAAGCAGGTATGTCTTGACATTTTATAATTTTAGGCGTGCTACCAATTCAAATTATATTTTCCTGGCTGTTTAACCTCTGAAGACTAGGCATATTATCATCACAGCTATTGGTGGTAAGAATGGCCAACCAAAGCAGGTATGTCTTGACATTTTATAATTTTAGGCGTGCTACCAATTCAAATTATCTTTTCCTGGCTGTAATGCATGTGAATTTTGATATATGTGCTGATCTAGACAATCAGCTATATGGGGGCAAGGATCATTTGGAGTATTCCAGGTTTGTCTCCCCTTTCTGTTTTGACTTCAGTATCACTGTCGTTTTCTTTCATGTATCGCTCAAGTCGCTACTTCTTTCTTACACGTGCAATACATGTTTTCTTTGATCCTCTGTATAAGGTATGTTCATCTCAAAGACTGTCAAGTTTTGATAAAAAAAATTGGCAAAATAATTCAATGCTAAGTGAGGGATGCAATTGCAGCGAAAGTAATATATTTATGATTACTTGTAAACAGGTCGTGCATACGAGTAATCATAAATAGCTTAGTTTATTAATTTCTAGTATTTTTGCAATTTTGAAACTTAGTTTCTTAATAAAAGTAAAATTGTAAAAACTTACTTTTGACAATATATTTATTAAAAAAGCTCAATATTTTACTAGAAAAATAACATTGTAATTTTACATTTTGGTGCCGTAATTTAATCATTTATTATATTATTTGGTATATTGACTAATGTCACAACCTTTAAAAATAAATTTAATATATTCATATTCGATAGTGTTCGGTACATTCATAATGAATACCATTATTCTAGAGGTCCAATTACATAGCACAACTAGTTTAATAAAATTTATAGCACCACTAGTTTGGTAAAATATTAAAAACAAATTATAGAATCATCATGAGTAAATCTGGCTTAATAAAATAGTTAAAAATATTTATAGAATAATCATGAACACTGTACAAAAAAAATATTAAAAATTAAAGTAACATAAAAATACCGGAAAATAGAACAAAAACTAATATAAAAAAATGTGAATAATTGCAATTAAAAAAAATTTCTATAACATTAAATAATAACTAAAGAATACAAAAAATTATATAACATGAAATAAAATTAAAATACATTAGAATAAATATAGTTATCATCCGCCACTAACTTTACAAATTTAAAAGATATATCAAAAATTATATGCCTAAAATATTTTTATCTAATACAAGTTAAAATATCAATAAAAAATATTTTGAGAAAATCTACATGTCATATTATGTAAAATTTAAAATATTTTGAGAAAAAATGAAATTATGACAAAAAAAAGTTAAAGGCTACATCATTTTTCCTATTTGGGGATCTTCTTCTAGAAGGTTCTAATATATATGATAGACAACCGTTTGTAATATCTTATAAATTTATTCTTTTTTAGTTGTTGAGAAGGATTTAGTATGATCGAGAATCTTCAATATCTTCTTATAAATATATATTATTCTTCACCCCATACCTTTCTCCCTTCCTCCCCTTCATTTTTTTTCTCCTCTTCTCTCTCCCTCCTTCCCTTCATTTACTTTTTCTCTCCTCCTCTAATACTAATCAATCCGAAATAGTAAATCCCAATGATGATACATATAGTATTTTTTGTGTTTTTATCGAATCTCAAGTTTAGTATCACTATTTGCTGAGGCTAGATGGTAAGTCATCTGATTTTTATTAAACTTTTCATATTTTTTTTCTCTATAATCCCTAAAAATTTGTGTTTTCATATGTGTTTTTTTACTGGATCCATAACATTTACCTGTAGTTGAGGACAACCGTTCCTTTTTCCTCCTTTTTCAACATATATAAAATTAGCAAGCTAGTTCTTTTTTCCTTCTTCAACATATAAGAAATTAGCAAGCTAGTCAATAAGCTTGAGAACACCATTTTGTCTTCTTCAAAAGTTAAAATAAGCTAGTCAACAGACCAGGATTCAAAAGTTTAGTTGATAATTGTGTGTTCACTGATGTGGGTGGAAGAGAAGACTCATGTTGGAAAAGGTGTCACAACTCATACTCAAACAACCAATAGAGGAAAGGCCTTCTTCAAGCAAGGGAAGAGATCTCCACTCTTAAAATCAAGGTAATAGTTAATTTTTTAATATTCTTTGTTAATATCCATTATTAATTAGGATGGTTTGTAATTAAATGTCTCTCTTTTACATTCAAAGTGGACAAGAGTTCTTAGATCTCCAGGGAGCAGAAAAACAAAGAAATCTTGTCATGAGTAAGCATGCAAAAGCTACTGGTAAATAGACATACCTCTTAGTCTTTAAATTGTTACAGTGATGATTGTTTATTCAAAGTAAATTTTATTTGATTGTAGGATCTTTTTATCGGTCACTATTGTCCCTGAACACAAAAGGAAATTAGTGGTAAGAAATGATTTATTTTTGTTGCAAGTTAAAAGTAGGATCAAGGATGAGCATGGATGCCACATTTACTAATTACAACACTGCAGCAATGGAATCGTGTAGCATGATGGAAGTGAACAATTATTTGCTAGGAATTCATTTGCTTAGAATTTGTAGATAATCGATTATGAAAACTTTTATTCAACTATACCACAAATGAAAACTACAATCATTTTTATACTAGAAATGTAGGGGAACCTATAGATCTAGACGGGTATGATTAAGACAGAGGGATAGATTATATCAAAAGTTAAGTTGTCACTGAAAGTCTTCTCGTATGACATGGTGTGATTGTTTTTTTTCTTTGTGTGATTGTTTTACTATCGTTTTCTCAGTCTAAAGTCTTTGTTTAAGAGTTTTACACAACCATATGTCAGAACAACGCAGAGTCGCACGAGAGATGGAGGCAAGTTTTGCTAATATTAGTCTGGAGGATGAGGAAGGGGGAGGGCTGCTGTACGATGGGGATACAGAGGAGATAATGCCTGAGATTGATGTTAGATGGTGTCTTGTGGGTAGATTCCTAACTGATTCACCAATCGATTTCCAAGCAATGCAACATAAAATGGCATCGTTATGGAGGCCTGGGAGGGGAGTCTATATAAAGGAGATTGAAGCCAACAGGTATATTTTTCAGTTTTACCATGAGATAGATATAAAAAGAGTGATTGAAGGTAGTCCATGGACGTTTGGAAGATTTCAGTTGATCTTTGAGAGGTTGAAGCCAGGTGATAACCCACATGCTATAACGATTAACAGATTGGATTTATGGGTGCAGCTTCATGGTATGAATCCTGTTTTTATGTCACAAAGGGTGGTGAAGGACATAGGGAATTACATTGGAGATTATGTGGACGCAGATCCTAACAATTTTAAGGGAGTATCTCAGGGTAAGGGTTTCAGTTGCTTTGGATGTACCATTGAAAAGAAGGATGAAATTGAGAAAAGCTAATCAGGAATGGTGCTGGGTGAATTTTCGTTACGAAGGGGTGCCTACATTTTGTTTTATTTGTGGATTAATGGGACATAACGAGAAGTTTTGCGAAAAGATCTTTGACACTCCATTAGAAAGCATTGAAAAGCCTTATGGTGTATGGATGAAAGCGGAACCAAGGCGTAGGAATCATACAATTGGGGCAAGATGGCTTAGACAAGGAAATGATTTTCCGGTGGGTGACACGGTGGGGGAGAAGGGTGAGATGCTGGAGAAGGAAGCTTCCATAATTGTTGGTGGAGATAATGATAATTCCACAATTTCAGGGGGGATAGTGAAGGCTGTTGCTAACAGAATGGTAATTAGTTACGAGAATCAGGGAACTAAAGATAGGGGGATTTCAAATTCAAATGTTGGTATAGTTGGTCAAAGTTCAAGTAACGCATTGGAGGGAAATGATGTTTTGGATAATGGGCTTTCACTTACGGTCCTAAAAAGAAGAAGAATGGATGGGCTTACATCTGGTGGGCCTAAAAAATGTTTAACAATTAAAGACACAACAATGACAGATGGTACAGAGGCTGAGAAACAGAACCAAAAAAATGAGCAAATGGCAGGTGCTGGGAGTAAGCCCCGCCTAGGGTTATGAGGATAATCAGTTGGAACTGTCGAGGAGTGGGTCTTCCCTCGAGCATTCGGTTCCTTAAAGAAGTCGTAAGACAAGAAAGACCAGCGTTTATTTTCTTATGTGAAACTATGGACAATAAGGGTAGAATTGAGACTTTTAGGAGGAGTCTGGGGTTTGAAGGTCTGTTGGTGGTGGATCCGGTGGGTCGTAGTGGGGGTCTTGCATTACTATGGCGAGTTAAGGATCAAGTCCAACTCCGTAGTGTTTCTCGTAATTACATTGATGTAGATATCTGCATTGAGGGGAAGGATAAGTGGAGGCTGACAGGTATCTATGGTGAACCTGATAGGGCTCAGAGACGTAAGACCTGGGATCGTCTAAGAAACTTAGCTCGTGATTCGAATTTGCCTTGGTGTGCTATAGGGGACATGAACAATGTTACTTCTCAACTGGATAAAAGTGGAGGTGCACCGTACCCGAGTTGGTTGATTGACGGTTTTAATGAAGTATTGCACGAAACAGGGTTGGTTGATATGGAGTTGACAGGCCACCAATTCACCCGGGAGCGTGGGAGAGGCACCGAGGAATGGATGGAAGTAAGATTGGACAGAGCCTTGACAACAGTCCAGCGGTTGTCGATGTTCCCACTTGCAAAACTTATTAATTTAGAGTGTTCTTCCTCAGACCATAGCCCAATATTACTTTGCCAGAGGAAAGCAAAAAATCTGTGGGGAAACGTAAGTTTAAATTTGAGAACGCTTGGCTTACAGAGCCTATGTGCAAGCTTTTAGTTAAAGATTGCTGGGAGGAGTGTGGAGGAATGGATATTCTACAAAAAATAAAAGTTTGCAGTGATAAGTTAGATATATGGGGGAGAGAAATTACTGGGAGGTTTAGTAGTCGCCTTAAAGAATGCAAGAGGATGTTACGTAGATTGAGAAGAAAAAGGGATAATGCGTCGGTGAATCATTATAAGGAAACGAAGAATGGCTGCATTCAGGAGATAAAAATACTAAATACTTTCATGCTTCTGCAAGTGTTAGACGAAGAACTAATCGGATCCTCAAACTGAAAAATGGTGAAGGGATTGGGTCGAATGGGGTAGTGGTCTAGAAGACCATATAACGGAGCACTTTACTCATCTATTTGGAGCTACTCAGTCAAATTTTCATGAGGTTATTGACAGTGTTCAGAGCTTAGTTACTGAGGATCAAAATGCAGATTTGTTAAGGCAAGTATCAGATGAGGAAGTGAAATCTGCTTTGTTTCAAATGAACCCAGATAAAGCGCCGGGACCGGACTGTATGACTTCAGCCTTTTATCAAAAACATTGGCCTATCGTGGGGGGTAATATTGTTCAGTTGGTAAGGGAGTTCTTTAGCCATGGAGTGTTACCAGTTGGGATAAATCAAACAAACGTTGTGCTCATTCCTAAGAAAAAATGTCCAACTGTAGTGGGTGATTTACGGCCTATTTCATTGTGCAATGTTTTGGTGAAAATAATCACAAAGGTTATGGCAAATAGAATGAAGAACATTCTTGATGATGTGGTGTCTGAGAGTCAGAGTGCTTTTATTCCGGGGAGACTTATCACTGATAACATAATGGTGGCATATGAGATGACTCATTACTTGAAGCGGAAGCGTAGAGGTAAAGAAGGTAGTATGGCCATCAAAATCGATATGAGTAAAGCATACGATAGAATTGAGTGGGAGTTTTTGAGGGAGGTTCTGTACAAACTAGGTTTTCATGATTGGTGGATTCATTTAATTCTTGAGTGTGTTAATACGGTTTCTTATTGCATAAATCATGGAGAGAAAGAGATGGGTCCAATTTTTCCAAGTCGTGGCCTTCGTCAAGGTGATCCTCTATCTCCGTATTTGTTCATTTTGTGTGCAGAAGGAATGTCAGCGTTGCTCAGAAAGTTTGAAAGTCAGAGATTGATTCAGGGGATTAAAGTTTGCAAACGAGCTCCTAGTGTAAGTCATTTGCTTTTTACAGATGATATATTTGCACAACTAGAATATCATTACCAGTAAGTTTAGTAAACAATGAAGGATCGATTTTACCTCGAATGAAGCCATTCTTTATCAAAAACTTAATTAACCTTTCATACCAAGATCTAGGAGCTTGCCGTAATCAATATAATGCTTTCTTCAACTTGAAAACATAATTAGGAAATTGATCACTTTCAAATCCAGGAGGTTGCTTGACATATACTTCTTCTTTCATGTAGCCATTAAGAAATGCACTTTTTACGTCCATTTGATGTAGCTTGAATTTCTTGAAGCATGCAAATGAGAGTAACATCCTTATTGACTCTAGCCTTGCAACCGGGGCATAAGTTTCATCAAAATCGATTCCTTCTTGTTGATTATATCCTTGTGCAACAAGCCTCGCTTTGTTTCTAGTGACCGTTCATTCTTCATCAACTTTGTTCTTGAAAACCCATTTAGTATCGATGATTAAAGCATCTTTAGGTGGCTCTACAAGTTCCTAAACATCACATCTTTCAAGTTGATTAAGTTCCTCTTGCATTGCCATGATCCAATTTTCATCTTTTAGTGCTTCATTTACATTCTTTGGTTCCTCTTGAGCTAAGAAGGCGGCAAAAGCACAAAAGTTAGCTTGACTTCTCCTTGTCTTGATGCCTTCTGATTTATCACCAATAATCAACTCTGGAGGATGGTTCTTTACTGTCCTAGTTGACTTTGGAAAATGGTGATGAGCCATGACTTCTTCATTGGCTCTAATTCTCTTAGATGGTGGAGGGGCTTCATCTCCATTATAGATTAGCATCTTTTCTTGTGATCTCTGACTTCTAGAATCTTCCAAGGCGATTTTTGACATCTTATCACATGTTTCATCTACTGGAGGAGAGATTTCAGCTTGATTATTATTAGCTGATCTTGATTTGGTTTCTACTGCAGCTCGCTGGGTTGCTGCATTTTCTGAATCTGCTTCATTGGCAGCTCGCTGAGTTGCTGTGTCTGACCTAGGCAGCTCGCTGGCATCATCTGAACCTGCAATTTCTTCCTCATCTCTTGACAGATCAACATTAGATTCTTGAAATGAAACATCAATTGACTCTTCAACACTACGTTTAGAGATATTATAAACTCTATATGCACGACTTGTTAAAGAATAACCCAAAAATATTGCTTCATACGATTTAGCATCAAATTTACCATCTCTATCAATAGATTTGAGTACAAAGCACTTGGATCCAAAGACCTTGAAGTAGCCTATGTTTCGCTTCTTGTTCTTTAGTAATTCATATGGAATCTTGTTGAGAATAGGCCTGATTAGCAGTCTGTTAAGAACGTAGCTAGCTGTGTTAACTGCTTCTGCCCAAAAACTTCTTGGTAGCTTTCTCTCTTGCAACAAAGTCCTAGCTATTTCCTGTAAAGACCTGTTCTTTCTTTACACAACTCCATTTTGCTGTGGGGTTCTTGGAGCAGAGAATTCATGAGAAATGCCTCTATCTTCACAATATGAGATAAAGTCCTTTTGGAATTCACCACCTCGATCACTCCTTATACTTACAAGTCTTATCTTAAACTTGTTCTCAAGCAACTTAATTAGCTTCTTAAATTCACTGAAAGCACAATCTTTAGTACGAAGAAACAATACCCATGTATATCTAGAATAATCATCTATGATAACAAATGCATATTGTTTTCCACCAATGCTTTTATATGCTTCCGGACCAAATAAATCTAAATGAAGAAGCTCTAATGGTTTAGAAGTTGATACCACATTCTTTGACTTATGTGGAGTCCTGATTTGTTTGCCTAATTGGCAAGCCGAACAAGGTTCCATCTTGACATACTTCAATTTTGGCAATCCTCTAACTAGTTTCTTTGAAGACAGCTTGCTGAGTAAGTCCATATGAGCATGTCCGAGCGTTCTATGCCAAATATCTGGATTTATATCAACTTCAGCTAGACACCAAGATGAATCCTGCATTTCAAAGTCCAAAATATATATATTTCCTTCCCTTCTAGCAACTAGGGGGACTTTGTTAGTGCCAACATTAATCGTACACTTCTCTTTATCAAAATGAACAGAGTGTCCATCATCATATAACTCACTTACACTAAGCAAATTATATTTAAGACCTTGAACATATTGTACTTTATCAATAGAGATGACACTATTACCAATTTTTCCTTTTCCAAGAATTTGGAGCGTTTTGCTATCACCAATAGTGACACTTCCACCATTTTTCTTCTTGAGAGTAAGGAACTGAGACTTATCACCACTCATATGCCTTGTGCATCCACTATCCAAAATCCATTGTTTTGATCTCACTTGGACAACAAGACATACCTACAAAACAAATAAAGAGCCAACTCAACATTTTGGTACCTATATTTGCTTGGGTCCCGAATGGTTAGTTGATAGAACATATAGAACATTTAAATCAAATTTATTGATCCACATTTGGACCACTTTAGAAGCTTTATTTCTTGTTCCAACTGTTCTGTCAGCTAGCTGCCTGTGAACTGTCTGTTTGTTCCAGCTAGCTGGATTAGCATTCTGAACTTCGAAATGATTGGCCAAATGACCTTTATTTCCATATTTGTGGCAGATTCTTAATAGCATGGCATAGTCATAAGGGATTCCATGTTTGCCATCATAATTTAGACGTGAGGTTGAGGCCATTCCAACTCCTTCTTTTTCGATTGGAACCTTTGCATGCCTCATCATTGTTTTGAGTGTATCTTCTCCTTGAACAAACTTTCCCATTCCTTTCTGGAGATTCTTGATTTCAGTTTCTAACTCTTTGATTCTTTCAGCTTGTTGAGAAATTTCCATTGAGCAGGTGTTTTCTCATCCATTAACTCGGATATGATCTTCTTAAGTTGAGTATTCTTCTTTTTGAGTTTATCATTCTCATCTTTTAACTCTTCGAACACCTCATTAGATAAATTTCTAAGATCCTGCATGGTTAATTCATTTAATATTAAAGAATGAGAATATATATCAGAAAAATAATTTACCTCACCATTGTTGTCATCCAAATCCGAGACATCACTATCTACAAGGCCATCTTGAATGATTCCTTGAGCATCATTCTCATCATCAAGACCAACAGGAGCTAGGTTCACCATCTCATCACTTGATTCATTATCAGAATCTGAATCTTCATCATCACTCCATGTCAAAAGTGCCTTGGCTTTCTTTTTGTCCTTGGAGGCAGCTAGCTGCTTCTTCTTGTTTTTCAGCTTGTAGCAGTCCCGTTTGTAATGTCCTTTCTTACCACATTCAAAACAAGCTTGCTCTTTGACATCTTTCTTTGTTCCAGCAGCTCTACTTTTCTCCTTCTTTAGGTTATTCCTAAAGTCCAGCATCTTCTTGATTTTTCTGGATAAGAGAGCCAATTCTTCATCAGAATCTGATTCTGACTCTGAATCCAGCTTGCTGCCACTGGAGTGTAAAGCTAAATTCTTCATCTTTTCAACAGAAGTCTTGACTGATTCCATCTTGCTATTATTAATTTTGCTCTCAAACTTCTCTAACTCAGCAAACACGGCCAAATGATCCATAGAATCGATGGAGGGACATGATTCCAATGCAGTGACTTTAGCTTCGAATATAAATGGAACTGCACTTAGAACTTTCTTGTTGATTTCATCTTGAGGTATGGTCTTTCCAAGTCTCTTTAGAGTGTTGATAGTGACTTGAAATCTTGCTTGGCTTTCATTGATAGTTTCACCATTTTTGAGCTTGAAATTTCCAAAGTCATTCATTAACTTGCTAAGTTTCACCTTTCTTAAGGTTGTCGAACCTTCATGATATGATTCCAAAGCATCCCACATTTCTTTTGCTGTCTTTAGAGAAGATACTTTGTCATACTCAGCTTGATCTAATGCATTCATTATATAGTTTCTAGCTTCTCCATTATAACCGCATTTGATAATCTCATCGGGAGTGTGATCATCAACATCTTTTGGCTTGTTTTTATCGTCTAGAAATTCGTAGTTTCCTTTCTACACAACTCTTAGAACCATAGGTTTCTTGGACAAATAAGTCTCCATTCTGCATTTCCACCAATTGTAGTTCTCCGATCCAGTGAGAAGAGGTGCCCTATAATCGAACTTAGCTTCAAGATAATTGTCAGCCATTTGATCGATACTTTTCCTGTTACAGAAATATTAGTATACCAAAACTCTGATACCAAATGAAAATACACCTAGAGGGGAGGGGTGAATAGGTGTTATGACTCACAATGATCAAATAAAAAATCTGTCTAAAATTATATTCTGGCAGCTAGCTGGATGCAACAAATTTATGAATAAGCAGTTAGCTGAGTTAACTAGATGCAACAGATTAACAAATAAGCAGCTAGCTATGTTATGCAGTGCGGTAAGATAAAATGTAGTAAGTAAAGAAAACCACGAATTTTATCTTGGTTCGACCCCTATTCTTCTATGGTCTACGTCCTAGTCCCTTACCAACTTGGTAAGAGAATATATTATTGATCACAATGAAATCCAATTACAAGATACAATAATATATCTCCCTTAATCAACCAGTTACTGACTGCAGCTAGCTGGAACCCCTTGTTTCCTGAGCACAGCTCTCTAAGTTCTATACTAAACCAAGTATAAACTTCTCTTGCCTAATGGTCCTTGAACCCTTGTTCCACAAGCTTGACAATCCAGTAACTACCAACTTTACAAGTTGAACAATACAATGGATAAAAAGAATTACAACTCAAAACTATGAACTCTCTCTAATATATCGATATAGTATATAATACTAGAGCTCGTTTTTAGAATATGAAAGAAGGTGCAGAGTTGTTTCTTGTGTGTTCTTGAATGTTGCTTGAAGGTTCGGTATCTCTGCAAGAAAAGAACAACCACACAAGTAATATATAGTGAAGCAAAGAAGAACTCAAATTAATTAACAAAATTGCATCGGTCCTGAATCAATTCTCACGTTCAATTTGTTAGTTTAATTGTTCTTCTAACGTTCACAAGCAGCTTTGAGGTAAATAATTATAACAAAAGTGAATCTCATTAGCATGCTAGAAAAGTAGTCACATGGGATGTTTTTAGTGGAGCATTAAAGTAATAAAAAGATTCCTTTAATGAGTGGAAGTTGTCTAGCATGATACTTCTACTTGAGTAGTGTTCTAATATATATAATATCATGTTTAAATATATTAGACCAATCTTACAACTGATTTCCACAATATTTACTATAAAAACGTACTCCCCTTTTATATTCTGGACAGACTGCCAACTTGCTGTGTTTTACTGTCAACTAGCTGTGTTATCTGTCAACATGTTGTGTTATAAGAACTCTTGTACGGTCAGCTAGCTGAGATACCCTGTTTTGCTATGAAATTATATAGATAGAAAAACCTGCAAAACAATATTAGTCCAATGCAAACATCCAGCTTGCTTACTATGTATGATCATGAAAATCATAGAGTTTCAATACCCATGGAACTAGTGCGACCATCATGCTTCTGCTGCGACAAAGCCTTAGTCAGTGGGTCCGTAACATTATCATTAGTATGCACTTTACATATATGTATATCTCCTCTTTCGTTAATTTCTCGAAGAAGGTGATATCTTCTAAGTATATGCTTTGCCTTGGAATAGGGCCTTGGTTCCTTAGCCTGCGCAATGGCTCCATTGTTATCGCAATACAGATCAACTGGATCTGCGATCGATGGAACCAATCCAAGTCCACTAATAAATTTCTAAATCAAAACAACCTTTTTGGCTGCTTCACTGGCAGCAATATACTCAACTTCCATTGTAGAATCAACTACTGTTTCTTGCTTCAAACTTTTCCGGCTTATAGTACCTCCATTTATACAATACATGAATCCAGACTGGGACACAGTATCGTCCCTATCTGTTTGGAAACTAGAATTAGTGTAACCTCTTACAATCAGTTTCTCATCTCCTCCGTATATCAAGAACGAATCTTTAGCCCTTTTAAGGTACTTAAGAATATTCTTGACAGCTGTCCAGTGACCCTCACCAGGATTAGACTGGTATCTGCTCGTCATGCTTAAAGTATACGAGACATCAGGATGAGTACATATCATTCCATACATTATAGAACCAATAGCCGAAGCACATGGTACTTTAATCATACGGTCCTTATCATCTGATGATTTAGGATAGTTTTCCTTTGAGATCGCTATCCCATGAGATACCAGGACATATTCCCTCTTTGCCTTTTGCATCCCAAAATGATCCAACACCTTGTCAATGTATGTAATCTAACTTAAGCTGATTAATCTTTTAGATCTATATCTATAGATTTTGATCCCTAAGATATAGGTAGCATCGCCTAAGTCTTTCATCGAGAAACTTTTTCCCAACCAAGACTTCACAGCCTGTAGAGAAGGAATGCCATTCCCTATTAGTAATATGTCATCTACATATAATAATAGGAATGCCACATGGCTCCCACTAACCTTCTTGTAAACACAAGGGTCATCCTCATTTTGTATAAAGCCAAACTCCTTGACTGTTTCATCAAAATGGATGTTCCATCTCCTTGAGGCCTGCTTAAATCCATTAATGGATCGTCGCAACTTACAAACTATTCTAGCAAACTTTGAATCGACAAAACCCTCGGGTTGTGTAATGTACACATCCTCTTCTAAGCTCCAATTTAAGAAAGTCGTCTTGACATCCATTTTCCAGATTTCATAGTCATAACAAGCTGTTATCGCAAGCAAAATCCTGATGGATGTGACCATAGCTACCGGTGAGAAAGTTTCATCATAGTCAATACCATGAATTTGCGTGAAACCTTTTGCCATTAGTCTTGCTTTGTAGGTCTGTAAATTTCCATCCATGTTAGTTTTTTTCTTGAAAACCCACTTGCACTCTATGGGGTTTACCCCATCTGGTAGTGCAACCAAAGTCCATACTTGGTTTTCAAGCATGGAATCCATCTCAGATTTCATGGCTTCCAGCATCCTTGTAGGTGAAAGGCTCATCATTATCTACAAGCATCACATTGCCATTTTGAGTCAGGAGAAATTCATAATATCTCTCTAGCTCATGGAAAATCCTACTAGATCTACGAACAACCTGTGTTTCTTGAACAGTTTTGTTCTCAACATCTTGAGTCTCATTCTGCTCATGTTTCGTTCAACATTATCTTGTAGTTCTCGATCCTCATTGAGTCTTATTGTCCTTCCACTTTTTTTTATAGAAAGTAGTTCTCTCTCTAGAAACACAGCCGTTCGAGAAACAAATACTTTGTTCTCCGAAGGTTTATAGAAATAATACCTTTTAGTTTCTAATGGGTATCCTATAAAATTACATTTATCTGATTTCAGTCCTAGCTTATTAGAGATTGAACGTTTCACAAACGCTTCAAATTCCCAAACTTTCATAAATGACATGCTATTACGTTTCTCAGTCCATATCTTATATGATGTCTTTTGAACCGATTTTGAAGAACTCGTTTTAGTGTTTGTGCAACCGTCTCTAGGGCATAACCCCAGAAACTAATTGAAAGATCCGCATGAATCATCATTGATCGCACCATGTCCAACAAAGTACGATTTCTCCTTTCAGACACCTCATTCCATTGTGGTGTTCCAGGAGGAGTGAGTTGTGATACGATACCACACTCCTTTAGGAAATTCTTAAATTCCAAGCTTATAATATTAAGTATTCTCCTCCACGATCAGATCGTAGAATTTTAATACTTTCGCTTATTTGCTTTTCAACTTTAGCCTTATAATCTTTGAATTTTTCAAATGATTCGGATTTGTTCTTCAAAGGATACACATATCCGTATCTATTAAAATCATCAGTAAAGGTTTATGAAATAATAAAAGCCACCTCTTGCCATCGTACGCATTGGACCACATACAACACAATGTATCAATTCCAATAATCTGGTGGCCCTCTCACTTTGTCCTGTAAAAGGAGCTTTAGTCATTTTGCCAATGAGACACGGTTCGCATTCTTTGTATGATTCAAAATCAAACTTACCAAGTATTCATCCTTATGTTACTTGGAAATGCGATTCTCATTTATATGGCCTAAACGACAATGCCAGAGGTATGTTCGATTTGAGTCATTTGTCTTAAGACGATTATCATTTATATTATAAACAGGAGTATCAAGATCAAGAACATATAAACCATTAAACAAACATGCAACCCCATAGGTAACATTATTCAATGAAAATGAACAACCATTTTTTTGTATCAAAAACGAAAAACCAGTTTTGTCCAAACAAGAAACGAAGCAGCCAAAGAGGCTGTATGGATACAGAAGTTTATTACAGGACTTGGTGTGGTTCCATCGATCGCAGACCCAGTTGATCTGTATTGCGATAACAATGGAGCCATTGCGCTGGCTAAGGAACTAAGGTCTCATTCCAAGGTAAAACATATACTTAGGAGATATCACTTTCTTCGAGAGATAAACGAGAGAGGAGAAATACATATATGTAAAGTGCATACTAATGATAATGTTACGGATTCACTGACTAAGGCTTTGTCGCAGCAGAAGCATGAAGGTCACACTAGTTCCATGGGTATTAGATACATGGGCAACTGGCTCTAGTGCAAGTGGGTGATTGATAGTGTTAGCGCCCTAGAGAAAATGTAATTGTGCTTCTAGGAAAGACTGTTTTGTTACTTAATGATTATGTTCCATAGATTATTTCTATGTTGATTTATTATGTCTTTATTTGCTGCGAAATAAATGTTAGAATAATAAATGTCCTTGGAATATGTAACACACATTCTATATCTTTAAGTATGTGACTTAAAAATGAGATATATGAATTCTGCTAATATTCCTAAATATCCCTAATCGAGCATTAATAATATGGGACAATTATAATGCATAAAGATTAGTATGTTTATTTACTGATGACCACATCTCATTGGTTATAGGTATAGTGATACTAAAGTCAAGAACATAGGTGCATGTAATATTCTACATGGCACTAGATAGACCCACAGTGAGATTCTACATGTTGCTTATGTCATTAGAAAAACTCACAGTGATAATGGTGTAATGATCCTTAGACTTGAGATTATTATATTTCTATACGAGGATTAATATTCTTTGACTACATTAAAAGTTACCTTTGATCAGGTAATGATAAAAGTGGACATCGGGTATATTATGAGAGGCATGAGAAATATGAATGATAGATATAGGTCTTAACCCTCCTAGTGGTAGGAGAGATATTATTGGCCTCTTGATTGAGTGAGATTACGAAAATGCATGGCCATGCTCAAATATTGGATTTTTTTAATAGTCTACTCAGTGATTAAGGAAACCCGGATTAAACATTGAAGAGGATGACTGATTACATACCTCGAGTTTAATCTATAATTGGTTAAAGGGATTATATTACACGGAAACATTAATCACAAAAGGTTTAATTGGATCACCAATTATTATTACTTGGGTAGCAATGATGTATTACTAAATGCCGCTCATTGTTTATAACTTTATTATTGGATATTAAAATTATTTCCAACGTAATAATAACCTAAAGGATTACACAATAAGAACGTTTAAAAAGAGTTTTAATTTAAATTATGAATTTAAATTAAATCATTAAATTCGAAATTGGTTATTTAATTAGTTATTCGAAATTGAGCTGGTCTTAATTAGTTATTTAAAAGAAATTTGAATTTAACATTAAAACCTAAATCAGATTGGTTTAGAGAAGCCCAAATGATTTATGGATTTAAGGCCCAACTCTCTCCCTATAAATACATAATAATGTATGGTTTAGGGTTACAACTTTGCAAAATCGTTTTTACAAAACCCTAGCTGCTCGATTCTTTGAGAGGCTAGCGAGAGAGAGAGAGATAGAGAGAGGCAACTTTTTGGCTAGTACCGGCTCCCTTGATCGTTGGACGATTGTACGTTCGTGTGGACTGCTTTGGAGACGCATATCTTGCTACAAGGCATGTGTGGTGATTGTATCTTTGGACCTCCATCTTTCATACGTTTCAAAGCTTTTTAAAAGGTATTGTTTCTGTTCTCCATAATCTGCTCGACTTATACATGGATCCAGAGTTAGGATTTCGAATTTTTATTGTTTTAAGCACTGTTTTCGCTGCGTTTTATGCCTCAAAACCCAACACTAAAGCCCTTGGAAAATCACTCCATGACACTTGCCAGCCATGGCCTAAAGCCCCAGGAGAATCATTCCACGACACTTGCCAATCTTTGCTCGGCAAGTCAGCCTTACTCATTGGGGCACTCGTTTGGTTTTGCCTTGCCTTGGGCACATCAGGGAAGCGGCTCCAGCTTCCAATCAGCCCGAGCACCGACTACCAAAGGCAATCCCCGTAAGCACTCGCTTTCGAAGTGGAACCATCCAGCAACATTATGCACCAAATCAGCCAGCGCCCAATGCAACTATTATACTCCTTACAAACTTCCCCCTTTATAATCATAATCTTCCTCAAGCATATTTTGCATAAACATTGTGAGTACACTAGAGTGAGCTTCATGACTCCCTCAACCCATTTGAGGTTCCATGCCTACTTTCCTTCAAGCGCTTGGCGAATTCAGCTCTTCGCCTATGCCCATTGGAGGGGCAACAATGACATCTATCATTTGCTTCTATCGATTTGGCTTTGATAACAATTGTTACAAAGAAGAGGCCTGAAGCCTCGGGAGAATCCTTTTACGGCACTTGCCAGCATTCGCTCGACAAGTTAGCCATATTCGTTTGGACACTCAACTGGTTTCTCCCTACCTTGGACACTCTACTGCTTTCCCGCAAGTACTCACCTTAACAGTGGAACCATCCTGTAACATTATGCACAAAACTACAAGTGGCCCATGTTGGGTTTCGAGGCAAAAACATAGCAGAAAAACAGTCGTAAAACAATAAAAATTAAGAAACCCTAAGTCAGGATCCATATGTATAAGTCGTGACTGATTATAGAGATTAGAATCAGTACCTTTTCGAAGCTTTAAAACATATGAAAGATGGAGGTCCAAAGTTGTAATCACCACGCAGCCCTTCACTAGTACAAATATGGCCTTTTATATCGGTTAAATAGGTCATATACGTCGGTTAAATGGCGAAGTATAGAGGGGCGACGTATAAAGTAATGAGTCTTTTACGTCGGTTAAAAGGACGACGTAAAAGATAGAATATACGTCGGCGAAATAACCGACGTAAAAAACCAAAATAACCGACGTCTATGAGTTACAATAGCCGACGTATAAAATAAAAAAGCCGACGTATATTGCTTTTCCTTTTATGTCGGTTCATTGATATAACCGACGTATATAAATTATGTTTTATATGTTGCCCCTTGGAACCGACGTATATTGTCGAAAAAAAATAAATTATTTTTTTTTCAGCCTACAAACATATTCAACAATCAAAAAACATGTTTTAACAAAATTTTGTACAACCAAAAACCTAAAATAACCAAAATTTTCCAACTTTCAGCTTTCAAATTTAATCTGAACACAATCATAGACTAAATAAAGTTATTAATGTAACACTTCAAAAAATACATCAAAATGTTTACAAATTCTTGATCGAGCGGGTCAACCATGTCGTAAGAGAGATTGTTCGAGATAATGCAACGATAAAAATTAACACTCTACGATTTCACACAAGTTTGACAAAATCTACTGCTTCATCCAAATAAATCTTCACCCTTCTCTCCTCTTATACTCTTCTGCCTCTCCTGCCGACATCTCTACAATTACCATAGAAAAAATAACAAAAATTAGTAACAAATAAATTAGCAGCAAAAACATGGAAAAATTTCATTATATCAACAAAGGAATGTACAATAATCTAGAGTCCATTATGTTACATGGTATGTTAAATATATTTTCTTATCAAAGAAAAAAAAGAGAGACTACAAAATATATATCTTCACACAAGTGTCGCAAACAAGTTCATATCTTAACAAGCTGGTTATGTCTGCAGCGTAAGTGAAAGAATTATTCACAAGTAACAAGGTATTCGATGTTGACAGTGATGATTGACTTCCACTGATAGCAGGGAATGAGATCACAAAAAAGAAAAACTCAAGCTTCAAGAAGTACACTCAGTAGGAAAGCTCAAGTTTTTTGTTTTTATAATTATTGTGATTATTTTAATCCAGAAGGTATAACTTTATAATGCTTTCATTACCTAAAAGTACTGGGTGTATTCTGTTACACATACTTTCATATCACTATAATAAAAATAGACCCTTATAAGCCTTTTGCTAAGTTAAAAATTTTATACTCCTTGTATTATTCCTCTTCAAGAACTAACTGTCTATGTCTATATCATATCAGTTTCTGATTCTTCAATACCCACGCTCAAGCTAAAACCTAACTTTTTTTTAAAAAATCTGAAAATCCTCTTAATTAAGCTCAGATTATCTCAGACTTGGTTGTACAAAGAATATCACAAAGCAAGCTAACTTTGAGGTACCTTCTGTTTGAGGATTACTATGCCATCTCCTTTGGTGTGCTTTAAATGAGGAATTTCAACTCAACCTCTCTTCCCATAGGAATAAAAATAATCATGACAAAAACAATAGAAGAACAATAAGTTAAAAATTCAATCTTCTTAATATGCCTATAAGAGAGCGATCTTTTGTACCTCCTGTATGGTGAAGGAGAGCGAGAGTACCTAAAATCAAAGCCAACAAAACAATTAAAGTACAACTTCTTATTACATCATCTCGTATACACATTACTCATTCAAATTCTAACACTAAAACACACCTGAATCTTCTCGAGTACGACATCTGCGAAAAAACAGGGTAAAAAAAACATATCAGCATCTCGCAAATGTAAAGCATCTACGAAAAAATAGGGCAAAAAAAACATATTCAATTTTCCAGGTTGTCAAATATAATTCCCTGCAAGGTTCAGAGAGACCGACAACTTCTTATTACCCATGTAAGTAGTACATACAAGTATAGAGATGGCGTAGATTAGAAACTAGAGTTGCTCACTAAAATCTTCTGAATCCGTTGGACATGGTTTGTCTAGATGGATCCTAGAGTTATTAACTTGATCTCCATTCATTTTACTTGATCCTAGAGTTGTATATATTCGACAAGATTTGTAAATAGAAAGTCTTTGTAAATTAAAAGTCTTTGTTATTGTCGACAAGATTTTTGATTAACTCAACCAATTAACTATCAAATTCACAGAGTGTATATATTCGACTGTAAATCTACTAGAGTTTCATCGAATTCAAAAGATACCAGCATATCAAACCAAATCAGCTTCAATTCGTATAACATAGCAACTGAAGAAGTTATTAATCTTAACCAATCAATTCACCCATCAATGAATACTTATATTCAACCATAATCATATCAGAACTTCATCAAATAACAAGTAAACATGCATATTTAACCAACTTATTATCAATTTAAGCCACTTAGCACATGTTTAAGGTTTAAGCAGCCAAATTACCTGAGCCTACAGCAGAGCGACGCGTAGGACTCACCTGGTCAACTCGGTACAATCGAGTTGACTTGATTCTTCACCAGCGACCATATGTAGTCCTTGCGAGTGATGAAATAATGTAGAAGATCGTCTATAATGCCTTAAACGTCCATGAAATTATCGATTTAGTCACCTGAAAAAAAAGCCCTAAATCGAAAAATTAGGGTTATCAATAAAACATATAATAAAATGGAAGATTTAAACAGATATATTTATATATCTGTATCAATAATCCATATAGAGATTATCGATATGAATTTGATCGACCCTACGATTTAACCAACCCCAACGAATTCAAACATCAATCGGTCTAATATTGATATTTATATAGGAAAATATAATCGATTTATACGATATACTAAGAGGAAGAGAAGGTGGGTGGAGGATGAAAGGTGAACGGTAGGAGGGTTGTGGACGGAGGATGTGAGGGTGGGGCGGAGAAGGGTGTGAAGGAGGAGAAGCACGGCGGCTGTTGTTGAAGAAGGGAAGAGAAGTATACATAACTATGAGACTTATCTTCACGTTTTACGTTAGTGTACGAGTAAAAACATGTATATCTTTTAAAAGATCAGTTTTGTACTAGTGTATCCAATAATAATTGTGACACGTGGCCTAGCACTCACAGCACCCACTTTTATACGTCGGTTATATATTAAAAGTGACGTAAAAGAGAATATAATATACGTCGCCTTTTCCTTAACCGACGTATAATATCATCAAATATACGTCGCCTTTTTTTAACCGACATATAAAGTAGCATTATATACGTCGCCTTTTCTTAACCGACGTATAAAGTAGCATTATATACATCGCCTTTTCTCAACCGACGTATAAAGTAGCATTATATATGTTACCTTTTCCTCAACCGACGTATAATGTGACCTTATACGTCGGTTTTTTCTTGAACCGACGTAAAAAATATTTAAAATTATAAATATACTTCGCCTTTAGGCGTAACCGACGTATACAACTACTTTATACGTCGCCTTTGGCCCGAACAGACGTATAAGAGGCGATGTAAAAGATCAATTTTGTACTAGTGCTTGTAGCAAGATCTGCATCTCCAAAGTAATCCACACGAATGTCTGATCATCCAATGATGAAGGGAGCCGGTACTAGCCGAAGGATGCCTCTCGCTCTAGCCTCTCAAAGTATAGAGCAGCTAGGGTTTTGCTAAAAACGATTTTTGCAAAGTTGTAACCCTAAACCATACATTATTATGTATTTATAGGGAGAGAGTTGGGACTTAGAACCATAAATCATTTGGGCTTCTCTAAACCAATCTGATTTAGGTTTTAATGTTAAATTCGAATTCCTTTCAAATAATTAATTAAGAACAGCTCAATTAATTAAATAAATAATTTCGAATTTAATGATTTAATTTAAATTCGTAATTTATATTAAAACTTCTTTTAAATGTTCTTATTGTGTAACCCTTTAGGTTATTATTACGTTGGCAATAATTTTAATATCTAATAATAAAATTATAAACAATGGGCTGCATCTAGTAATACATCACTCCTATCCAAGTAATAATAATAATTGGTGATCCAATTAAACCTTTTTGTGATTAATGTTTCCGTGTAATATAATCCCTTTAACCAAATATTATTGATTAAACTTGAGGCATGTAATTAGTCATCATCTTCAATGTTTAATCCGGGTTTCCTTGATTAATGAGTAGACTACTAAAAACGAATCAATATTTGAGCATGGCCATGCATTTTCATAGTCTGACTCAATAAAGAGGCCAATAATATCTCTCCTAATAATAGGAGGGTTAAACCCTTTATCAATCATTCATATTTCTCATACGTCTCATACTATACCCGATGTCCACTTTTATCATTACACGGTCAAAGGTAACTTTTAATGTAGTCAAAGTATATTAATCCTTGTATATAAATATAATGATCTCAAGTCTAAGAATCATTACACCATATTATGTGGTCATCGGTCAACAAACATACTAATCTTTATGCATTATAATTGTCCCATATTATTAATGCTCGATTAGGGATATTTAGGAATATAAACACTATTCTTATAATCTCATTTTTAAGTCACATACTTAAATAGAATACGTGTTACATATTCTAAGGACATTTACTATTATAACATTTATCTCACAATAAATAAAGACATAATAAATCAACACTGAAATAATCGATAGAACATAATCATTAACTAACAAAATAGTCTTTTGTGAAATAATCAATCAATAAATGGATTAGATGTATATAACTCCATATCCATTTATTTTATAGATTGGATCGAAGCATGATGCTTTATAGGTGGATCATCTATTAAGATCACACATTTTAGATATCTCATCCATTTTTTTTTCGGTGCTTAAATTTAAAATCGATTTAACAATGAAAAACTCATCATTTTGGTTCAATTTTTTTTTTAAAATAGATATTCATTTAAAAAGTCTCGATATTTGATCTCCACTTCATTCGCCCACACCTGGGCATAGACTGTAAATTTTACATATGTTTTTAGTATTAGTGTAGACAATATATAAAGATGAAACGCGTGCGTAGCATACCAAAAAGTTACATTTTATTTACCTAGTTACTAACATAGTTAGCCATCTAATATTAGAATAAATATTTTACTAGAAAAATAACATTATAATTTGATATTTTGGTGCCGTAATTTAATCATTTATTAAATTATTTGGTATATTGGCTAATGTCACAACCTTTAAAAATAAATCTAATATATTCATATTTGATAGTGTTCGGTACATTCATAATGAATACCATTATTCTAGAGGTCCAATTACATAGCACAACTAGTTTAATAAAATTTATAGCACCACTAGTTTGGTAAAATAGTTAAAAACAAATTATAGAATCATCATGAGAAAAGCTGGCTTAATAAAATAGTTAAAAATATTTATAAAATCATCACAAACACTGTACAAAAAAAACATTAGAAATTAAAGTAATAAAAATACTGGAAAATAGAACAAAAACTATAATAAAAAAATGTAAATAATTGCAAATAAAAAAAATTTCTCTAACATTAAATAATAACTAAAGAATACAAAAAATATTTAACATGAAATAAAATTAAAATACATTAGAATAAATATAGTTAACCTCCGCCACAAACTTTACAAATTTAAAAGATATATTAAAAAATTATATACCTAAAATATTTTTATCTAATACAAGTTAAAATATCAATAAAAAATATTTTGAGGAAATCTACATGTCATATTATGTAAAATTTAAAATATTTTGAGAGAAAATGAAATTATGATAAAAAAAAGTTAAAGGCTACATCATTTTTCCTGTTTGAGGATCTTCTTCTAGAAGGTTCTAATATATATGATAGAGAACCGTTTGTAATATCTTATAAATTTATTCTTTTTTAGTTGTTGTGGAGGATATAGTATGATCGAGAATCTTCAATATCCCCTTATAAATATATATTATTCTTCACTCCATATCTCCTATAAATATATATTATTCTTCACTCCATATCTCTGTCCTTCACCCCATACCTTTCTCCCTTCCTCTCCTTCATTTTTTTGTCCTCTTCTCTAATACTGTCTCTCGCTTCCCTTCATTTACTTTTTCTCTCCTCCTCTAATACTACTCAATAAGAATAGTAAATCCCCATGATGATACATATAGTGTTTTTTGTGTTTTTATCTAGAATCTCTTGTCTAGTATCACTATTTCCCCAGGCTAGATGGTAAGTCATCTGATTTTTATTAAACTTTTCATATATTTTTCTCTATAATCCCTAAAAATTTGGGTTTTCATATGTGTTTTTTTACTGGATCCATAACATTTACCTGTAGTTGAGGACAACAGTTCCTTTTTCCTCCTTTTTCAACATATATAAAATTAGTTTTTTCGTTCTTCAACATATATGAAATTAGCAAGCTAGTCAATAAGCTTGAGAACACCATTTTTTCTTCTCCAGAAACCATAACAAAAACAAGTGATGTCTAAGTTCTCACAATTGTATTTAGTTTGTATGATTTGAGCCCATGTTTTAGATTCAAGATATACATATTCAATTTTACAATTTTTGGTTACTTCTTAGATTCAGATTTTTTTTTTGAAGTAATTTAGAATCAGAATTTATAATATTTTCAATTAGATTTGAAATATTTAATTCCAAAATTCTCATATTATATTGCTTTTATTTTTATAAAAAATTTGCAGTAAACAATGAAGAAAATGCTCCAGAAATATATTATGGCTGATCCAGGTATTTTCCTTTTCTATTTATCAAATTTATGCAAAATATTCGATCTTATATTTTTTTCCCGTATTTATTTATATAGTTGCATGTAATATTATTTTCCATTTATCACTATAAACATTGACACGTTAATTGGTCTGAAGAAATGATTATATTATAACAAATAATTTGTAATTTGTTGAAAGATGGAGAAGATTTTTAGTGAATATGCACCCCATAAATGTATTCTATTTGCTCATGTGTAATTTAGTATTTTGATAAGCATTGAAAAACACAATTTCATGTGAATAGGATTAGAGATCTTCCTCCCAACACAGACCATCCTGATTGAAGGAATATGTGACAGGGTGCTCGAGCACTATATATATATACACTATTTTCATTAAAATTGTAGTTTTAAGATTAATTCTTACACAATTAATGAGATTTGACACACTTTATTGTAATTTTTATTTCCTCAATCATTTAAGTGTGTTGGTTTGTTTTTAGATTTGAGATTTGCCATGCTCAAAGAAGGCGGCCAAAAAGAAATCTCGAATCCAAATTCATCTCCAAAATAGATGGACTTTCACCCTCCTATGTTCAGAATGAACCTCTTGATCAGAGAAGTTACATGGATGCTTAGGAGGGGATGAAGGCATGATTAATAAGTTAGTAATTTCTAAACTTGTGATGAATTTTTTTAGTTTTATTTTTTCATATTATGAAATGTGGTCTAATTTGTACCATAAGCGTTTAATTATGTGTTTGAAAAGGAAAGGAAAATGCCACATTAACTCTTATTATTTGCTTTAAGCAACAGAGAACCTAAAGGATGTGGAGGCTCAGTACCATGAAGATCATTCAATTGATGACCTCCTTTCTTTTATCAATGGAGGAGATGAAGATGCAAAAGGGGTTCAAACCTCAAAGAAGAAAAGAAACCGTAGTAGAGGGAAGGAGAAAAAGAAAAATTCTTTAACTAAAGCCTCTACTTTAAAGAAAGTCCTTGAGAACCGTTAGCAAGACATGAATGCTACTGATTCTATAAACTATTGGGGTTAAGTTGCTGAGACCTTTGACATTGAGAGAGACGGTGTTGATGATGACATGTTACCGCATTGATGGAAAAGATTGATTTTGAAGTAAAGGTATTTGCTTGGTTACTAAATTTAATTATTAAGACCAAAATTCTTGGTGTCACAAAAGCGAACTTGGTCCACTTACCGATGGATGTCAATGACAAAAATCTTGAGATGTATTTACAAAGAAAATGAGGAGCCTTTGATGATGAAAATTGTTAGGAATCACATGTTTAGAATTGATAATAACAAAAAACATAAACAAGAATTTTATTTATGTACTTGTAGCTGATTTATGGGCAACATTTTATAAGTAGTCATCGATCATGGAACTAGTCTTGGTGTTTATCATACAGGCTTTCATCTTTCAATCATAAACTTAAAAATAAAAAAATGTACTATTCATCATCTTCTTTAACTTATTAAAAGAGGTATATATCTAGAGATGGTGGGTGTTGAAGATGTTACCTTTAAAAGAATGCACTCTCTTCTTTCTTTTAAGCTAATGATCTTGAAAAATGGTGGAGGTTTACTAACTTTTCCATCTCCTTTCTTCTCCTTGCTTGGCCACATTTTTTTCAAAGAAAATGGGGTAGGAAGGTTGCTGGTTTGTGACATTTTTTTGTGGTTCTGTGATGTTTTAATTGTCTGGTGTTGGTGAGATATTTTGTTTGCCAAAATGCAAATTGGTCCCTAAAGTTTTCTTAAGTTTACAAAGCTTCTTCCACGAATTCTTTTCCTTTTTCTTTCCTTTTTTTCTAACTCAAAAGTGTTCATAGAAGCTCCATGAATTAATTCTTAAGTCCTTGTCTTTGTTTACGATTTTTGATTACACGACAAACATCCATTTATCCTTACAAAACTTTCACTAAATTTTGAGATCAATCAGAGACTAATATTTTTATTATTCATCTTGGGATACTATTCGTCATGATTACTCTTCATCCTTGGTTTTCGTTCTCTTGAAAATGATTTAAAAATATTCTCTAGTGGCCAGCGGTAACTATTCAATATTCACTCCAACAATCGAATACTTAACTAAAATGGTTCGAGTGTGAATCTTGGAATATAGATGGAAGATACATACACTTAAATGCATCACATATTAATAATACGGTTCTGTAATTCTACGAACTATTTTTCCATGTTGTGAATTTCTAAAATCCAACGTGATTTGCATACTCTCATTTACATTGTACAACAAAACTACAATTTCAAAATATCCATTTCCTGACCCGTATATAGGGTGATTCGGAAAGTTTTTCCTTAAAAGCATAATCAATATTCATCAGGATCTTTTATAATATCTCAAAAATCAGGATTCTTACAGTCTCCCCTCCTTAAAAGGATTCGGTCCCGAAATCTAAGAAGATGGCTAAGGTATTTTTGTTTTCCAGTATAACAATCTCCAGTGCCTAGGTTGACTCTTCAATCCTCCAATTTTCTCACAGCACTATTACTAGTGTTGCAGCACTATTCAAGAACTGGAACATCTTTTGTTTTTCTCCTTGTTTGGAGAGTGCAGTAAACACTATTATGATTTATGTAGTTGTTACACTGATTGATGGGAGAGTGTTTAATGATTCTAGATCCTCGCAAAGTGACCTCATTTGAGTGTAATACTCACTAATATGCTTGCCTTGTTGCTTGGCTTCAAACAGCTCCTAGTTGAGCTTTGTACTTTCTAGAGCCATTAGTAGACAAACCTTTGTTTAAGGTGTTTCCCTATCTGAGGGCATTTCTCATAAATAAGATAGACTACCGACCCCAAGAGATTATCATGTCATTACATGTATCCCACTCCCCCCACCCCTTACAAAATTAGAAGCATCTTAACCTAATTTTCTTTTAGAGGAAGGATCAGTTCCATAGACCTCTTGCAAGATCTATAGTTAGATGAGTCCTGAAGCTTATCAATAGCCATTAAAGCAGTTTGGGTTGTTTTTTTTATAGGAGAGGGAGATATATATATAATTTTGGATGGAAGCTTATCCTTTTATACATCATAAGACTCTTTATATAGAGTTAATACAAGACAAATATGCATGATTAATTAGTGCCACATAAAAAGCCTAATCAATAACATATCTTTTACAATCAAGCAACATTAAAAACACAATCAAACAATTAAATATAATGGTTACAATTTTGAATCGATATTCTAAAAATTTGCCATTAGAATAATAAACAGGACAAAGATGTCTGACAAAATCTGAAAAAAGTCCAAAATGCTCTCTCTTACACCCATCGGAAACCAGCTCTCTTTTCATCGTTGACCACCCCTTTCGTCATCTCACGCCACTCCACTCTTCTCACGCTTATCGTTTTCTTATTGCCCTTATCCTCCTCTGTCGTTTATCCCTTTCAGCATCCTCGATCTGTCTCTTTTCAGATGGGATCCAAGAACTCGGAGAACTCAAGGTGTATGAACTCCGACGAATTTGTTGCTTTTATTCATCATGATCATGTAGATCTGGCTCCTATTCAACATCTGCAGTTTGAAGCCGATAATGCTTCTTTTGACACCAACTCTGTCATGGGTGAACCCCTTTCTCCGGGAGGCCAAGCTCGAATGAGGGAGCAAATTGATCTGATTCTAAACGACGGATCTATTCAGCCTGTCACTGGTCCATTAAATGAGGCTTCGTCTAAATCATCTCATGGTGGTACGGTTGATAAAGCTGATAAAACTTCACCACCAAAAGTTAATTCCTTGGGTCTAAATGCTGCTGAGCTTGTGACGTCCCGGGATCCGGGGTCAAGGATCCGGGCCGTCAAGGTCCAATTTCCGATCAATATCAATATCTCTGTAGCCCCTTTTTTTTTTAATAAATAAATAAATAAGTAAGCAGTTGACCCCACACTAATACACACACACACACCAGTCATATGCTCATAGAACAACAACCACAATATTTAAAAGTTTTAAAGTTAACAGTCATTACAAGCCCAGAATTTACTAAGTACATTGTTGAACAAAGCTTCTACAGGAAGCACTTCAACAACTAAGTTTATTACAACTTACACACTTAATTTACATAAGTATACTAAACCCCTTCGCTTCTCACTACCTCGGGGATGGTCGCCAGCACTCGCTCAAAAGGTCGCCTTTCCCTTACCCTCTTGCGGGGTGTGGTACGTAGTATCGGCATGGGACCTAGCTGCTATATACATAAGTAGCAAGAGTGAGCTATAATAGCTCAGCAACATCATACTGTAACTAAAATTTAAAATGTGAACAAGTATACATATATGTATATGCATATGTAACAGCAGGGAACAATGAAAATCCTTAAGGAAGAGTAAAGCTCTTATTTAATAATACATCATCCACTCACTATTATAAGAAAGAAATCTAAATTAATATAATATCAGTTTTTCTTCATCTGCAACCATAATACCATCATCTCATATCATTATTCTATTTTCAGTATAGAAATCTGAAATAATATAATATCAGTTTTTCTTCATCTGTAACTATCATTCCGTCATCTCATATCATTATTCTATTTTCAGCATAGAAATCTGAAAACCATTGTATACACTTTCTTTTCAAAAACATTGGGGATATCTGCTGTCGCCTGATACGTTAGGACGATGATCAGTCGCCTAATCGTACCTGCTCTCTTTTTACTACCGGTAGAAGGAATGAAAATCATCCCTGGAGGAAGGCCACCTGCTAACATCCTCCCTTGGCATCTTCGTGCCGTAATAAAAATAATAAATGCTGGACTGTGTCGCACACAGCCCTGATACAGCCACTTACGCAAGTCTGTTGCAATCCCCCTCTTTATCACATCATTATTCTCTTTTTAAAATATCATTCCACATTTCCATTTTCTCACTTTCATTTCCACATATCATTCTCTCATATCATTTCCATTCTCGCACATTACTTCTATAAAATATATATATATCATAATGCTTTGATTATGATTCAGACCTCTCTTTCCAATTCAGAAATCAAATATACTTTTATATTCGTAAAATATTCCATCTATTTTAAGAGTAATGCATGATAATTAAATAATGTTTATTAAACCACTGATACTCAATAAGAACATTTTTAATATAATATTATAACCATATAACCCTCGATAACAACTGATACCATTCTCTCTTATTCTCTTAATCATAAGGCATGTTCAATTCGTGCATAATCATCTCTATACATATCCATCTCATACTCTTATTCATATACATATACATTTCATACTCATATCCATATTCATATACATCTTCGTATACCTTTCTTTTCAATATCAATACTCAAGGAAGACAATTTCTTCACAATATAGTAATAATAGCATCACATATATATTCCACGAAATCAAGTTTCTTTGTGAAGATAAGTAGTTTTACAAATAGGGATAGAAGAAATCTTGCCTCGGTTTCGATATCCTGACGGTATGGCTCGTCCCTCTTCCAGAGTTTCTACAAACACAAAAGGACCGTCGTTAGAACCACATCTCTTACTCACTACACTCTTGTATAACATTACCTTTTGAAACTTTAATATATGTTTAACGTATTCCTATTACCCCAAAGGTTCAAGAACTTAACCATTTATAACCTAAATCGAAGTTTCAGGGGTTTTCACCATTTCCCTTAACGACCACACTCGACTGCAGAATTTCTTATAATTTTTAAATTTCGAATTTTATTGTAAGGTCAACTGGAAATAGTTCTTTGACCACACTACTACCATATCCCAAAATTTCGTGACTTTTAACAATGTTAAAGTATGGTAATTGTAACCTCAAGTTTGATACATTTACGGTTTCTCGGTTTCTGAACCGCTTTCACTAAAACTGACTTTTCTCCTAAACCGTTCATCAGATTTTAACGCACCTTATATCAAAACGATCTATGAACTAAGCTCTATCATTTCATAGTTAATTAAGAACCTGGACAGTAGGATACCGTACGGATGCAGGGGGTCCAAAACAGGGCAACTTACATTCTAACGAAAATCGGGCATTATAACGGCTATAATTTCGTACTTTCCATAAATCCAACTCCTCCAAATCAATTATCAAACACCATAATCATCACCTACACCATGTGGTCTTCTTCACCAGCCATGGTTACAATCCCAAACACTTCCATATTTAACTCAAACCACTTACAAACACATATAACATCATAATCTTAACATTTACACTACTTAATCACTAAACCAAACAATATCCACCATAAATATAAAAGAGCAAGCATGATTATACCTTCTTGAAGCTTTGAGAACCCTTAACAATCCTTGATATATCCTTATTCAACCTTATACTAGCTTGAATCACTAAGAGAAACCATTAAAACAAAGTTAACACTTAAAAACACTATTCATCATCTTTTCTAACAACTTCCATGATTTTATTACCTTGCTAAATGATGATGGTTGGCCTTGAAAATTTGTATATGCTCCTTCCTAATCTCCAAGAACAACCATGATTTATCCCTTGATTTAATATTGAAGAGAGCTAGGGTTTTGATTTTCTTTTTCTCCTTTTTTTTTTCTTAGTAGCCGAATGGAACAAGGAAGAGAATGGGGAAGAGTTCTTTTGCTTTTGTTAATCTTATCTCATCTTGTCTTAATCTCTTGAGACTTCTAGAGTTTGGTGGATAAATTCCATGGTTAATGACTAATTTGCCCCTTAAAACAAGTTAGTGGATGATGATGTCATTCATGATGTCATTGGATGCATCCTTTAATCTTTTTCTTGATTTTCCAAAGTAATTTGCTAGCACTCTTGGTAATAATAATGTGGTATATATCCTTGTTATGTTATAATCTTGGTTGTTTGGTTTCCATACTCGTCTAATTGTGGTTCGTTTCGAGTATACCTCATTATCTCAGTGGTTTTCGAAATCATTTACAAATCCAATTTCCTTTGGTATTCTCTTAACTTAATAATCCCTTGGTTTAACTTAAATTCACTAATTCCTCAATATATAATTCCTTTAATATTTCTATACTCCTTAATATCCAAGATATAGAAGTTCGTTCGAGCTCAAAATCCTCAAAATCAAAATTCAGGAATTTCTAAAATCCATCGTCATTTCGAGTCACTTATTTTTAAGGTACAACACTAATATGGTTTCTGTTTACTCATTTTCCATCCCTAATATAGAGTACCTACACACCATTTCCATGGATTCCTCAAGATCACTATTCATTTGGGCACTGTAGCCTTTCTAAAGTTAGGGTTATTACAATCTTCTCCCCTTAAAAGGATTCCGTCCCGGAATCATGTTGAAAATGTTTATAAGTATCTTTTTCATCCACACCTTTTAACTTCCACACTATTTCTTTTATCCTTTTCCTGTTGTAATATCTCTATTTTGTTTGCACAGAAATACACTAACATAACTTCCTTGTCATTCATCAACATGCCATTTAGTTTATCAATAGCAGTCCCTTTTATTGTCTTTTCCTCACAAATCTCCTCCTGTTTCAAGTCATTCCATGTCATCTCGTCTCTCCTTCCTCTTTTGACGAAGATATCCGCCACTACATTGACCTTTTCTGAATGGTAGTGTATCTCACTTATGGTTTGACCATCTTCTGATCTCTATCATGACATAAATATTAATTCCTCAATATTCCTATAGCTCCAGAAAATAAGCTCTAATAATATTCTTTAAAACAATTGTAAGAAAATACTACCTATAATATATATTTCCTGTTCGTCTCAACGAGCTTGTGTTTTCCCAAAACACTCCTACTTTTCTTTTCATAACGTTTCCTAGCCCTTAGCAGATACTGATTTTCCTTATCTATATTATTAACTTATTTATTCCATTAATTGATTAAGTCGATCGTTAGCCAAAGACTTACACACAAATTTAAATCGGAAAGCAAGTACCTGTATCCGCATCTGGTTTCGTCAACGCTTCCCCTAAAGTCATGTTGTACACTCTAGCAGTAGGCCTATTTGAAGCAGCCCCACTCTGTCCTGACGCGTATGACCCACCTGAACGGCAATCTCTAGCAATGTGTCCTAGTTTCCCACACTGGTAACACTTAACATCTCTTTTAGGGTTTGCATCAGTTGATGGGCACTGGTTAAGGTAGTGTCCTTTTTGTCCACACTTAAAACAAGTTACTCCCAGCACTCTACAGACTCCTATATGCTTCTTACCACACGTCTCACAATCTGGTAATGGTGGTCGTGATTGATTGGACTGAAATGTTCCTGAAGATTTTCCACCCTGACTCACCGTCTCACTAGTAGTCTTGTTACCCCCCGACTTTCCCACAAATTGAGATTTTTGTCCTTTACCTCCTTTGTTAAAGTAGCTTCCCTCACTTGAACCTCCTTTTGGGCCCTCAAATCTTCTTTTCTTATTCTCTCGACCTATTTGAGTCTGCTCACTCTCGGCCTCTATAATTGATGCCTTTTGAACCACTGCAGCATAATCAGTCAACTCAAATGGGGCCACTCTCGTTCGTAACCAGGGTTTCAACCCTTGTTGAAACCTTTTTGCGCGTTGTTCTTCAGTACGCACAAACTCGGGAACAAACCTCGACAGTTCTGTAAATTTATTTTCATACTCTGCCACTGTTAGGTTATCCTGTTTTAACTCCAGAAACTTTAATTCCATTTGGTTTTCTAAATACCTAGGAGAATACTTTTCTAGGAACACCCTAGTGAAACGCTCCCAGGTTATCACTCCCGCTTCCTCTAGGTTCTTCCTAGCTTCCCACCAGTAATTTGCCTCTCCCTTTAAGAGATAGGCTGCAAAAACTGTTTTCTGATCTTCCTCTATCCTCAGTATTTCGAAAGCTTTCTCCATTTCTTTTAGCCATGCCCTAGCTACTACTGGGTTAGTGGTTCCCTCGAATTCTGGGGGCTTTAATGACTTAAAGGCACGAAAGGAATTAGCTTCCTGATTGGGGAGAACAGGTGGTGGTTGAGGATTCTGTGGATTTGCTAAATTCTGCCTTAATAAGTCCATGAATTGGGCAAAGGGATCACCTCCCGGATTCCTTTGTTGGCCAGTTGATTCCTCTTCTCCTTCTTCATGATTTTCTTCATTATGAGCATTTTCGTTCAGTCTAGTACCTTCGATATTTCGACTTCTTTCGTCTCTCTCATTTTCCCTTGCATTCGCTCTACTGTCACGTCTAGGCGGCATAGTTCTGTACATAACAATAGTCCTTATTAATTACCCGAATTTGAGTTACTATATACATCATTTCTATATACACAATTATATCATTAATTAGCTCATTTGCATATCACAATATCTTTATCACTCGATTTACATCTAGTTATACCATAACTTTAGTAGGTAAGTGTATCGCCCTTAACACGATAGCCTTTTCATTAAGTCAATCACCTTTTATACATCAATATTTCTGAGTCTCAACATTTATTATATAAAAAAAATGCAGCAAAAATTTAGATAGAAATGCACAAACTTCATTAATGTACATAAATATTTTACAATTTGGGTACAACATCTTTTACTGCTAATAATATACATCATCTAATACAAGGTTCGAAACCCAAAACATAGCCGTACATACTAATCCGATATCACCAAAAGTACTACTAGCTGTCCTCTAATCAGACTGGGATTAAAATAGTGAACAACTAAACTAATCCCCAAAATGACATCAACAAGATGACTAGTTTGATTAGTGACGAAACTACTATCCCGGCTCACAGCCCTGCCCTGACAACATCCCGGATCTGGACTACCATGGTAGTAACCGTATCAACTATCTGGGCCCTCCATGCCGGGTCTCCTCTATCACCCAACAACCTCCTAATATCTCCTAATGCTCGTAGCTCAATACTGATCATCCCCAGAGACATCCCATCCGGGATAACCCCTCCTCTCCCTCTCTCTAACCTCTGTAGAAGAGTGTCTATAGTCCTGCGGGACTCCTCCAACTGTCCCTGAAGGGCAAAGTACTCGGTCAATAAGGTAGCTGAAAGTGGGTCACCCGCCGGTAGGGGTGCCTCCTGAGGGGGTACAGCTAGGGGAGGTGCATCCACAGGTGGAGGTGGTGGAGGTGCAAAGGGTGGGGATGGAGGAACCGACTCTGTCTCAGCATCCTCTGAAGGATCCTCCTCCTCCTCAAAAAACCCAAAATGCCCTGGAGGGGTAAACTGCTCGAAAGGATCATCTATAGGGTCAGGACTAGGTAGAGGGGATGGAACTGGTGACGGCACTGGGACGGGTCGGACAGGAGTGGGAACCATCTGAATATCCCCCCACTCAATCGGCTCCTCAGGTATAACTGACAACCTAGGCCTCTTACGCAGTGGCCTCTCCTCCTCAGGGATCTCCGATCTCACTCTGGAAGGACCTGCCTCGTCAGATCCTGTAGAAGGCCTACCCATATATGGCACTAGGGCCACAGCATCTCTCCGTCTCTGCTCCTCTGCCTCCTCTCTCTCTAATCGCTCTCTAGCCGCCGCCCGGCGTCTCTCCCTGAGGTCCTCAACTGCATACTCGGGGACCTCTACCCCGGCCAGCTGAAGATCTAATAGCTCCTGCTTTGACATCCCTAGCCACTGGGGGTCCTGACTCGGCTCACCCATCTCCGCTCCCTATAATAAAACATAAAAATCTATTAGTAACAATCTATAAAATTATAATATATGCTTAAAGTAAATACTACCTGCGATATACCACCCCTGAACTTTATGGAAGTTCACAATTTATATTATAACTGACACATTTATTATTATTACTTTTGTTCTTGAGCATTATGACTCTTAGCTCTGATACCATCTGTGACGCCCCGGGATCCGGGGTCAAGGATCCGGGCCGTCAAGGTCCAATTTCCGATCAATATCAATATCTCTGTAGCCCCCCTTTTTTTTTAATAAATAAATAAATAAGTAAGCAGTTGACCCCACACTAATACACACACACACACCAGTCATATGCTCATAGAACAACAACCACAATATTTAAAAGTTTTAAAGTTAACAGTCATTACAAGCCCAGAATTTACTAAGTACATTGTTGAACAAAGCTTCTACAGGAAGCACTTCAACAACTAAGTTTATTACAACTTACACACTTAATTTACATAAGTATACTAAACCCCTTCGCTTGTCACTACCTCGGGGATGGTCGCCAGCACTCGCTCAAAAGGTCGCCTTTCCCTTACCCTCTTGCGGGGTGTGGTACGTAGTATCGGCATGGGACCTAGCTGCTATATACATAAGTAGCAAGAGTGAGCTATAATAGCTCAGCAACATCATACTGTAACTAAAATTTAAAATGTGAACAAGTATACATATATGTATATGCATATGTAACAGCAGGGAACAATGAAAATCCTTAAGGAAGAGTAAAGCTCTTATTTAATAATACATCATCCACTCACTATTATAAGAAAGAAATCTAAATTAATATAATATCAGTTTTTCTTCATCTGCAACCATAATACCATCATCTCATATCATTATTCTGTTTTCAGTATAGAAATCTGAAATAATATAATATCAGTTTTTCTTCATCTGTAACTATCATTCCGTCATCTCATATCATTATTCTGTTTTCAGCATAGAAATCTGAAAACCATTGTATACACTTTCTTTTCAAAAACATTGGGGATATCTGCTGTCGCCTGATACGTTAGGACGATGATCAGTCGCCTAATCGTACCTGCTCTCTTTTTACTTCCGGTAGAAGGAATGAAAATCATCCCTGGAGGAAGGCCACCTGCTAACATCCTCCCTTGGCATCTTCGTGCCGTAATAAAAATAATAAATGCTGGACTGTGTCGCACACAGCCCTGATACAGCCACTTACGCAAGTCTGTTGCAATCCCCCTCTTTATCACATCATTATTCTCTTTTTAAAATATCATTCCACATTTCCATTTTCTCACTTTCATTTCCACATATCATTCTCTCATATCATTTCCATTCTCGCACATTACTTCTATAAAATATATATATATCATAATGCTTTGATTATGATTCAGACCTCTCTTTCAAATTCAGAGTAATGCATGATAATTAAATAATGTTTATTAAACCACTGATACTCAATAAGAACATTTTTAATATAATATTATAACCATATAACCCTCGATAACAACTGATACCATTCTCTCTTATTCTCTTAATCATAAGGCATGTTCAATTCGTGCATAATCATCTCTATACATATCCATCTCATACTCTTATTCATATACATATACATTTCATACTCATATCCATATTCATATACATCTTCGTATACCTTTCTTTTCAATATCAATACTCAAGGAAGACAATTTCTTCACAATATAGTAATAATAGCATCACATATATATTCCACGAAATCAAGTTTCTTTGTGAAGATAAGTAGTTTTACAAATAGGGATAGAAGAAATCTTGCCTCGGTTTCGATATCCTGACGGTATGGCTCGTCCCTCTTCCGGAGTTTCTACAAACACAAAAGGACCGTCGTTAGAACCACATCTCTTACTCACTACACTCTTGTATAACATTACCTTTTGAAACTTTAATATATGTTTAACGTATTCCTATTACCCCAAAGGTTCAAGAACTTAACCATTTATAACCTAAATCGAAGTTTCAGGGGTTTTCACCATTTCCCTTAACGACCACACTCGACTGCAGAATTTCTTATAATTTTTAAATTTCGAATTTTATTGTAAGGTCAACTGGAAATAGTTCTTTGACCACACTACTACCATATCCCAAAATTTCGTGACTTTTAACAATGTTAAAGTATGGTAATTGTAACCTCAAGTTTGATACATTTACGGTTTCTCGGTTTCTGAACCGCTTTCACTAAAACTGACTTTTCTCCTAAACCGTTCATCAGATTTTAACGCACCTTATATCAAAACGATCTATGAACTAAGCTCTATCATTTCATAGTTAATTAAGAACCTGGACAGTAGGGTACCGTACGGATGCAGGGGGTCCAAAACAGGGCAACTTACATTCTAACGAAAATCGGGCATTATAACGGCTATAATTTCGTACTTTCCATAAATCCAACTCCTCCAAATCAATTATCAAACACCATAATCATCACCTACACCATGTGGTCTTCTTCACCAGCCATGGTTACAATCCCAAACACTTCCATATTTAACTCAAACCACTTACAAACACATATAACATCATAATCTTAACATTTACACTACTTAATCACTAAACCAAACAATATCCACCATAAATATAAAAGAGCAAGCATGATTATACCTTCTTGAAGCTTTGAGAACCCTTAACAATCCTTGATATATCCTTATTCAACCTTATACTAGCTTGAATCACTAAGAGAAACCATTAAAACAAAGTTAACACTTAAAAACACTATTCATCATCTTTTCTAACAACTTCCATGATTTTATTACCTTGCTAAATGATGATGGTTGGCCTTGAAACTTTGTATATGCTCCTTCCTAATCTCCAAGAACAACCATGATTTATCCCTTGATTTAATATTGAAGAGAGCTAGGGTTTTGATTTTCTTTTTCTCCTTTTTTTTTTCTTAGTAGCCGAATGGAACAAGGAAGAGAATGGGGAAGAGTTCTTTTGCTTTTGTTAATCTTATCTCATCTTGTCTTAATCTCTTGAGACTTCTAGAGTTTGGTGGATAAATCCCATGGTTAATGACTAATTTGCCCCTTAAAACAAGTTAGTGGATGATGATGTCATTCATGATGTCATTGGATGCATCCTTTAATCTTTTTCTTGATTTTCCAAAGTAATTTGCTAGCACTCTTGGTAATAATAATGTGGTATATATCCTTGTTATGTTATAATCTTGGTTGTTTGGTTTCCATACTCGTCTAATTGTGGTTCGTTTCGAGTATACCTCATTATCTCAGTGGTTTTCGAAATCATTTACAAATCCAATTTCCTTTGGTATTCTCTTAACTTAATAATCCCTTGGTTTAACTTAAATTCACTAATTCCTCAATATATAATTCCTTTAATATTTCTATACTCCTTAATATCCAAGATATAGAAGTTCGTTCGAGCTCAAAATCCTCAAAATCAAAATTCAGGAATTTCTAAAATCCATCGTCATTTCGAGTCACTTATTTTTAAGGTACAACACTAATATGGTTTCTGTTTACTCATTTTCCATCCCTAATATAGAGTACCTACACACCATTTCCATGGATTCCTCAAGATCACTATTCATTTGGGCACTGTAGCCTTTCTAAAGTTAGGGTTATTACAGAGCTACACAATCGTGGTAATGCTTCTTAACTAAACGTCTCTAATACTGCTCAAATAAATCATGATATCCCTAAGAAATCTGTCTCGTGGAGTTCTATTGTCTCAAAAAACGTAATTGATTCGATACCCTGTGTTAATGAGAATGATGAAGTTGATATTACATATAATGAAGATGGCTCTGCTTCAGTTCAATTTCCGAAAGCTTATTTGGTTCGTGCTCAGAAACAGTGGGAAACTAGCATAATTGGTCACTTTATTGGGGGAAATTTTGCTTTCAAATTTATTAGGGAACAGGCTAACAAAATCTGGCAAAATAAAGGATTAACAGGTATGTACTATAGCTCAAAAGGCTACTACACATTCAGGTTTGATACGATGGAAGCCAGAAATTACGTTCTGAACTTGAATACGGTCCAAATGGGTGGCAAAACGCTGTATTTGATGCCATGGATGGAGGGTTCAAAATTTAAAAGGAATGTGATTGAGAAAGTTCCATGCTGGATCCGCCTTCTCGATGTCCCCTACTCTTTTTGGTCAAAGGACGGCCTTTCTTCGATTGCTAGAGCTGTAGGAAAACCTCTTAAATTTGATGTGGCCACATCTAAATTTGAACCTCTTAAATATGCAAATGTTTAGGTGGAGTTGGCTTACTCTGCTCCTAGGCCAGACTATGTCTGGGTTAATGTCTTGAACATAGAGGGCGTGGAAGAAAAAGAAAAGGTTGAAATTCAATATCCGCAATTGCCTTACTCTTGTAGTTTGTGCAAAGCGTTTGGCCATTCTATTACTCATTGTATTAACAATCCAGACAGGGTGAACAAAAGACCTAGAAGAAATGACACTTATACCTCTACTTCAAACACTGCAACAGCAAGCACCGAAACACATTTAAAGGCAGAGTTTCTGGAAAATATGGAGATGGTGCCCTATGTGGTTGGTCAGTTTTGTGGTTGTGATGTTGTCATGGATGAGGATGTAATTTTGAATGAGATTCAGAAGGACAACTTAGAAGAATTTGATAGAAATCCAATAAGCCAAGCAACACGAAATGATACTATAAGCAATTCGTTTGAGCACACTGTGGTTGAAGATGTATTGCCAATTGCTATGGATAATGGATTCGCAGCACTCGAGGCCTTTACTAAGGAACAGATTGTAGAACAGACCATAGAACACATGCATCTTTCTCCAGGTCAGAAGCGAAAAAAGGATACAATGCATGCCAAAAATCAACGTTCAGAAGTTATCACTCATTCTATAGTCATTGACCTTAGCTCTCATAAAGGCCCTGGGTCTCAGAAGCCACCGAAACCAAACTATCAGAAAATTGATAACGAGGGTTTTACTATAGTCTCGAACAGGAAAAGCCCCAGGTTGGCAGGTGTGTCAACAACTCAACGTTCTTTAATGAATCTTGCAGGTTGGAATGTTCGAGGCCTGAATAAGGGCACTCATCAACGTGAACTTATGAACTTCATCTCTGGTCATTCCCTTTCTCTTATCGGTATAATGGAAACTAAGGTCAAAGAAAGGCGCTCTCTACGTATCTCAAAGAAGATTAATAGATCTTGGAATTGGTTATTCAATTACGACTCTCATTACAATGGTCGTGTGTGGGTGGGATGGAATCCCTCTATTTGGCGTGTATCTCTTCACTCTAAGTCAGCACAACATATCACATGTAATGTCACGTTTCTTGAGAAGGACCTTAACTTCTTTGCAACGTTTGTTTATGCCTCTAATGAAGCACACGAACGTGCTCTGTTATGGAATGACATGCAATCTCTTAGCAGGACTACCTTACCCTGGTGCTGTATAGGGGATTTTAATTGCATCCTTAATCTAAATGAGGTGTGTGGGGGAAGGGAGGTTTGGACTCCTGATATGCAAACTTTCAAAGATTGCTTGTCAAATGCTGGCCTTGCTTCTTTACGAACAATAGGTGATCCCTTTACTTGGACTAATAAACGTATTCTTGATCCTATTTACAAACGTCTCGACAGAGCTGTTGGTAACGGTACTTGGTTAAATACTCATACTGAGGCATATGTTGTGGTGCAAAACAGGGGTATCATGGATCACAATCCCCTTCTATTAACTGTTCCTATGCATATAGACCGTTTTGCTAAGCCTTTTCAGTTCTATAATTACATGCTTGATATTCCAGATTTCCAGACAACCGTCTCTAACGTTTGGAGATCTACTATTCTTTTTGGAGACCCTATGGCTATCTTAAGCAGGAAACTCAAGGCGGTGAAGAATACCCTAGTTGATCTCAATAAAAAGCATGGGAATTTGCACTCAAATGTTCACTTAGCTAGAGATGCTCTAGCTGACACTCAAAATTTACTCCTAACAACACCTTCAACAGACCTCATTTTGAAAGAATATGAGCAAATTCAGAATCTTAACAAGGCTATGGTTGAAGAAGAATCTCTCCTTCTTCAGAAATCAAGAGTGAAATGGCTATCTAAAGGAGATGGAAACAACAAATTCTTTCACAACCAATGTAAATCTAATTGGAATCAAAACAAAGTTTTGGCTCTTATGGATCATTCTGGAAACCTAGTTCATGGTCAAAGACAGTGTGCTAAGGTTGCTGTGGAGTATTATATAGAATTTCTTTGAGGACCTATATCCCACTTTCAAAATGATAGAAGCATGGATAGAAGACTTGACGGAATTATTTGTCCAATTATCTATGAAACACAGGCTTGTCACTTGGAAGCTCCGGTCACCTCTGAGCTCATCTACGCCACCTTGAAAAAAATGAAAAGGAATAAATCCCCGGGGCCAGATGGTTTTACCATCGAGTTCTTCTTGGCCACTTGGAACATTATTGGAGAATGCTTCTGTGCGGCTGTGCTTTCGTTATTTAATAACTTAAACATGCACACAGGTATAAACTCTACTTATATTGCTCTAATTCCCAAGGTCAATACTCCTACTCATATGCGTGATTTTAGGCCTATTTCCCTTTGCACTATTGCTTACAAGTGCATATCCAGGATCATAGCCACGAGACTAAAATCTATTTTGCCTGGTGTCATTGACATTGCCCAGTCGGCTTTTATTCCTGGTAGGAATATTTCTGATAACATTTTATTAGCTCAAGAATTATTCAGGGGTTTTGATAGGGAAACTGGGACATCAATGTGTGCTCTTAAGCTTGACCTTCACAAAACTTTTGACTCCGTTAGGTGGGATTTTATTTTAGCTGTCTTTCACAAAATGAATTTCCCTCCTCGTTTTATGCATTGGATTCAGTTATGCATCTGTCAAGCTAAATACTCTGTAAAGCTCAATGGTATAGTTCATGGCTACTTTAATGGTACTAAAGGCATTCGTCAAGGTGACCCTATATCTCCTTATATCTTCGTGCTATGTATGAATGTCCTCTCTCAAATGTTGAAGACGAAACCTTCAGGGTTTAAGCATCACTTGAGGTGCAAGGATCTTGATCTCACACACTTATTTTTTGCAGATGATGTGCTCTTATTTAGCAATGGGGATCAGACCTCCATTACCACATCATGGATTCTGTGCGTGCATTTTCTGAAATAAGTGGCCTTGTTCCTAGCGTTCAAAAGAGCACTGCCTCTTTTGTAATTGTTCCCAGGTTCTCATGGACTGGTTTGATGCTTCTTTTGGAATTCCTCGAGGTATCCTTCCAGTACGGTTTTTAGGGGTGCCCCTAATATCTTCTTAGCTCTGTATCAATGATTGCATGCCCCTGGTACAACAACTTACCAACAGAATCAATAACTGGACATCTTTGCTTCTAGCTTTCGCGGGAAGGGTTCAACTGATAAGATCCGTTCTTTTTGCCATACAAGCATTCTGGTCCAACCATTTTCTTCTCCCTGCTGCGATTCATGATATAGTTCAATCCATGCTTACCAAATTCCTTTGGAAAGGTAACATTAACGATAAGGGGGGAGCCAAGGTCAGTTGGAAGACTATTTGTTTACCTAAATCTGAAGGAGGATTAGGGTTGAAGGATTCTGCTCAATGGAACAAAGCACAAATCATTATTCATTTGCTTAAAATTATTAAAAAGGCTCCTTCTTTATGGGCAACCTGTGTAAACAAAACAATGCTCAAACGCAAGCATTTATGGACTATGCAAATTCCTTCAGACTGCTCTTGGATCTGGAAGAAAGTGTTAAGCATGCGACAACTTGCTCTTCGTTTTATCACTTATTCGATAGGTGATGGCTCCAATATATCTCTCTGGTTCGATCCTTGGTGGAACGGTGCATGTCTTGCTAATTCATTGACAGCTACTATTATATCGCAATGTGGTATGAACAAGGATGCTAAGGTTCACAACCTTATTTCTTCAGGTAACTGGTGCTTACCTCGGCCAAACCAGAGTCACCATCATGTGGATCACGCTTTGTCTCAATGGGTCCTCTACTTTAACTACCCATGTTTTAATCTGGATAACCGCGATGCCATTTTATGGGATGGTCTGGATACTCATAAGGTCAAAACTTGGCATGTTTGGGACCCTATTAGGACTCGTAATCACCAGGTGCTGTTGTTTCAAATGGTGTGGCACCAACTCAAGGTGGAAAGGTACGCTCACCACCAATGGTTGCTTAGTCATGGCCGTCTAAATACCTTGGCTTGTCTGGCAAGGTTTGGTCTTCAGGTGGATCAACATTGCATGCTATGTGTAGGTAGCCGAGAAACTGACAATCATTTGTTCCTCCACTGCTCCTTTAGTCGACATGTGCTGTCATCCTTTCTTCGGTTGTTTAACATGGGAATAACGGGGCACACTTGGCCTGAATTTCAACAACATATCCTTCATATTTCGGACGGGACAAAGAGGAAAGTGATTTTACTTGTGGTTCAGGTTTACACTTATTTCATCTGGCGTGAACGAAATGCTAGATTGCACAACAGAGGTATCATGCAACCAAAGACTGTTCTGGCGAGCATTCTTGAAGACTCGCGAGCCAAGCTTGCTAGCTCATCTTTGTTTTCGAAAATTGTGGAGAGTAGGAACGATTTAATCTTTTAACCTAGTCTTGTGCTTTGTGGTGCTTCCTTTTTCAGTCCTATCTATGTCTTATCATAGAACATGGGTTAATCCTCTGTAATCTCCTTTCTAATATATATATATTAACTTAGCAAAAAAAAAAAAAACAGGACAAAGATGTAAATGCTATCGACCCTTAGCTTTGATACCTTGAAAACATGAATAATTATATGTTAGTTACTTAGTAGAAACTGTTCTCTTTTCATTTCATTAATCATTGTTCATTTACAAAGGCATGATGTCCTTATATTAGAGGTTATCCTTTCCTAAATCTTGGACCATGACCTCTTAAAGTGCTGATTAGAACAAATAAAATACAATAACAACTAACATAAGACAAAAAGTAACAGCTGCACATAACGTTCCCATATCATCCTGGTATCATGCCTATTAAATATATCTGAGTCTACGAGGCCTATTGGACTCGACTAATAGATTACAACAATGAGATTGATTATGTGCATCAACGCGCTTTGGCAAGATTAACGTAGTTTTTGTTGGGAACGTGTATGGGCTTTACACCAAAACTTTGATAATATTAAAGCACAAATACAACAACACTACACCTTTATTTTGCTGAATAATAAAAGCACAACACACACAAAGGCTACAGCCTTGTTTCTTTTCACTCAGAGCTTTAGCTCTTTTTTTACAAACTTCCTTTTATATGTTTACATGCATGCATGCACAAGTATTTATAGTGTACAGATTTTTTTTTTTTGCTAAAAGATATATATATTAAAAGGAAAAACATGGATTCACCCTTGGTCCCCAGCAAAAGCAAGGATAGAACTAATACAACCCATTGAGGCTAACAGCTAAAAAAATGAAAAGCAATTTCCTACATATGACCAGGCTGTTATTTTTTACCTTGGAGAATGCTGCTACGTTATCCTCCTTCACCTTCTTATCTGTTCCTGCTGTTTATTTCTTTCGCATCTACTATTGAGATTAGCCTACCATATTTCATGGGATTGTTTATGAACTTCTAGGATCCATCTTTGTATTGACGTTGCTATAGATTATAATTCATCTGAATATCCACCATCTTTGACTACCAGGTTATTCATAAAAAAAGATTAAGCTGCTTCATTTTGTGTGTTCAACTACGTGTGATAAATTCCCTTGAAGTCTACCATTTTTTAAGGATGACTTTGTAGCTTCATGTGCATGACTTGTTCAACCTTGCTACTTAGTACTTGACTCCAGGATTTTGGAATATTTATCTCCTGTTGCATATTTTGCTTATTCATTATTACAACTAATATATCTAAGAGGGTTTGACTTATAACACTCCCCCTCAAACCCGACTTTGCATTTAGAGCTTCAATTTCATTTTATGAAATACATCCAGTTTTAACGGCTTTATGAAAATATCGTTCACTTGTTCTCGAATAAAATGATATTTAATATTTATGTGCTTGCTTCGACTGTGTGACACCGAATTTTTTGCGAGTGAAATAGCAGATTTATTATCCACATAAATTTTAATCAGATCCTCTTTTGCAAGATTTAACTTGCCTAATATATAGCCTAGCCACATAGCTTGACATGGGCATGCTGCTGCTGCGATGTACTCCACCTCACATGTTGACAAAGCAACTATTTATTGCTTCTTCAAAGACCATGAAAATATTCCTGAACCAATATGGAGAGCATAACCCGAAGTGTTTTTCCCGTCATCCATGTCACCACCATAATCACTATCTGAGTAGCCAACTAATTTTGAATCTTTAGAATGCGTGTAAAATAGACCATGATTAAGGGTACCTTTTATACATCTCAAAATTCTTTTAGCTGCCATGAAGTGATCTTGCCTCGGCTTTTCCATGTACCTACTTACCAATCCAACTAAATACATAATATCAGGATGAGTGAAAGTTAGGTATCTCAGACTTCTAACCAGACTTTTGAACAATGTCGGATTTACTGACTCTCTTGTTGAATCAATTCTCAACTTTAGGGGTTCAACAATTAACTTTGGGGTTCAACTGTTCCATTTTGGGTTTGGAAATATTCGAAAAAACGAATAAACCGTATTCGAATAAAAAACTAATAATAACAAATATATAAAAATTGATGATTACACCAGCAACGCAAAAAAATAATGTGTTCCAAGGCTAGGCACACATTCAAATGCTTCGTTTTCTTTTTTATTTTAAAAAGGAACAAAAATTGTGAGATGACAGGTGGCTACCACTGCCAGTCAAGAGAGGAAACACAAAAAAAAAGCGTTAATGGAAAAACGATACAAAAGAATGCGTTTAGTTGTGATACAAAGGGCCATTTCCCCTGATTGGGAGATTTAGGGCCTTTTGACTCCAAATTGTGAGAGAAAGGGCAAAAACCCCATATTTGGAATCTCCTCCACAAGGTCTGATCGAGAACCTTCACTATTACCTATAAATATAATCTCCCTCTAAAACAGTCAATTATCTTATCTTATAAATATAATCTCCTTTACCCCATACCATTGTTCATCCCTACCCTGCATTTTCTATTTCTCTTCTCTTCTTTCAAAGCTCATTCTAAACTGTATTGCCCCAGTATACACATATAGAATGTTGTTAGTGTGTTTTCTGTCACGAATTGTGAGAGTCATATGAGAATACATCATCCTATTTTTATTTATAGGTATGTATTCAAACCTCTATATATATGGCTTGCAATTTTATAAGAATTCGTTACTAGTACAAAAATGATATTTTACGTCGCCTATTATACGTCAGTTCTGCCAAGAGGCGACGTATAAAACACTTATATACGTCGGTTCTGCCTAAAGGCGATGCATATTTACATTTTTAAACCTTTTTTACGTCAGTTTGAGAAAAAGCCGACGTATATGATAATATTATGCGTCGGTTGAGGAAAAGGCGACGTATATAATGCTACTATATACGTCGATTTGGGAAAAGGAGACGTATATTATGCTATTATATACGTCAGTTGAGGAAAAAGCAACGTATATGATGCTATTATACGTCGGTTGAGGAAAAGGCGACATATATATGATGACATTATATGTCGGTTGAGGAAAAGGCGACGTATATAATGCTATTATATACGTCACTCTTAATATAACCGATGTATAAAACATTTAAAGAAATTAGAAGTGGGCCACGTGTCACATTATTATTGGATAATACTTGAGCACATGGATTGTGCTTCTTCAAATTACTTAAAGCCGTTGGATGCAATTACAAGATCTCGACCGTTCATTTTTTTTTCATTTTAACTCTTTTTTAACACATAAAAGTCAACGTATCAACCCAATCTCACCACTTTCTCCCATCTTCTCTATTTCTCAAACCCAATTCTTCAATTGCTCTCAAACCCCCTTTTTTGAGAAACCCTAATTTCAAATGCACCATGTCTTCTTCACGCCCCTCTGCTTTCTTTAATGTCAAAAGCTCGAACCGCTACGAAGAAAAAAGCCCAACCCGAGTCTTCTAAGACCAAGACACGCAAAACTCATGAATTAGTTTCTTCGAAAGTGGTCGAGAATTCGAGTCTGGATGGTGGTTGCAAGAGATGAAAGTGGTCGAGATATTAGTTTTGAAAGTGTTCAGTTGCAGGAGATGAAGAAGGGATGGGATGGTGGTCAAGAGAAGGCTGTTGAAAGAGTAGGGGTGGTGGATTTTGAATTGAACGAGGCGGAGGAGATGAGATGGGGGAGATAGAGGAGAAGGAAAGCGGGGAAAGGATGGTCGGCGAATTGTGAATTGTTGGTGAAGCAGGCGGCACGGGTTGAGTGGCGGAGGGAGAAGGAGAAAAAGGGGGGGCTGTTGGTGAAGAACAAAGGAGTTGTTCGGCTGTGGGTTTGAAGGAAGTGGAGTGGTGAAGAAAAACGGAGGTGGATTTGTTTATTGGAGGAGATGGATTGGTGATTGGTGAGGAGTTCGGAGGTTAAGGTGCGGGTTTAAGGAAAGATGGGCACGGGTTTATGGAAATCTCTGTCGATTTTAGAGGAGTTTGAGGTATGCAGCTTAACGAAAAGTTTTGCTGTGAAGGTTTTTAGACTGTTATAATGTTTTTACCAGCATTGTCTATAAACGACTTGTAAAAAAAGTATAACTTCAACCCAGTTCATGGTTGAGAATTTATAGTACTGAATAAGGTTATCGAGGGACACAAATATGTTTGCTTTCACTAAATCATATGCAGCAACAAATTTTTAATACTTCCTCTAGTGCTTCACCATTTTCATATATTGGTACCTTTAGATTCCTTTTTAAAACTCTGTGAGATTCATTTCCTACAACTTATTTTATGGAATCATGGTGGCATTTAGAATTCACTTGTAAATTTGCTAATATACATGGTTTTAAAGCATCTTTTGTTTGAATTGTATCTCTACTAAGAGACTGACGCGCTGTTTAACTTGCAGGCTTACCCACTACAAATGAACTACATAAAGTTTGGGCTCCATAGATGGGTTGGTGATGCACGCAACTTCAGTACTGATGAGCCGTACATCGAGGTTGTCACTTCTCCTAACAATCCTGATGGCTCCATAAGGCAAGCTGTGGCGAAAGGAGAAGAAGGAATACGAATTCATCATCTGGCTTACTACTGGCCTCAGTATGCTCCAATCACTCTTCAAGCAGATGAAGATATCATGTTTTTTACGATCTACAAAAGTACTGGCCATGCTGGCCTCAGTAGTCCAGTTTTTGTTTTTTTTGCAGGGAATTTGATAATTTTGAAAGTTCTTTTTTTGTGAATTTTGCTGTGAATTTTTCTACCAGTATAATATAAATGATAATGTTGCTGTGAATTCGATAACAAAATTATAATTTGCTGTGTTATTGTACTGTTACCAAAGGATGCACTACAAAAACAATATACAAACAATATACAGAGAAACAAAATAATTTTTTTTTAATTTTTTGGATAATATACGTCGGTTCCGACATGGGCGACATATAAAATATATTTTATATACGTCGGTTGTTTAGAAGAACCGATGTAAAAGGATAACAATATACGTCGCCTTTTCTTTTAAACCTCGGTTAACCAGACTTTTATACGTCGGTTATTTTGGTCTTTTACGTAGGTTATTAAGCCGACGTATATTCTACCTATTACGTCGCATTTTTAACCGACGTAAAAGACTGTGACTTATATAGGTCGCCCCTCCATACGTCGCCATTTAACCAACGTCTAAGGTCGATTTAACTGACGTAAAAGGCCTTTTTTCTACTAGTGTATATATATGCATTATGATGGTTACACTTTTGAAATATATTTCTTCTGTGATCTTTAATTTTTTTATTTCTTTATGTTTTTATGGATCTATAGTTTAGTTGTACTTGAGGATGTGACACCCCCTAGATCCAGGGTCATGAATCCAGGTCATCACGAATTCATGATCCAATTTCCATTTAATAACATTATATTCTTGACAGTTGAAGTATAAATACTTGCTCATACTCACACAATAGACCCCACACTATATAACATTACACACCAGTCATATGCTCAGAGAACAACATCCATAATAATAACAGTTTAAGTTAAAAGAGTTATTACAAACCCAGAATCTTACTTAAGTTGTGTTGTTGAATATTACTTCTAGAAGAAGCATTTCAACAACCAAAAGTTATTACACAATATAATATCAGTTTCTCTTTTAATATAATATAATATCAGTTTCTCTTCTAATATACTATAATATCAGTTTCTCTTCTAATATAATATCAGTTTCTCTTCAATTCATATAATATCAGTTTCTCTTCAATTCATATAATGCTTCCTTTAAAAGATTTTGGGGTATCCACTGTCGCCTGATACGTTAGGACGTTGATCCGTCGCCTACTCGTACCTGCTCCTTGTTTACTACTAGTAGAAGGAATGGCAATAATCCCTGGAGGAAGGTTCTCCACTACATCCTCCTTCGGCATCCGTTGGGCCGTAATAAAATAATGAGGAAGGTTCTCCACTACTTCCTCATAAAATGGTGGATGGTGGACTGTGCTAAACACAGCAACTTACGCAAGTATGTTGTACTCCCCCTTTTTGCAAAATCATTATTCCATTCAAGAATTTTATTTTTATTTCCACCCTTATCCATACATATATCATTATACTTTAAATATAACTCCCTTTTTAAAAAAAACATGAGCTCATTAACTCAAAAGATAGAAATATTCAAATAATATTTATTAAATCACAAATGTTTAAAGATTATACTTAACAGAATATTATAAACCATATAACCCTAGATAACAACTGATACCATTCTTTTTCATATCTCTTTAAACCATAAAGTATATTAGCTTCATCCATATTCATATCCATAATCCATATCCATATTCACCTTAACTAATCTCAACAAACAGGGAATATCCCTAACCATATAATAATATAAGATTCATATATTATCTAGCCAAACCACTCTTCTTTAAACGTAAATAGTTTATCAAAATAAGGATAAAAGAAATCTTTCCTCGATCTCTAATCCCAAGAGGAATGATCCGGTGTTCGTCTCGAGTATCTTTAGAAACGAAAAGGATCACCATCAAAATATATTTCACTTAACCACTAATTATATATATATTAATATCCTTGACACATATTATAAGTTTAACATACTATTTATAGACCAAAAGTTCCAAGAACTTATCCATTATTAGACTCCATAAAAGTTTCAGTGTTTTTCACCATTTCCTTATTAACCACACATGACTGTAAAATTTCTCATAAATTATAAATTTCGAATTTTGACACAAGGTCGGTGGGGTTTGACTCTCTATTCACTCTACTATATTTTACCAAAATTTTATAACTTTTAAAGATGTTTAAGTATGTTAATTATAGCCTCAAAGTTGACACAATTGCATTTTCTAGGTTTCCGAACGATTTTCACTAAAACTCATTTTTCTCCTAAACCGTTCATTAGATTTTGACTTACTTTATATCAAAATGATCTACGAACTAAGCTCTATCCTCTCATGGTCAGTTAGTACCCTGGACAGAAACCTAACCGTACAAGTATGGGTGTCAAAAACAGGGCATCTTTTGGTTTAACGAAAATCGGGCATTATAACGGCTATACTTTCATACTTTCCAAATTTTTCACACCTCCAAACTCATCATCCAACATATATATCAATCCATACACCATGTGGTCATCATACCAACCATGGATTTCAACACACAACACTTCCATAATCCATCAAAACACTTATAAACATTTATATAACCATGATTTTATATTTTACACTAACTTATTCCCAAAAACCAACCATAAACTCGAGATTCAAGCTAGGGTTTCAAGTAGTATACCTTTCTTGGAGTCTGTACAATCCATAATACACCTTGTATGACCTTTATATCACTTTAGTATAGCTTAGATCTTCCAAAGAAACCAAGAAAACTAAAGTTAGTTTCTAAGATTTACTATTCATCATCAATCTTGTAAAATTCATAACAAATCGAAAAATAAGAGTTTGGCTCTCAAATGTTTACCACATCTTGGCCTCTTCATAAGGTTTGATTTGAGCTATAGATCACCAAAAACAAAGCTTCCTAGCTATGGTTTTGATCCCGTTTTTCCCACTGGATAGAAGCTGTAAATGTAAGAACCCCAAATTTTGGATATAATTAAAAACTTTTTATTATGTACTGAGGTAATGGTGAATAGTGATTACGATTACGATGTAACAATTGAGATAATGAATGAAAGGAGTAGATTTGGATTCAAGTGCTTATATGTCATGAAGAATGCTATTGGTTGACAATCTAGATAAGAATTATCAATCTCCTAGGAAATTAAAATTTGATCATTCCAAGGGGGAAGGTTATTCTTATGTCATCCAAATCGAGATCAGTTATCAGTCCAGTGGTTCCGTAAAAGGGTTAAGGAACGATTGAAAGAGAACCGGGACATTTATATAACCCTAAAAGAATAAGTAAAGAATAAGTGATGAATAATGATTTTTGTGGACGTAGGAATATTATTAGACGACGCTATATAGAAGTACCCGGAACGAAATTCTGAGTTCGTATTAGTGATTCAGGGGGAAAAAGAGTGTATGTAAAAGCTGTCGGATTCTGAAAAATAGCACTTTTATTTTCCCCGAGATTTCCCTGGACACTGAAAGACTTAAGGAATTATTGAAGGGATTTAAGGAGAATAGGTTCAAGAATTATTAAAGAGAATGGAGGATGATAGTATAAATATTAAGACGGTTTCCGGTAAAACCCTAACTAGAAACGAATGAGTTATTCCTCCGAACGATCAATCAAATTAAGTAATAACCGGACAAAGAGACAAGCAGAGAGCCAAGATACATGCATGTGCAAATAGATAAGATCAAGTAACTAAGTAGTTACAAAGTAACTAGCATCTTTAGAAACCAAATCACTTAGTTAGCTTGCATGACACCTTTCCACCACAAAATCACAACACTTGTCCCTTGGATTGCATCATATATGAGCAAAGCACTTTAATAAAGTAGTTTTATGCTATATATTATCATCAATAATGTATTTTGGACAAGGATGAGATCAAAGCAAGCAAAACAAACTCCATTCCTCTCATTCTCTCAAACTGTCCAGCAGAAACACTCTCCAAAGACAAATTCATATGTCCATTTCTATCCATGATAAAATCACCAAATTTTAACCATAGCTTCTCCACTCCATGGGTAAGATTCTCTCAAAATTTCATGTCCAACAAAGTAGTATAGCCTAGTCAAATCCATGCTCAAAGTTGAAGAAGCGAAACTGATCTGTGCTTGACAGTTTCTGTCCAGAGGAGAAAGGGGGCTCAAAACCCTAGCTAGGAAGCTTCAAATCTAATGATCTAGGACTCAAAACAAAGCTTATAAAGAGGCCAAGATGTGGTAAAAATTTGAGAGACAAACTCTTATTTTTCTATTTTCTATGATTTTTACAAAAGTGATGATGAATAGTAACCCTTAGAAACTAACTTTGTTTTCTTGGTTTTCTTTGTTGCTCTAAGCTATATTAAGGTGATCCAAGGACTAGATCAAGGCTTGTTAGACTCCTAGACACACCAAGGAAGGTATAACTCTCTTGAAACCCTAGGTTTTACTTTAAGTATATGCATGATCTTGATGAGTTTTAGTATAGTTATGATATTAGCATGGTTATAAGCTTGATTAGCATAATCTTGTAGTGGTTGAAACATATGATGATTATAAGGATGAAGTGATATGATCTTGGACAGATTTGGATGAGAATCATGTATATAAGATGTGTATTATGCCCGGTGTGGCTTGGTTTTGATGTTATAATTTTTGGAACGCTCGATTTATAGCCGTTATAATGCCGAAATTTCGTTACACCTTGAAACTCGTGCATAGCAGTAGCTATAATTCACTATCTGGTTAATTATATAACATACCCTTGTAGATCTTGAGTCGTAGATCATTTTGGAAAAAGAATCGAATCAAACAGACTTACGGTTTAGGATTTATGACCGATTTACTAAAAGTAGTTCGAATCCTTAAATGAAAGTTCGTAACTGAAATTGGACCCTCGTAAAATATGTAAAGTCATGACGAATCTTTGTAAATAAATACTAGAGGTAAAAGGGAAGGTGTGAAAGAAAACCGTATGTCAAAAGGATCGTTTTTCGATTTATTAAAAATATTCGAGTCGAGGTTAAACGCGAACGAACCCCTAAAAGACGACTCTATTATAACTTTGGTAAAACACCTAGAAAACGGGCGATAAAACTCGGAGTATAATATTGGTTCGTAACGATCGACCTTAGAACTTGTATGACTTAAGTATGTCCCAAGTGTAAGTACAGTGACATGTCGTATTAACGAACGAATGTCGGGTCGGATCAATGATAAAGGGAATCCACAAAAAGGGGTATAACGAGATAACTCGAGAACGTGTTTCTATTTAAGTATAACTTAACTTTTAAAATGTTAAGTGATTAATCCCGAATGACTTGGCTATTTATAGATCACCAAGCTGACCCGGGACCCGCTACCACTACCCCTTACCGTACTCGACTACCAGGCAAGTTTCAATTCCCTTCTTTTAGGCTGTTGTTGTGATTGAATATATATATATATATATATATATATATATATATATATGTTTTCTGTTATACATATGCCATAGCATGCATGCCTACTTTCAAGTTATATCATTATGCTTGTTCCCTGATTGTTTATTGGCTTATAAATTAGATAGCTAACGTATCAATTATAAGCCGGTTATTGTAAGACCCTCATAGAAGGGCGTATCCATCTTATTCATCAAATATTCGTTCGAGATTATTTGTTTAACGATCCCCACTTCAAATAATTATTTGAACGTAACTATTCGACGAATAATATTTTTTTTAATATTCATTCAGAGTCGAATTATTTATCGATTATTATTTCGAGTTTACACTAAATCACGCAAGCGCACGTGGTCACAAGTAATATATGAATAAGTCGAATTTGTTCCCACAGAGATCTGGTTATGGTTTTAATTCAGTTATTGTACCTATGCAACAATGTATGGTTATTACTCACTGCTAAGACAAATAACAAATTGGGTTTAATTAACTAAATTAACTAGAAAGTAAATTAACAACTAAGAATTAACTAACTAACAAGAATTGAAATTGAATTACGTCTACAAGAGTAACATGGGATCCTAACTTCATTAAATACTTCGCTTAGATCTGACGCCTTTAATCACTATATGCAATGGTTATGATATTTGATCGGACAACACGAAACAAGTATACGCTACTTCTCAGTATACGAATACCAAACTAAACATACATCCACAAAAGATATAGAAGATGAATAGACACCAATTATGCTTAGACCCTATATCTCTATAGAATTTGAAAACATAACGGTTGTAGAACAAGTCATCCATATTGATCACATAGGGCAGCATAATATCTCTATTTATGCCACAAATCATGATGTTAAAACATCAACCTATCCTATGCTAGCATGGCAAGTTCTAAATCTCAAGATCCACTCTCGCTTCACAAAAGATTAACAGATTAGATGTTAGCTACGCATCTAACAATTAAGCACAACCATACGAGGATATCAGATATACATCATACATAGATCTTTAAAGCAATCAAGATACTAAAGCTCCATAAATAAATCCGTTAGAATCCCATGACAACGATTAGTTCATAATCGAACCTCTCGTCATCATGGGATCTGATGAAACCATGATAAAAACAAAGTATGAAAAGATACAAATAAAACTAAGTAATTGATATGTAATGGTGTTCCTCCTTATGATTCAAATTACAAGGGTTGAATGTGTTTATATAGGCTCTAGAAGTCTTTCCCACCAAGCAATTGCCGTTTCAGAGTTGGAATAGAAGATTAGCAATTTCCGTTCTTGAATGAGAATAGAATTGCAAATTCCATGTATAGATCTGATTCTGGAATGTTCTAGCCGCCCAGAGCAATTACCATACTTATTAGAAGTAGGAATTATAGCAATTTCCTTGTCAAAGTTGAATTTCTGCAGCTCGGCACATAATACGTTTCCTAAACTGATTCGGTTTTGAAGGAAAATTCGTAGCTGTCTTTTCTTCCATATCTCTGGAACATTCCAGTTTTAGTTGGACCTCTGAACCACTCTAGAATGATAGAGAATCTCGTTAGCTTCGCGTGGACTGCTTACGGGCCTAAAACGGACTTGTAGAACTCAAGATATGGCCAAAATAGTGAAAAGCTGTAATTTTTCAGCACCGCGCGCGTGCAACCTGCGCCCATCAGTCTGTTTGTCGCGCAGCCTGCGCCAACCACGTGCAACCTGCTCGTGCAACACCTATCCCACATTGTAGAAAATCTCCCAAGCTTCGCGTGGGCAGTAAGATCGCTGAAAACGGACTTCTAGAACTCCAGATATGTCCAAAACAGTGTATACTGCGTAACCGTCTCAGAAATCCGAATTTCAATCAATTAATTCTCCAAAAATGATAGAAGCATCCACCTTAATCAACATTCTCGTAAATCTGCACAACTAAGCAAAACACATCAAAACTACAACAAACTTGAACCCTAGACAATCAATTTAAGCCGATATGGAATGCTTCAAGTGGATATAAATCCACTTATCACACCCCCAAACTTAAACCGATGCTTGTCCTCAAGCATAAACAATTACAACTAACTAATTAGTACCACTTCCGTAGGTGATCACGGTTGCATTTGGCATATGCGACAAGCCCTTTAAACCCCTAGGCAGCCCTAGTGGACGAGTAAGGTCTCGTGAGGGCCTATAGCGAATGTACCCACAAAATCCATTTAACCTAATGCAATGCAATGCATGAATGCAACTAAATGAAAATGCAATTAATCTAGTACTAATATCCTACCATACCTTCAAATCCTCTCATGCCATATCAACTTAAGAATCAAAGTAAATACGCAATGTTTTGGTGTCGAAAGTGCAAGTATTCACATAGTCTACTCAATGAACATGCATAAGTTCTCAAAAGTCCATGTCAAGAGTAGGAATAAGTTAGTAACCATGCTAAGCCTACAAGAGTACTTCTTTGAGACAAAACTCAGGATCTCATACGCAAAAACAAGCAAACACTCACAATCCACTCATAAAAGAATATTCACTCAAGAACAAGGGTAAGTGTATCACTCAATTCCAACAAAATCATAAGCATGCTTGACATTTGGTATCAATCTAACTCTTAACACAACATACATCAATGACGATAATCAAAAGGTCTTTATTTGGGTTGTAACGGGGCTAGAGACAAGGTATGTCAAATAAGCCAAAACAGGTGAAGTGTCAAAAGCTAGTAGGTACCAAGATGAATCATACACAACACCCTACTTTCCCCCACATAATTTATTCAACAAAAACACTTGAATAGTCGACTAAAGTGGGATCACAACAAACACAAACATGCTCTCATAACATATTTTTTTTCTTTTTCTTTTTTCCTTTTTTTTCTATATTTTTTTTCCCGAGAGCTAAATATAACACAAACAATAATATAAACAATAATAATGATCCCACAATTTTATTACATACGCCGACTATCAAGCAACAACCAAACCCAATTTCCAAATTTCAATATTTCCCCCAAACTTATGACCAACAATAAACCCTTTCTTGCACACCTTATTACTCCCTGAAGCACTCTACTAGCCTTTGACAATGTGGGTTCAAATTAATGTAAGGCCAATACAAGAAAAAGGTCTAGGCAAGCAATGTGGTATGTCACCGAAAAAATAGGATTAAGCTCAACGGTTTAACTAATTGATCATGTAAACATGGTGTGGTAATATGGGAAAATATGCGGTTAATCCTAATGCCTTTATCATTTTAATGGTCAAATAATGTCATGCGTTTCAAGAAAGACCTCAAACAACTGCTAGCAATGCAAACAATCCGTGGACACTCAAGCAAACGAATAAAATTGCAACAAATGCAATAAGGCTCAAAATCTCACTTGGTGGAAAAACATACTCAATCCCAAGTAAAAATCTCTCTAACGCACCTACTTGTATTCAAAGCATGCAAACTAAATCATCTTGCACATATTCATGTCCTTTTAACTACTTACAACATTCAATAAGTCTACTAGCTTCAACTTACTAGTGTATGTGTGTGCACAAGAACAAAGCATATCACTTCTCAATCAAAAGCGTCAACAACACAAAATTCCTATCAAGCATGGGTGCAAATGCAAACTACTATGAACTCACATGATTTACGAACATAAAAACATAATATCCTATATGAAACAAACGTAAATAACACGAACATACATGCATAATTTACTACTACTAATATGCAAAGCATGAAATCCTACATGAACACATTGACTAACAATCACAACTACATACACTACTTATCCCTCAAACCACCCCCAAACTTAAAATTTTCAATGCCCTCATTGAATGGAAGTAAATACGAGGGAAAGTAGAAAACATACCAGTATACAACAATGCTTGGGTTGCCTCCTAAGAAGCGCTTCTTTAACGTCACTAGCTTGACGTTACTTCCAAGCCTCCATTAAGGATGATAATAGTTTGCCTGGTCCTCTCTTCGTGAGACTTCATCGTCATCACGGCGACACACTTTCTGCCCCTTCTCCTCGCTTGGCCTATTCGTATAACAACTATGTCCTATTCCAATGCCTTCTTCGATTGACCCAAAATCTATCAATTTGTAGAATAACACACACTCGCGGGCTTCGCTTGAATATAATGGAGGAGGGTAGATATAAGTTGCTGAAGCCTTTGGTTCCTCAACGAGAACTTCCTCCATTGGCTCTAATGCGCTACCTCCATCTTTATAATCTGAGACAAGTAGAAGACCTGCATCTTTCCCATGTTCTTCAGCCTCTTGGTACGAACATACCAATTTTTGAAATTTGTTCAGCTCAACAGTGTCTGTCCCAAATAGTGCCCTTTCCAAAGCATCCACCTCACCAGCATGATCAAATTCCTCACATGACTTGTGAACACTCACCTCCTCTTGGAATTTGTCTTCTTCAATTATGCATGCAGTACCTTGCTCCAAGTCATCATTATTTTCTGGTATTGCTTCTGGTGTGAATTGTTGTTTCTCTTGTTCCAAGGCTCTCACAGCTTGAGCAACTAGAATCTCCAAAGATTTGAGAGACTCCTCGCTACTCTTTACAAACATCATAATCTCCTCCCTAGTAGAAACCTCATCTGACTGAAAAGTAGGAGTAGGTTGCTGATGTTGAAACTCTTCACTTCCATAGAAATATGACATGTCTGGAACATCTTGCTGGTACTGTTGAGGATGGTATTGAAAATATGGTTGTTCCTCATAAGTGACATATGGATCAAATCCTTCATAGTAACAATATTGTGATGGATCATGAACGCTCAAACACCGCTCACATTGATAAGGCATGGATGTACTCGAATATGCCCACCATGGCAACTCCTGACCTGCCATCTTCAACTACTCAAGTACCTGAAACACACCGAACTAAACGAGATAGGTAAGAACTAATCCGAGTCAGTGAACTCTAACGACCACAATTGACAAGCACATAAACCAAAAATAAAACACCGATGATCCCCGGCAGCGGCGCCAAAAACTTGTTTACACTAAATCACGCAAGCGCACGTGGTCACAAGTAATATATGAATAAGTCGAATTCGTTCCCACAGAGATCTGGTTATGGTTTTAATTCAGTTATTGTACCTATGCAACAATGTATGGTTATTACTCACTGCTAAGACAAATAACAAATTGGGTTTAATTAACTAAATTAACTAGAAAGTAAATTAACAACTAAGAATTAACTAACTAACAAGAATTGAAATTGAATTACGTCTACAAGAGTAACATGGGATCCTAACTTCATTAAATACTTCGCTTAGATCTGACGCCTTTAATCACTATATGCAATGGTTATGATATCTGATCGGACAACACGAAACAAGTATACGCTACTTCTCAGTATACGAATACCAAACTAAACATACATCCACAAAAGAGATAGAAGATGAATAAACACCAATTATGCTTAGACCCTATATCTCTATAGAATTTGAAAACATAACGGTTGAAGAACAAGTCATCCATATTGATCACATAGGGCAGCATAATATCTCTATTTACGCCACAAATCATGATGTTAAAACATCAACCTATCCTATGCTAGCATGGCAAGTTCTAAATCTCAAGATCCACTCTCGCTTCACAAAAGATTAACAGATTAGATGTTAGCTACGCATCTAACAATTAAGCACAACCATACGAGGATATCAGATATACATCACACATAGATCTTTAAAGCAATCAAGATACTAAAGCTCCATAAATAAATCCGTTAGAATCCCATGACAACGATTAGTTCATAATCGAACCTCTCGTCATCATGGGATCTGATGAAACCATGATAAAAACAAAGTATGAAAAGATACAAATAAAACTAAGTAATTGATATGTAATGGTGTTCCTCCTTATGATTCAAATTACAAGGGTTGAATGTGTTTATATAGGCTCTAGAAGTCTTGCCCACCAAGCAATTGCCGTTTCAGAGTTGGAATAGAAGATTGGCAATTTCCGTTCTTGAATGAGAATAGAATTGCAAATTCCATGTATAGATCTGATTCTGGAATGTTCTAGCCGCCCAGAGCAATTACCATACTTATTAGAAGTAGGAATTATTGCAATTTCCTTGTCAAAGTTGAATTTCTGCAGCTCGGCACATAATACGTTTCCTAAACTGATTCGGTTTTGAAGGAAAATTCGTAGCTGTCTTTTCTTCCATATCTCTGGAACATTCCAGTTTTAGTTGGACCTCTGAACCACTCTAGAATGATAGAGAATCTCGTTAGCTTCGCGTGGACTGCTTACGGGCCTAAAACGGACTTGTAGAACTCAAGATATGGCCAAAATAGTGAAAAGCTGTAATTTTTCAGCACCGCGCGCGTGCAACCTGCGCCCATCAGTCTGTTTGTCGCGCAGCCTGCGCCAACCACGTGCAACCTGCTCGTGCAACACCTGTCCCACATTGTAGAAAATCTCCCAAGCTTCGCGTGGGCAGTAAGATCGCTGAAAACGGACTTCTAGAACTCCAGATATGTCCAAAACAGTGTATACTGCGTAACCGTCTCAGAAATCCGAATTTCAATCAATTAATTCTCCAAAAATGATAGAAGCATCCACCTTAATCAACATTCTCGTAAATCTGCACAACTAAGCAAAACACATCAAAACTACAACAAACTTGAGCCCAAGACAATCAATTTAAGCCGATATGGAACGCTCCAAGTGGATATAAATCCACTTATCAATATTCTTCTAAAGGTTGGACTACTAAATGAATATTATTTGGATATTCATTTAGAATATTATTCATTAAATGAATATTACTTTTGAATATTCATTTAAGATAGTAATTACCTGATGAATATTATTTTAATGTTCATCTGAAGCTTGATTTATTTATCGAGTCTTATCTCGAATATTCCTTTAAAGCTTGGATTACTAAATGAATATTACTTGATATTCATTTAGAATATTATTCATTAAATGAATATTACTTTTTCAATAAACATTTAAATTCCTAATTAATTATGAATATTATTTTGAATATTCATCCACGGTTCTATTTAATCATCGAATATTATTTTAAATATTTTAAATATTCCTTTCAGGTCTTATTAATTAATGAATATTATTTTGAATATTCATTTGAATATTTAATTATGCAATAAATATTCTCTCGATATTTCTTCAAGGATTATTTGAGAAATACTCTGATTAAAGATATTCTTTCATATTCCTAAATATTCTGTAAAATATTTTAATTCAATAAATATTCTCTGAATATTTATTCCATACTTAGAATAACCTCGATAAGGTTTATCTTCTTCAATTATTACAGAAAATATTTCGGAGTCATATTATTATTAATCATATATCAAGAAAGGTTCTCAGACATCATTCTTCTTTGAGTCTATCTCCCTAATAATAAGGGAACCTTACTTGGAAAATGTTAATTATCTTGTCGACTTCCCGGTCATAAAGTATTCTCTTCACTCTCAACTCGGGTGCTATTGACTTATTAAGTCGTTGTTTACCTTCTCATCTTTCGAGGGGTAAGATTGTTGGAACAAGTTGAGATTCGTTACCAAGCAGTAGCTTGGAAGTTATTGGTAAATTTTCCTTTCCAACTAGATACGACTACTTTGTGGAGTCTTATCAACAAGTATTATACTTGGGGAAAGGGGGACGAACATTACATTCAGAATCATGAATTCTATTTGAACTAGGAGTCGTGTAAGAGGCCGAGTAGCGCCGGTCCATCCCCTTTGGCCCAACCGTTGGCCGGGGAGAGCTAGCATGGCGGTAGATAAGTAAAACCGTCAGTTCTTCCTTCTACCGGTAGTAAATCTAATTTGAGCTGTACGATCTCGACTGATCATCAAGATTGGAACAGCGGGCGCGGTGAATACTCCATCATTGGTTCATCATCCAAACTTATTTATTTCCTGCAACATGATTATTGTTGGCAGAGCTGGAAAAGTGTTCATAACTGGAATTGCAATCTTTTCATGCAAGTTCCTCCTTTTAATGACAATGAGAATATCTCGCTTACTTTTGATGTAGCAGATATTTCTACAAACAAATACTTTGAGTTACCTGGTAACTTTATCCTTTATATTATACTGGCAATAACCTCATTAATGCATGGAATATGGTTTCAAAGGATATTTTGAACTGCTGTATATATGTATCACTGTTCAGTTATATTATTGTTGGTGGGCTTTCGCTCACCCTTGCTTTGTTCATATTATGTCACAACAACAGCTAGGACAGATGGCTCGCATCAGGCGCACTCGGCGCAAGCGGGTTACCCGACCCACCAGACTCCCCGCTGAGATGCTAGCCGCCATTGCTGAGGTAGCTTAGTTAGACAGCTTTTGTTTCCTGTTTAACTATATGTATAATTAATGTAATCAACGGAAAAACTGTTAAACTTATGATGTTATCCTTTTGGGATTATAATAACGTTTATTCGTAACCCTTTAATGTAAGACTTATTTCAATTTCATCTCTGGGACTATAACTGTTGTGCGTGTGATTGGATATTATTATGGGGTCACAGCATGTGATTTATTTATTGTGGACTCAAGTCAAGTATTATGAATGGATGTAAGACCGTAACCACCAGATCCCTGACCCCGGATCTGGGGGTGTTACAGAAGTGGTATCAGAGCGTACGTTATAAACCCCAGAGATGAGGCGACGTTAAAACAATAAATTCACTAAGATAATAAGAACTCTTGCCAAGTTCATAGTCGGACTACTTAATGTAGTGATGACCTATAAAACTCTTATGGGAACTATTAAGTATCATGATAGTAACTTAGCTCGATATCGCATCGACAAGTAAGGCAACAGACCTTGAGGCATACGAGCAGCAGCGCGATGATGCTTTATTATATGCTGAAGAGCAGCGGGTAAATTCAATAGAGTACCTTACTGGAGACCCGGAAGATGTTCCAGCAGATAAGGAAAATCTTGTTAGGATAAGGGGCTTACCCTCGAGGAATGAGGGCTGTAGCCAGAAAGACTGAGATGATTAAGGTATAGAGCTCAGAAAAGTGGGCATAAAAAAAACTAAGCTATTAGCAAGAGAACTGAAGATTCATGTTGGATTCGTGGCTGGACTACTGGAGGTAGTACCAGCAAGTAAGACGGATTGGAAGAACTACTTGAGATCTTATACGGGAATAGATGAGAATCTTTAGAGACTTTCATATTAACGAAAAAAGTGCTAGAAGGATGTATGATTATCAAAGGCATCGATATAAGGCGAGGAGCAGAGTCCCTAGGAATAGTTGAGAAGAGGCAGTAAGTACCATATCATTTGATAAATGAATAAGTATGAATATTGTCAGTAATAATTCGCCATGAGAAGGCAGATGTCATAGGTTGTAATTTATGGATCCAAATTGAGGTTGATGAAGTTGTTTTATTCAGGAAAATGTCCATTTTATGAATGAATCAGTTAGAAAGTGAAAACATTGGGAAGTGACAGCATGATTGGATAAAGTTATATAAGGAAGTAGTAAGTAAGACAATGATCTCAGAACCTACCGGAAGATAAGACCAATGAGTCAAGATGAACTCGTAATGAGACTATTGTCAGAGACTAAGTATAGGGTTAATTTAACTCAGTGAAATGATGAACCAGAAACGTTAGATGCATGTGACTCAGAGGAATATTAAATTCTTTCTTTTCTTTGAATGGATTATAGTAGTTACCTTAAGTTTACTCCGACGCGGAAGTATAACGGATCAAGTAATACGATCAGCAGTTAAAGAGAAAAATGTGAGAAAATCTTCCTGGAGCTAAAAGATGAAATTGGTAATGACCAAGAGTTGGCATTGTTTAATGGAAAAAGGGAGACTTTTTGCTTCCAACGACGCTTCGCATAAAAGATTAGGATGTGTGCTTGCGCAGCACGACAAAGTACTTGCGGATGCATTCGGACAGCATGGTTCACCAGGTTCGGATGGCCTTAGTAGTGCCAATTTTTGTGGAACAACCAACTCCGACGGTAATGTTCCTTCTGAGACTGGTAGTCAGGTAGACTGACATTTGGTGATATTGAATATCAGGACGTATAGGTATCAGGACGTTGTGACAAGTTTCAGTTTAAAACTGTTAATTCCCTTCTAAGGGATGTATATAATTGGTTCCTCTCCAGGGGTTAAATTTCCAACCCGATGACGATTATTTCGTTAATTATGACTGCTTACGGTTCTACCTACTAGGAGGTTCATAGAACTATTCTTCAGGTTTCGAAACTGGTCTCCTTAGTGTTACCAGTCGATGGATAGATTGACCAAAATTTCCCTAATTCTGGGAAGAACTTCAACGAATTTTGGCAAACTTTGTCTTTCTGATTATCAGAGAACATCATGGAAGAGAGTAGAAACTGGGGCAAACCCCGTGAATTGGGTAAGGTAGCCGCTACATGGGTTGGTGGACAGACCCCGGTTATCGCGATTGATTGTAGAAATACAATGATGAAGTGAGATTAGACGAAAACAGGAAATGTAAGTAAGAAACCAGCCGGACTGAGAAACTCCGAGATTGAATTAAGTGAAAAGGCTGTTATGCCAGGAATGGTAAGCTTGCGTGGCACGTGGTAGTGATAAGAATAGTTGAAAAGATAAAAATAGAGGAAAGGTGACCAGAGACGGTGCCGAATAGTAGATTAAGACTTATATGAAGTAAAGTTTTAGAAAGGTAGAAAGGTATCAAAGAAGGCACTATGCCGGCAATTGCTAGAAAAGTAATGCTATTAGCCAACCCCTAAAATCATATATATATATTTTTTTTTTGTGGCCAGTTGAGGCCAAGTCACAAAGGATTATCAAGTGACTAGACCAGCAATGAAAGGACAAAGCAGGGTTGCTTCTAAGAAAGCACCGACTACAAGGCCTTCTGATATAAAGGAAACATTAATGAGATCGTAGGAATCTTTTGTTGAACAGCCCATGTTTTGATTGGGAATTCACTAGACCTTTTTGGGATGGGGTCACCCGTACTAAAGTGACTCATGTGTATATGGTTGTCCAAGATTACGAGTAAAATGGAAGTATAGTGACTTGAGATGTATGATGTTAGGGTATCGTGAATACCATGAATATATTATGACGGAGGAAAGTAAACAATGAAGGTATATGAAGAGAGTATAGAAATGGTCAGAAATTGAACAGTATGCTGTAGGAATTTTCTCTGAGGCAAGTACCTTTGCGAAGAACGATAAGCACTAGGAAATTCACGTTGAACTCGACCAATATCTTTCAGAACATCCTTGCTACCATTAACAAGTTCTGTAAGAGAGCAGTTAGACATACGTTGTCTTTTGGAAGGTCAAATAGGTTGACCACTATCTGAAAGAAGAAATTAGCAGTAAGCTACCGATCGATTATCAAATAAGAATGATTGAAAAGAGACCCTTATTAAGGATACATGATTTGATTGCCAATTATAGGATGCAGGAATTCCTTGGCAGTTGAATTAAGGATAAGATATCCATAAACTAAGGCAAACCCTGGGGAATGGACAAGGGATGGCACTAACCCTAATAAAGACATTGTGAATTCAGATGATATGAGTTGGATTTGCTAAGGCAACAATGACCTGTACAGATTATTAAAAAGAGTTCTGGAAAGAACAGAGATAGAATTATTAGAGTATTGATCAAAGACGTTTTGATATACCCTGTACCTAGAAAATACAGGAGGAATGATGAGGACGACCTAAGAAACCTTACAAGGAAAAGCTAATATTCTGAGTTTCTAACTGGAAGTTTGGAAGAGAATATAAGACACAATAACAATATACTAGATGATGCATGCATGAAACCCTGAGGGAGTATGGATTGAACCTATAAAGGTTGAGATTATCCTAAGATAAGGAAAGAACTAAGAAAAGAAGTATCCTAAGTAGGATTGGGAATAAATGTGATAAAGTTCCCACGGGTAGGTGGAAGCAATGACTTATGGAAAAAGACTGATAGATATTTTTTCTCCTTCAGCAGAGCTTAAGGGAGAATGCTTTCACCCAACAGTGATGAGAATGAGGTAAAAAAAATAAAAAATTGAATTGAAATGTATCCAGAGAACAAGGATTACCAGAAATTATTATTATTAGGAAAGGCCAATGAGGTGGCCGACAGTCTAAGTATAAAGGAATAATTACAAATGTTCATACCGAAGAAACAGAATGATATTTGGAAGGACCTTGAAAGTCATATCGGAATAGAGGAATTTACATTCCTTCTGATGATTGTGCAAGAATCGACGGTAATAGTAGTTTAAGTAAAGATTCGATTCCTGATGGGTCTTAAGCATATTACATACCTTAGAAGGTCCCGTTTTGAGGCAAACCAGGACCATGATACAAAAATTGACGAAGTAAACCATTAAGTTTCCAGTCTTTTATGGAAGATGCATGAGTGATAGTTTCATCAACCTGACTTAGCTGCGATGCTTGAAACTCTTCTGCAATTTTATCTACTTCATGTAATATCTACATCAAGTTCAGGAAGTGTTGTTTATGGATAAGGAATAGTGATTACTTTGTCTCCCTAAAGGATTGAAACCCGTACGGTTAGCTATTAAGGCACTACGTAAGCAATAAGCGATGGTGATTCTTCTAAGTAAGTAGATGACAACGTAAAGATAAAGAAAGTGCTGCTATTGATAAGCTAAATGGCATGTTGATGAATGAAAAGCAAGTTTGTGTTAGTGTACTTCTGCGCAAACAAGATAGAGAATATGAGGTTGATGATTCATGATGCTAAATGTATTCCCGTGGAAAAAAATTAATGAGACTTAGAGAGAAGGGCAGTTGAGCCCGAGACTTATTAGGCCACCTGAGAGTTTAAAAGTGTTCGGAAGGTGGCATTCGAGCCAGTTTTACCCCCAAAGCTTATAGCAGGGTAGTAACGTGTTTCATGTGGCAAAGCTACACCAGTAAAATGCAGATGCTCAACAGATGATAAGAGTGCGAGCAGGTAGGTGTACGACCTGGTCTGACTTACGAACGACAACCTGTGAAAAACCGTGGGTAGAAAAGAATAAGTGATGAGAAACAAGTTGACAGAAGTAGATTATATTGGATCTAAGCTAAAGAAATCGGCCAGATTCATTTCGGAGGTTTTAAATTTGAAATAATGTGATGATTATAGAGTAAATGTGACGGAATACCAATAAGGAGGTGCTAAGTGCAAAAGATGCCTCAATAAAGAGATGAAGGTGAAAGTAAATAACAGAAGTAAATAAGAATCAGTTAATGAGAAGGATGTGATTGATAAAGAAAAGACGGGGAAAGCAACTACGAAATATGAAGCAAGGAATGTTAGGAATGGATTAATAAATGGGTTTTCCGATGAATTCTCGGGATGACAACCTGATAGTGTTAATATTATGGATATGATACGCCAAAAACGCTCAAATGCAACGCCATGTTTACTGTTGCTTTAGGCCAAAAAAGCGTTGCATTAGACCAAATGCAACACCAGGGGGCGTTGCATTCGAGACCGTCTCGTTAGACCCCATAATGCAACGCTTTTTGGTATCTAAAGTAACAGCAATAAGCGTTGCATCTGACATGTAATGCAACACCACAACAAGCAAATGCAACACCAAAGAGGCGTTGCATTTGACATTAGACATAGTTCCAATTCCACGTCACGAATGTGGGCCCCACAAGCATGCCACATCAGCAATGGGTCCAGCTAGCATGCCACGTCAACAGTCCAGCTGGCATGCCACGTCAGCAATAGTACAGCTGGCATGCCATGTCAGCATGTGGGGCCCACGTGCCATGCCAACATGTGGGACCCACTTGCCATGTCAGTAGTGGGGCCTACCATGCCACGTCAGTTGTAGGTCCCACATGCCCCGTCAGTAGTGGGTCCCACATGCCATGTCAGCACTGGGTCCTATATTCCACGTCAACACTAGGGCCCGCAACCATGTAATGCAACGCTTTTATTTGCTTTTTAAAACACTAGAATCTTATCAAATGCAACACTATATTTACCAAATGCAACAATAAAATATCTAATGCAACACTGAAAATATCAAATGCAACGCTTTAATTAAAATTTCTGCAATATTCTTTTTTTTACATAAAGAAACCCATCAAAATACATTCAAAACCATCCAAAACATTCAACCCGCCACCAAATAGTTACAATCATCCACACCAACATCATACTAATACCTAATAAAACCATTACTAATACATCCAAAAGAAATCCAACATCATACTAAATTAACAAGCACATACGATTAAGTCAAAATTTTAAAAGTACAAAATGACCATGTTTAGGTATCAGGGCCAATCAACTTCTCTTTGCTTCTCAGGTACATTCGCTTCAACAAGTGGCTGTGACTCGGTTGCATTCATTCTGCTATGCTGCTTAACAGCACATCTGTTCAACAGTCTCCTTCCTTCCGTGAATTCTGTTTTACATTTCTGCAAAACAGAAAACAAATAGCCATAAATAGAAGTAGCAATAAATAAAAATAGCCGTACAAATTATTCTTCCACTAGCTACTAATTACTAGTCACGACACAATATAGTAACATGTAACAGTGGTATAAATTATGTCACAATAATACAAATCATCGGCCTAAGTGATACTAATCAACAGTTTGAATTCTTAATTAGTTTACATTTAAGCATGTATGGTAACCCTGAAATATATATCCAGAGGTTGTTATGTCGCCCTGAAATCAAAAACTGGTCCATATCTGAATATGATGAGAGACATTTAACATTGTCTTAGGTTAAGACTGTATTGATGAGTAACAGGATGGTAATTTAAAATGCAGAAAGAGAAACATGCAATGCAAATATAAATTTTTTGGAATAACTATGAAACGGTTTAGTAGTAGCTGTTACCTTTTCATTCTCTCTTTAACGAATGGATGAATGTCAGATGATGAACTTGGGGCGAAAAACTGTAGTGTTTCACCAAGTAGTGGAAAGCCCATAGAACCGGGGTAATTCTCCATTGCATATAGGATTCCTCCATTTGTAAATCCAGTGCACAATGCTTATAGCTAGGAATGCTGTAACTGTTAAGACAACAGACCACATGTTTAAAGTTAGTTATCTAACTTATATACCATGGTAAGAACTAACTGTTGCTAATCTGATGTTTTTTGAGAAGTTAAGGAAATGCAGAAGACACACGAGTAGAGATAGATATGCTGGCATGTGTCTAGTATCTTGAGGTGATCGACTTATATAGGCTGGCTAGATTTAGCAACAAGTTAATATAATAATCTAATTTCTATTTCTATTTTTTATTTTATAAGGTTTGGTTTCTCAAAAAACTGTATGATAGCTGACTCAAAAATCAGATAGCTACATAGTGATATATTAGTAAAAAAAATATAAAACCTCTAGCTAGCATAGCTATGAAGCTTGCAAGATGGTTCCATATCTGCCTCATCTTTAAATAATGGTTTTTCTAATTTAAATTTAGTCCTGCAATGGAATGCATTTTCCTGGATAATAGAACAAAATGGTTAGGTGTAGCAATCTGCGATGACAATCTCTTTTTAGAATTTAATTTTCTTCGCTTTTCATTCTAGATTTATATGATCTAATCTTAGATTTTATCTTACCTGTAACCATATCTTATGCCGTTTACTAAATCCCTCTGTTGCATCACCTCTATAAATTGTTTTAGATATGCATACGAGTCCTGTAATATTCTTCAGAACATGTACTAATGCCGTCTTGTGACTCTTGTACAGCAGTTGTAGTACTTGTAACAAAAACGATCCAGTAATTTTTTGCTAATTAGCAATCTAGCTAGTTTACCAGTACTCCAGAGTAAGAGTTTAGAGAACTAATTTGTCATTTGACCATTTGTGCATAGAGCACCTCCCTGCCCACGTTGAGCCACGGGTTGATACTACCTTTCATGCATTACACTGTACAGATGTCACCTTAAGCAACAATTATATCCTCTCGAACACATTTGAAAACCTTCTATGGCATACTTTTAACGATAGTTAAACAATCAAATGTGTCATGCAGCATTATATTTTCAAATTAATTGTCAACAAGTAAACACTAACATGTCACTGATGTTGCAAATCTGAATGCCATAATATTTATTTTAGTAAAATTAGGGATGAGAAACACAATGACTACAACATATATCAGCTTTACATAAATATAAATCAAATGTTGCAAATCTGAATGCCATAATATTTATTTTAGATACTGAATACAAATATAAGTGTAAAAACTACCTGCAAGCCGATCAGGAATATAAAAAGTGCAAAATTAAGTGCAAAATTAAGATATGAAAACATACAAAAACAAAAATCAAACTATAACTGCCAGTTCTATTGTCTCACCTCCGTAGATTGATGACAATAACAAGAGTCCCTTAGATAGATACCTCGTGAAGTTGGGCCTGTAACAAAATAATTAAAAAATATTACAATCATTCCTATTGCAGGCCATGTTAAATAAGCTAAACTTGAAAACTGTACATGACTATTAAAAGATTATTTTAGACAGGTTTCATTGTTAAAGCTTTCACAAGTATAGGTTGCGGAATTTAAAGGGCCCAATTAAACTAGTAAAACCTTCAATTATCAAAATAAATAAAAAAAGCCGAGTGAATAGTTATACTCCATAACATAGATATTGATTAAATAATAGTTAATAATAACAAAAACAATGCAATAACAGAAGATGAATATAGAGAGATTCCAGTTCTGAAGATAAAACACATGATTCTGCCGAATTTGTTTTATTGAAAATGAACAGACCAAGATATATTGTATATACTTGCATGATGACTCACAATTAACCTACACCTTCAGGAGGAGTATTCAAGATAGTATGATCATACCATGTGTATTCAAGCCCTTCAGGAGGAGGCTCAAACACACCATGAGCACCAGCAGCCATAGCAGGGGAGACATAAGCATCAATTCCTATTATGCTTGAAGTGGTACCACCAAGTGCACCAACAGTGGTCAATGCTGGTCCATTGTTCCCAGCACTGCTAACAAATATTACACGATACTTATTCACCACCTACATAGAAAGATGGATAGCGTCAAAAATAAAAAAAATAAAAAGATGGTGTCAGGACACACTCGTATAAACAGACGCAGACACGGTTGTGAGCTTTGCATTTTACCTCATCAACAAGGTCAACAAAGCGACCATAATCTGGAAGTAATGTACCTTCTCCATAACTCATGTTGATGAGGTCACATTTGTGCTGGAAATATACAACCTTATTAGACACATTATGAAAGTTTCTCCAAAAAAACACATAATGAAAGTGCAACAAATTGTGGAAAAATAGTTCTTTACCAATTTCCACCAACTATATTTCAAACATGTCATGGTAAATTCAAGAAATGACACTATTACAGTGAAAAATAATAGTTTAAAATAGAGAATTTGCAGAGAACTATTGAAATACCAATCCTTGCACCCTTCGCACTGAACCATCAAGTCATCAGCATTATACGGCATCTCACTCTTACAATACCTTCAAACAAAAAACCAAAAATCAATTAACACAACTCACAAACATCCATTTCGAAACGAAAAACTAAAACCCTTAAATCTACTCACACAGCAACACGATCGGGAGTAAAAGCTCCATTGGCCGCCTTATACTCAAACCTACAAAAATAATCCAAAAAGGAGAGCTTCTGTACCTTGAACTTTACTTGAGTAATTTTCATGAGATTCTGTTATTCCAAAAATTACACACATTCAATATCAAATGGATGAAATTTGAAAAGACACATACAATTCCAAAAAACACACATATGCTAGTATGTTACAAGTACTAAAACTCGTCTTTGGAGGAAGAACTCTAGCCGGAAGAGTCGACGAAATCTTAACATCCATAGCAGTAGATTCATGAGAAAAGCAAGAAGGCCAGCCCTTTAAAACGACTCAAAACTTGAACACAAACTCATACTCGGTGATTAACAAACGAAATTAACAAGGGAAAAGGGATTTGGAATTAAAAAGAAAAGGGATTGCAGCTACTTGACAAGAAAAGGGATTTAATCGAAGTAGAAGAAAGAAAAAGAAGGAGATGGGTTTGGTGCCTGTTTGAATAGAACGAAGACGAAGAGGGGTGTTTGGTGTCTGTGTTTTAAAACCAAAATAAACAGGGAAATGGTCTTGGTTGTGTTGAACTGTGAACGAAGAAGACAGAGCAAATGAATTAATCCAAAAACCCTAATTCAAGAAACTCAAATTGGGGGAATTAATCCAAAAACCCTAATTCAAGAAACTCAAATTGGGGGATTTGTTGTTCTTAAGATTCAAACAAATTAATGAATCTGGGTTATAATTAGAACACGGATCTGAAATTGGTCGGTGTTAGATTTGTGAATCGATAGGTTTGACGTTTGAACTGAAATGTGTGTGTGGATATAATGTATGTGTCTGTAATAGGTAAAGAAAGAAGAGTATAAGGTGAAAAGTAGAGAGCGGGATGTGAAAAGTATAGAGCGGGATAATTAGCCGCCTATTTCATTTCATTTTGTTTTTAACAAAAAAATTATACGTTGTAATGTGTGCTTTATTGATATATTTTTGTTAATATAATTAATTTTAATTATTGTACTTATATAGAATATGTGTAATATAATCAATCATAAGAATGTTATAATCTAATAGTTGGATTGTTAAAAAAATAATTTAAAAAAATAGAATCATCATTCGGGACAAAATCGTTATATCTTGGCATCCGTACGTTGGGAACGTCGAAAAAATAATTTAAAAAAATAGATCCCTCATTCGGGACAAGACTAGTTAAAAGGAAAGCCTATTTTGACCGGTTTGACCGTCATAAAACCAAACCAAATAAATCTAGCAAATTTTTTAAAAAATTACCACATCACTAAAACCGTTAGATTTTGACATTAGTACATTTGGAACGTCGAAAAAATAATTTAAAAAAATTGATCCCTTATTCGGGACAAGACTAGTTAAAAGGAAAGCTACTTTGACCGGTTTGACAGTTATAAAACTAAACCAAATACATCTAGCAAATTTTTTAAAAAATTACCACATCACTAAAACCGTTATATCTTGACATCCGTACGATTGGAACGTCGAAAAAAAGATTTTAAAAAATAGTTTCATCATTCGGGACAAGACTATTTAAAAGGGAAGTCTACATTGACCGGTTTGACCGTTATAAAACCAAACCAAATACATCTAGCAAATTTTTTAAAAATTTACCACTTCACTAAAACCGTTATATCTTGACATCCGTACGATTGGAACGTCGAAAAAAAGATTTTAAAAAATAGTTTCATCATTCGGTACAAGACTATTTAAAAGGGAAGTCCACATTGATCGGTTTGACCGTTATAAAACCAAACCAAATACATCTAGCAAATTTTTTAAAAATTTACCACTTTACTAAAACCGTTATATCTTGACATCCGTACGATTGGAACGTCGAAAAAAAGATTTTAAAAAATAGTTTCATCATTCGGGACAAGACTATTTAAAAGGGAAGTCTACATTGACCGGTTTGACCGTTATAAAACCAAACCAAATACATCTAGCAAATTTTTTAAAAATTTACCACTTCACTAAAACCGTTATATCTTGATATCCGTACGATTGGAACGTCGAAAAAAAGATTTTAAAAAATAGTTTCATCATTCGGTACAAGACTATTTAAAAGGGAAGTCCACATTGATCGGTTTGACCGTTATAAAACCAAACCAAATACATCTAGCAAATTTTTTAAAAATTTACCACTTCACTAAAACCGTTATATCTTGACATCCGTACGATTGGAACGTCAAAAAAAGATTTTAAAAAATAGTTTCATCATTCGGGACAAGACTATTTAAAAGGGAAGTCTACATTGACCGGTTTGACCGTTATAAAACCAAACCAAATACATCTAGCAAATTTTTTAAAAATTTACCACTTCACTAAAACCGTTATATCTTGACATCCGTAAGATTGGAACGTCTAAAAAAAATTTTTTAAAAATAGTTTCATCATTCCGGTAAGAGCAGTAGTTAACGCAACACTTCAAAACAGCAAATGCAACGCTTTTTTCTCCTAATGCAACGCTTCTGCCACGTCAGCGAATGCCAAGTCAGCAAATGTGGGCCCCACACCTGCCACGTCAGCAATTGTGGGCCCCACACCTGCCACGTCAGCATCTGTGGACCACCTGCCACGTCACCCTTGTGGGCCCCACACTGCCACGTCACCCTCAGTGGGCCCCACAGCTGCCACGTCAGACTTTATTAATATTAAAAATACCTAATGCAACGCTTTTTTCACCTAATGCAATGCTTCTGCCACGTCAGCAAATGTGGGCCCCACACCTGCCACGTCAGCAATTGTGGGCCCCACACCTGCCACGTCAGTATCTGTGGACCTCCTGCCACGTCACCCTTGTGGGCCCCACACTGCCACGTCACCCTTAGTGGGCCCCACAGCTGCCACGGCAGACTTTATTAATATTAAAAAATAGCTAATGCAACGCTTTTATATAGCAAATGCAACGCTTTTTTCACCTAATGCAACGCTTCTGCCACGCCAGCGAATGCCACGTCAGCAAATGTGGGCCCCACACCTGCCACGGTAACAATTGTGGGCCCCACACCTACCACGTCAGCATCTCTGGCCTCCTGTCATGTCATCCTTGTGGGCCCCACACTGCCACGTCACCCAGGTGGGTCCCTCAACAGCCACGTCAGCATTTATTAAAATTAAAAAATAACTAATGCAACGCTTTTATATAGCGAATGCAACGCCTTTTTCACCTAATGCAACGTTTCTGCCACGTCAGCAAATGCCACGTCAGCAAATGTGGGCCCCACATCTGCCACATCAGCAATTGTGGGCCCCACATTTGCCACTTCAGCAAATGCCACGTCAGCAAATGTGGGCCCCACTGCTGCCACATCAGCATTTTTTAAAATTAAAAAATATCTAATGCAACGCCAGCTGTTAGTGTTGCATTATGTGAAACACCGTGGATCAAATGCAACGCTAATTATGTGTAATGCAACACCAGTTCAAGTTCTGTTTCATTAAAGCCAAAATTTCATACCTAACAGAACACTTTCAGTGAAACACTTTTTAAAAGCATTGCATATGAGCATTTATGGCGTAGAGCTAGTAGCGTGACATGGAATGTTAGTAACAATGGTGTCACGCGAGAAACTAAGATTTAACCTGAGAGGTTCAAAGATTTTCCAAAAGTAAGTGTTGCTAAGGTTGAACCAGGGTACAGGTCCAGAGAATAGTGGACAAAGCAGCAAGATATGTTGACACGTGAGGTTACGATCAAATAGTATTGGATATAATTATGATTAATTTCTTCCTTAATGAACCTCTATAGTTCAGAGGTAAATTCTGAGTATGATATTTTACAATCATGAAAACTTTCTATAATCCTTTAGAATTCTTTTCTTTTCTTCTCTCTTATTCATCTTCTTTATGAATTGAGAAGAACAACCCTTTAAGGAGGGGATGTACTGCTACGTGACTATCTGTCTATGTGATAGAAGTCTAAGTGGAATACCATAACTTGTTTAATTGCTTGTCAAGTACTAAAGGCTGGCCCCCTTCTGTACTAGCTATGCAATATAACAAATGTTCAATTGATCATAGTGATCTCTCAATAAATCTTTCCACTTCTCTATATTGATCGAGATTGCGAAGATTAAAACGATCAGGAAATGCACAGTGCGAGCGAGGTTACCTCCAAATTCGCAGTGGGATAGTGATACCAATGTCACTGCAGGTATCAATAAGGATAAGAGTGAGTAAGATCATAACCCGGATAGTGTGTTGTACGAAAAGTAGCAAAGTTGATGGAAAAAGGATAAAGTATGGATTGTAGCACTAGAAGATGTGTTGAGAAAGGGTAGAACGACTAAGATTTGACCGGGAAGCTAAAAAGTAAACGACAGACAAACGACTCCTTGCTTCCTACCTGATTCCGGGACGGAATCCTTTTAAGGAGGGGAGACTGTAAGAACCCCAAATTTTGGATATAATTAAAAACTTTTTATTATGTACTGAGGTAATGGTGAATAGTGATTACGATTACGATGTAACGATTGAGATAATGAATGAAAGGAGTAGATTTAGATTCAAATGCTTATATGTCATGAAGAATGCTATTGGTTGACAATCTAGATAAGAATTATCTATCTCCTAGGAAATTAAGATTTGATCATTCCAAGGGGGAAGGTTATTCTTATGTCATCCAAATCGAGATCTGTTATCAGTCCAGTGGTTCCGTAAAAGGGTTAAGGAACGATTGAAAGAGAACCGGGACATTTATATAACCCTAAAAGAATAAGTAAAGAATAAGTGATGAATAGTGATTTTTGTGGACGTAGGAATATTATTAGACGACGCTATATAGAAGTACCCGGAACGAAATTCTGAGTTCGTATTAGTGATCCAGGGGGAAAAAGAGTGTATGTAAAAGCTGTCGGATTCTGAAAAATAGCACTTTTATTTTCCCCGAGATTTCCCTGGACACTGAAAGACTTAAGGAATTATTGAAGGGATTTAAGGAAAATAGGTTCAAGAATTATTAAAGAGAATGGAGGATGATAGTATAAATATTAAGACGGTTTCCGGTAAAATCCTAACTAGAAACGAATGAGTTATTCCTCCGAACGATCAATCAAATTAAGTAATAACCAGACAAAGAGACAAGCAGAGAGCCAAGATACATGCATGTGCAAATAGATAAGATCAAGTAACTAAGTAGTTACAAAGTAACTAGCATCTTTAGAAACCAAATCACTTAGTTAGCTTGCATGACACCTCTCCACCACAAAATCACAACACTTGTCCCTTGGATTGCATCATATATGAGCAAAGCACTTTAATAAAGTAGCTTTATGCTAGATATTATCATCAATAATGTATTTTGGACAAGGATGAGATCAAAGCAAGCAAAACAAACTCCATTCCTCTCATTCTCTCAAACTGTCCAGCAGAAACACTCTCCAAAGACAAATTCATATCTCCATTTCTATCCATGATAAAATCACCAAATTTTAACCATAGCTTCTCCACTCCATGGGTAATATTCTCTCAAAATTTCATGTCCAACAAAGTAGTATAGCCTAGTCAAATCCATGCTCAAAGTTGAAGAAGCCAAACTGATCTGTGCTTGACAGTTTCTGTCCAGAGGAGAAAGGGGGCTCAAAACCCTAGCTAGGAAGCTTCAAATCTGATGATCTAGGACTCAAAACAAAGCTTATGAAGAGGCCAAGATGTGGTAAAAATTTGAGAGACAAACTCTTATTTTTCTATTTTCTATGATTTTTACAAAAGTGATGATGAATAGTAACCCTTAGAAACTAACTTTGTTTTCTTGGTTTTCTTTGTTGCTCTAAGCTATATTAAGGTGATCCAAGGACTAGATCAAGGCTTGTTAGACTCCTAGACACACCAAGGAAGGTATAACTCTCTTGAAACCCTAGGTTTTACTTTAAGTATATGCATGATCTTGATGAGTTTTAGTATAGTTATGATATTAGCATGGTTATAAGCTTGATTAGCATGATCTTGTAGTGGTTGAAACATATGATGATTATAAGGATGAAGTGATATGATCTTGGACAGATTTGGATGAGAATCATGTATATAAGATGTGTATTATGCCCGGTGTGGCTTGGTTTTGATGTTATAATTTTTGGAACGCTCGATTTATAGCCGTTATAATGCCGGAATTTCGTTACACCTTGAAACTCGTGCATAGCAGTAGCTATAATTCACTGATATGGTTAATTATATAACATACCCTTGTAGATCTTGAGTCGTAGATCATTTTGGAAAAAGAATCGAATCAAACAGACTTACGGTTTAGGATTTATGACCGATTTACTAAAAGTAGTTCGAATCCGTAAACGAAAGTTCGTAACTGAAATTGGACCCTCGTAAAATATGTAAAGTCATGACGAATCTCGGTAAATAAATACTAGAGGTAAAAGGGAAGGTGTGAAAGAAAACGGTATGTCAAAAGGATCGTTTTTCGATTTATTAAAAATATTCGAGTCGAGGTTAAACGCGAACGAACCCCTAAACGACGACTCTATTATAACTTTGGTAAAACACTTAGAAAACGGGCGATAAAACTCGGAGTATAATATTGGTTCGTAACGATCGACCTTAGAACTTGTATGACTTAAGTATGTCCCAAGTGTAAGTACAGTGACATGTCGTATTAACGAACGAATGTCGGGTCGGATCAATGATAAAGGGAATCCACAAAAAGGGGTATAACGAGATAACTCGAGAACGTGTTTCGATTTAAGTATAACTTAACTTTTAAAATGTTAAGTGATTAATCCCGAATGACTTGGCTATTTATAGATCACCAAGCTGACCCGGGACCCGCTACCACTACCCCTTACCGTACTCGACTACCAGGCAAGTTTCTATTCCCTTCTTTTAGGCTGTTGTTGTGAATGAATATATATATATATATATATATATATATATATATATATATATATATATATGTTTTCTGTTATACATATGCCATAGCATGCATGCCTACTTTCAAGTTATATCGTTATGCTTGTTCCCTGATTGTTTATTGGCTTATAAATTTGATAGCTAACGTATCAATTATAAGCCGGTTATTGTAAGACCCTCATAGAAGGGCGTATCCATCTTATTCATCAAATATAGACCGGGAGTCAATATTTCTTGACATATCGAGATTACCTCGAAAGAAAATATCTAAGTAAATATTTTCCATTATTCGGGCGACGAATATTATTTGAATATTCGTTCGAGATTATTTATTTAACGATCCCCACTTCAAATAATTATTTGAACGTAACTATTCGACGAATAATATTTTTTTTAATATTCATTCAGAGTCGAATTATTTATCGATTATTATTTCGAATATTCTTCTAAAGGTTGGACTACTAAATGAATATTATTTGGATATTCATTTAGAATATTATTCATTAAATGAATATTACTTTTGAATATTCATTTAAGATAGTAATTACCTGATGAATATTATTTTAATGTTCATCTGAAGCTTGATTTATTTATCGAGTCTTATCTCGAATATTCCTTTAAAGCTTGGATTACTAAATGAATATTACTTGATATTCATTTAGAATATTATTCATCAAATGAATATTACTTTTTCAATAAACATTTAAATTCCTAATTAATTATGAATATTATTTTGAATATTCATCCACGGTTCTATTTAATAATCTTATATTATTTTAAATATTTTAAATATTCCTTTCAGGTCTTATTAATTAATGAATATTATTTTGAATATTCATTTGAATATTTAATTATGCAATAAATATTCTCTCAATATTTTTTCAAGGATTATTTGAGAAATACTCTGATTAAAGATATTCTTTCATATTCCTAAATATTCTGTAAAATATTTTAATTCAATAAATATTCTCTGAATATTTATTCCATACTTAGAATAACCTCGATAAGATTTATCTTCTTCGATTATTACAGAAAATATTTCGTAGTCATATTATTATTAATCATATATCAAGAAAGGTTCTCAGACATCATTCTTCTTTGAGTCTATCTCCCTAATAATAAGGGAACCTTACTTGGAAAATGTTAATTATCTTGTCGACTTCCCGGTCATAAAGTATTCTCTTCACTCTCAACTCGGGTGCTATTGACTTATTAAGTCGTTGGTTACCTTCTCATCTTTCGAGGGGTAAGATTGTTGGAACAAGTTGAGATTCGTTACCAAGCAGTAGCTTGGAAGTTATTGGTAAATTTTCCTTTCCAACTAGATACGACTACTTTGTGGAGTCTTATCAACAAGTATTATACTTGGGGAAAGGGGGACGAACGTTACATTCAGAATCATGAATTCTATTTGAACTAGGAGTCGTGTAAGAGGCCGAGTAGCGCCGGTCCATCCCCTTTGGCCCAACCGTTGGCCGGGGAGAGCTAGCAAGGCGGTAGACAAGTAAAACCGTCAGTTCTTCCTTCTACCGGTAGTAAATCTAATTTGAGCTGTACGATCTCGACTGATCATCAAGATTGGAACAGCGGGCGCGGTGAATACTCCATCATTGGTTCATCATCCAAACTTATTTATTTCCTGCAACATGATTATTGTTGGCAGAGCTGGAAAAGTGTTCATAACTGGAATTGCAATCTTTTCATGCAAGTTCCTCCTTTTAATGACAATGAGAATATCTCGCTTACTTTTGATGTAGCAGATATTTCTACAAACAAATACTTTGAGTTACCTGGTAACTTCATCCTTTATATTATACTGGCAATAACCTCATTAATGCATGGAATATGGTTTCAAAGGATATTTTGAACTGCTGTATATATGTATCACTGTTCAGTTATATTATTGTTGGTGGGCTTTCGCTCACCCTTGCTTTGTTCATATTATGTCACAACAACAGCTAGGACAGATGGCTCGCATCAGGCGCACTCGGCGCAAGCGGGTTACCCGACCCACCGGACTCCCCGCTGAGATGCTAGCCGCCATTGCTGAGGTAGCTTAGTTAGACAGCTTTTGTTTCCTGTTTAACTATATGTATAATTAATGTAATCAACGGCAAAACTGTTAAACTTATGATGTTATCCTTTTGGGATTATAATAACGTTTATTCGTAACCCTTTAATGTAAGACTTATTTCAATTTCATCTCTGGGACTATAACTGTTGTGCGTGTGATTGGATATTATTATGGGGTCACAGCATGTGATTTATTTATTGTGGACTCAAGTCAAGTATTATGAATGGATGTAAGACCGTAACCACCAGATCCCTGACCCCGGATCTGGGGGTGTTACAGTAAAGGACTAGGCAGGTTTGGTCATGAAATTTTGAACGAATGATACTCATGGTGTGGAGAAGCTATGGTTAAAATTTGGTAATTTTTGAAGCTCTAGATCTTGAGATATGAAGTTTTCTTTTGACCTTGGTTCATGGTGGGCAGTTTTGTGAGTTTTGTGTTTTGCTTGCTTTTTCTCTTGAATAAATTCTTTACATCAGCTCCCTTATCTCTTAATTAAGTGGGTTTGAAGTCCACCAATGAGAAATAGCCAATTGTTGGCTCCTTGTTAATGCTTATCCTTGAAATTTTCAAGAAAGTCCTTAGCTTTATGTAAATTGCATCCAACATCCTTTAAGTCTTATAATTCTTCTACTTTGGTACTTCCCTTCTTAATCCACTTAAAATCAGCCCTTTAATGTGATTGGGCCAATGGTATGGCCCATATCTTGTTATTGGTTTTATACTTGAGGCTTGTCCAAGAGCTTCTAGTTGTTGGATCCATCGAAGGATTTCTTTGATCGTCTCAGTGGTTCCTCATTTGTAAAGCTCTTCGATACCTATTATCCTCTCCCACATCATATATTAATGTGTTAGCACTACAAGAAAATCGCAATCAGACAACACTCATCAGACAACGCTCAGACGAAAAAGCATTGTTTGGAATTAAGAGACAACGGTTTTTTTGTAACTTCAGAAAAGTATTGTCTAATCCAGGTACCCTACAACGGGTTAAAAACATTGTCTAGTAAATTGATTTAGACAATGGCTTTTGCAATGTGGTGTTGTAAAGACGAGTAAGTTTGCACAACTGTTTTTACGAACATTGTCTAATCAGTTTTGAGACAACGTTTATAAACCGTTGTATGATTCACACAACTGTTTTCATATACCATTGTGTTATTAAAATTCACACAACGGAATAATTAACCATTGTTTAAATCATGTTTTGATGAGACAACGATTTTTATGAAACCGTTGTCTGAACTACAAAATTTTTGAATAGAATTGGTGGGAAATAATGAAATATTTTGTGGGAATAATAAAATAATCAGACAACGGTTTTCTTATAAAAAATGTTGTGTTATATTGAGCACAACAACGGTTTTTCATAAAAAAACCGTTGTTTAATGTTCTTGTATGATATTTTAGTGGTCAACTACCAAAGTACTACTTGGTCAAACCAATATAATTTTCGAATAATATTTTTTTATAATTTTTTTGGATGATCCAATCATATAGGTGATGCTATGTACTAATTTTAGTGATGTGTACAAAAAGTTAGAAAAAGAAATCATTCTTGTACGTGTTTATAATATAAATCCACCAAAAGTACTACTCCCTCTAACTATTGTCGTATCGATTGAACATGATCTATTTTTTTATTTTTTTTCTGACGATTCAACCGTACGAATGATGTTATATACTGATTTTAGTGATGTGCATAAAAAAGTAAAAAAAAATGAGTCATTCTTGCATGTTATTTTAATGGTCAACTATCAAAGTACTCATTGGTCAAACTAGTACAATTTTTAAATGATATATTTTATAAAACAAATTTGGACGATCCAACTGTACGGATGATGTTATATACTAATTTTAGTGATGTGTACAAAAAGTTAGAAAAAAAAACATTATTGTACGTGTTTATAATATAAATCTGCCAAAAGTACTACTCCCTCTAACTATTGTCGTACCGATTGAACATGATCTATTTTTGCAAAAAACAAATTCGACGATCCAACCGTACGAATGATGTTATATACTAATTTTAGTTATGTGCACAAAAAATTAGAAAAAAATAAATCATTCTTGTATGATATTTTAATGGTCAACTATCAAAGTACTCTTTGGTCAAACTAGTATAATTTTTGAATAAATTTTTTTATAGTTTTTTTTGGACTATCCAATCACACGGATGATGTTATATACTAATTTTATTTATGTGTACAAAAAGTTAGAAAAAGAAAATCATTCTTGTACGTGTTTATAATATAAATCCGCCAAAAGTACTACTCCCTCTAACTATTGTCGTACAGATTGAACATGGTCTATTTTTTAAAATTTTTCTCGACGATCCAACTGTACGAATGATGTTATATAATGATTTTAGTGATGTGCACAAAAAATTAGAAAAAAATGAATCATTCTCGTATGTTATTTTAATGGTCAACTATCAAAGTACTCCTCGGTCAAACTAGTATAATTTTCGAATAATATTTTTTAAAATTTTTTTGGTCAATCCAACCGTACAGATGATGTTATATACTAATTTTAGTGATGTGTGCAAAAAGTTAGAAAAAAAACATTATTGTACGTGTTTATAATATAAATATGCCAAAAGTACTACTCCCTCTAACTATTGTCGTACCGATTGAACATGATATATTTTTTCAAAAAATAAATTCGACGATCCAACCGTACGAATGATGTTATATACTAATTTTAGTTATGTGCACAAAAAATTAGAAAAAAATAAATCATTCTTTTATGATATTTTAATGGTTAACTATCAAAGTCTCCTTGGTCAAACTAGTATAATTTTCGAATAATATTTTTTTTAAAATTTTTTTGGACGATACAACCGTACGGATGATGTTATATACTAATTGTTTTTCCCAACACTAAAATGAGTGTTTATTAGCATCTGTACGGTTCGATCGTTGAAAAAATCATTCAAAAAAATCATTTAGTGAATCTGGATCGTGCCTCGTTATAGGAAATAACACTTTTACTACGTTTTTGTTAAAATCTCGTACCACTCTACCTTTTTTATTTTTTGATTATTTTTTCCCAACACTACAATGAGTGTTTATTATTTCGAGCATTTATATAATATAACTTATTACATGTAAATGCATACATTTTTTAAATAAACATGTAATACTTGTTTAATTTTAACTTTTAAGTTATAAAAATTTTTAAAATAAAAAAGTAAAGAAGTAGAAAAGTGGGCGGCAAATTTCCCCCGTACATTTTATTAGTAAAAACAAAACTTTCCCCCCCTTAACAAAAATAACTTTCCCCCCATTCCAAAATTATTACAAGCCCTTTCCCATCTTAAACAAAATCACTCTCCCCCATTTAACACGCTGTTGTACTCTCTCAACTCTCTTCTCTCTCGCCCTCAACTCAGAAGAAATCTCTTTTGCTCTCAACTCCAAGAACTCTCTTTGCGTTACTGTTAATCAAATATCTCTCTTCTCTTCTATTGTTTCTTCTCTCTGCATCTAATTTGTTTTTTACTTTGCAGGTGATTAATTTGGGCTCTGATTTATTGGTATGGTCTTTCACTTTTTGAGTTAATTTGTTTTTTATTTTGCTCAGATTAATTGGTCTAGTACTCACTCATCTATATTAATTTTCAATTAGGGTTTTGATTGAGGCTTTTTGTTCGGGATTTCAATTAGGGCTTCAATTGGGACTGCAGCTGCTGTTCCTTTAATGATTTGGATTCCCTATTAAACCGTAGTATCGTTATACTTGGCCAATAAATTGATTCTCAGGTTGCTCCTTATGAACGTCCTGCTCTTAGCAAGGCATACTTTTTCCCTCAAGGTATGTCTAAACTTGTACATGTCATTTTTGTATCTCTTTAGTCTCCAGTTGTATTTTTCCTACTCAAGGTCTCTGTAATTAGTATACAACCACACAGTTGTATTTCATCCTTTTTACAGGAGCTGCAAGACTCCCGGGCTTTCATGTCTATGCGGGAACTGGAGGAGACATACTGCTACCGGAGTGGTATTTTGCGAAAGGTAATGTTATGAACTTATTGGAAGGAAAAGATAACCACGTGACGGTGGTATCAATTGTTATGCTATCAACTTTCTGTGAGGTGTACCCAAAACTTTATTACAATACGCGGATCTAAGTTCAATTTTTCCATTATAGGGATATCATTGATTCTTAACACAGAAATAGTGAAAGCAGACCTTGCTTCAAAGATTTTGATCAGTGCAGCTGGAGATATCTTTAAATATCAAATTCTTATTATTGCAACTGGTTCCACAGTAAGAACTTATTATCTCTATATATGAACTAGTCCATCTTTGCAGATTTTTTACTTTATCTGATGCCATTTTTTTTATGTTGTGTTGTGTAGGCGACAAAACTAACAGTGCAAGGGGCTAATTCCAAAAACATCTTTTACTTGAGGGAACTCAAAGATGCTGAGACACTTGAAAAATCTATCACAGCAAAAAACAGGAAGGTTGTGATTGTTGGAGGTGGATACATCGGTCTTGAGCTCAGTGCAGTAATGAAGATCAATAATTTAGATGTCACAATGGTTTATCCTGGAGCATGGTGCAGTAAGTAGTAAATACCTTTTCTTCTTGGAATAGAACACATTAGTTACCTTACCTCAATAGATATCTGATTGCTGTGTTGCTGATATCTATGCATCTGCAGTGCCTCGACTTTTTACTGCTCTACTAGCATCATTTTACGAGGGTTATTATGCAAACAAGGGAATCCAAATCATTAAAGGAACAGCAGCTGCAGGATTTAATAGTGATACTACTGGAGAGTAGTTGCAGTCCCAATTCAGCGGAATACCTGCTAGATGATAAATTCCTCAACTTTAAACCGTCATAGTTGAAGTAAACAGCGCAGTTTTAGATTCTTAAGCACGGGCTCTCAACAACATGGATTTTCTTCTTTTTGATTATTATTTATTTATCAATGCCACTCTTAGAAAGTTAACTGCATTTATTAACTATCCTATAAATATATAATTTTGGTTTCCACTAGTAAGTGGACATAATGCTTATGTTTAGAAATTGTCTTCTCAAGAAATATGTTTCGCTTGAAGCCTTTGGTTGTGTGAAAGCTGTTATGAAATCGAAAGGAATGCTGTTATGAAAGCTGTTATGAAAGAGTCTCAAGAACCAGTCTTGGAAGAATCAATTTTGGACGAGATGGATTTAAAAACTAAGGTTGCTGCTGTTGCTGCTTTATTGTTGTCGGTATCCTTTGTCGTAATCTCCCTGGTAATAACCTATGTAATGCACTATAATTATTTTTTAAATGCCTGTCAGTCACTCTCTGTTTCTTGCTATCTATCATTCTCCCAAGTAATTTTTTTGATTAATAAAATTATTGATTACTTATAATTGATCTATTTATCACTTAATGCACTATAATTATTTTTTAGTGCTGGGAACACCACTGCTGCCATTGGAAAGGTATAATGATACTCTCTTCCTACCTAGCTACTGTAATTTCTTATTGTCACACATGCGATTAGACCTAGTGGTGTAAGTTCTTCCATGCATATTATCCTGCATGCAAGTACTTGTCAGATTCTAAAACTTTTATGATTGCATTACAATCTCTTCTTATCCATCACTTATGTACTGATCTATAAGGAAAGTAAATCACTGGCATTTATAAATCACAAATTACATTCCTGCAGGGATTCGCCATTGGATCTGCTGCTCTTGTTTCAAAAAATATGTTTTAAACCCCTGAGTGTGAGTTGGCATGCATGTTCAAACCTTCAAGTCGGTAGGTTTTAAACCCCTAGTGATTTTTATTGTTTGATTCTATACTTTCAATTCATGCTTCTATTCTGAGCCAAGTCAGTAGGTTTGAGTAATCAGTTTACAATGATTTGTTTTTCGCATTTGCATATGTCAACAACCATCTCTCAAATCTTATAGCTGGAGATTTTTAATTTCCAAAGTTAGTTAATTGATGTATCTCCAGCATATGTTCCTTCTATTGATATAATCCTTTGTTTTATCAGTCTAGAGTTTCAGAAGTTATTAGCAACCAAGAAGACATCTTATGAAACTTCTTCTTAGCCTCCTGCGCCTCCTGCCACTGAAAAGAAATAGAGAAGAAACCTGAGGCAACAAATCCACCACCACCTGCTCCAGAGAAGTCCAAGGGAATTGGTACCGGTAGTAGCTTTGTAGTGATAAATATTGATTGGTAGTTTTTGTTATGAATATTGGTTAGTTGCTAGTACTGTATAAACTCTAATTTTTGTTATAAATAAAAGTGTTGTTTCATTTATCATTAGCCAATGTTATCATCTTTTAGAAACACTTGTGAAAAATATCATCACACAATGGAATGTTTCAGGACGTGTTTCAAGAAACCATTGTACCAAAAAGAGTTGATCATTGTATAAAAATTATAAAACCATTGTCTATAAGTAAAATATACAATCCTAGTAAAACTAAACTATTGTGTGAAAATAACCAAAACAAGCATCTGGTGTTCAAAAAATAATTGTGCATTTTGTTTGTAACAACACTTTTGAAGCTACAAAACATTGTACAAAAAGTATGAAGACAACAAATTATATCACATGTAAATGTTGTGTGAATGTAGTCTTCGCGTGCCTTTGATTCAGCAAAACAGTTGTGCGTATTAAAATCTAACAACATTCAAAGTTTACCAAACCGTTGTAATATCACCATAAGAACAACATTTTTTACCAGATTCGTTGTGGTTTCTGGGTGTGCTACAACGCTTTTTGAGCCTGCTGTGTTGTTGTTAAAGATATCAGACAACAGTTTGTGTACCGTTGTCTGAGGTTGGTAAGAGACACTTGCTCGATAGACAACGCTATTCCAAGGTATCAGACAACGGGAAGAAACCATTGTATCCTTCAATTTTCCTTGTAGTGTAGGGTGGTTATAATCCCCAAGTAGATATTAAATCTAATATCCTTGGTATATTCTCTTTATCTCAGAATTTTATCTCCCGGTTTCTCAAGTGTTCTCAAACTAGTTGCATTCTCTTTGCTCTAGGATTATATTCTCAAACCTCTTTCCCTCTCATAATATATCCTCCCTTTGACTTCTAATATTTATTATCCTTAACCATGATTCGTTCACTTGATTGCTTAATCTCATTATAAAGTCTCAGCGGTTTCTAGAACGTTCGTTTCACTGTCTCAGTGGTTTTCGTTCTAAATTCTCAAATCAAATATAATAAAATTCCAAAATATTAAATTCTCAATTCCTCAAATTTAATATCTCATTTCCAAGTGGTTCTAAATTGTTTAACAATCCAAATTCCTCTGGCATTGCCTTGATTTAATAGTCCCCTAGTTTAACCTAATTTCACATGTTCCTCAAAGTATACACCCTTTTCATATTCCATACTCTTTAATATCCAATACAATAGTGCTCAATTGAAATCAAACATCTTAAAAATCTATACTCAGGAATTTTTGAAATCCGTCATCGTTTCGAGTCACTCATTTTCATAGTATGACGCTAATATGGTTTCTGATTATTCATTTTCTGTTTCACTTATAGGGTACCTACATACCATTTCCCTAAATCCTCAAAATTACTATTCATTTAAGCACTGTAGCATTTCTAAAGTTAGGGTTATTAAAGCCATCCCCCATTAAAAGGATTCCGTCCCGGAATCACGTTGATGATATTGACGAATACCTTTCTCACATTACACCTTATAATTCTCATATTACTTTCTCCATCCTTTAGTTTCTCCTTAAACATCTCTATCTTGTTTGTACAGAAATACACCAACATACAGTTGCTTGTCACTCATCAACATGCCATTTAGCTTATCAATTGAAGTACTTTCACTATCTTTTCCTTACCAACCTTCTCCTGCATTCCGTCATTCTATATTATCTCATCTCTCCTTTCTCTTTTTACTAAGGGTATCGTCCACCACGTTGGTCTTCCCTGAATGGTAGTGTATCTCACTATTGTTTAACTATATTTTGATCTCTATCATAACATAAAATATTAATATTCCAATCTTTATATATATATATATATATATATATATATATATATATATATATATATATATATATATATATATATATATATATATATATATATATATATATATATCTGTAAAATTTTCCAGAAAATAATTTCTACTAATATTCCTTGAAACAATTGTAAGAAAATATTATCTATAATATATATTTCATTTTTTTTCAAATGGAAAACAAGATGCTCTCTCTTCAGCCACCTTTTCCGTTTAACCGAAAACTCTTTTTTCTTCCCTGTTGACCAACTGATTCTGCTTTCATTTCTTAGCCACGTTCCTCACGCTCTCTCTTTCTTGGTTCTTCTCCTTCTCCTCTACCCTATCATACCTTTTTCTTCCTCGATCTGTCAGGATTGCTTTAGGATGGGATCTCGTAACTCGGAACACTCGGGATCTATGAACTCTGATGAGTTCGCTGTTCTTAATGGCCACAACTATGGAGTCTATGCCAATAACTTACTGCCTCTATTACACTTTGAAGTGGACAATGAGTCCATTAACACAGATGTGGTTATGGGAGAACCTCTGTCCCCAGGAACTCAAGCTCGCATGACGAATCAAATCAATCTAATCCTTAATGATGGTACAGAACAAATTGCCTCAGGTCCTACTGCTGCAGGGTCTTCTGGGGGTTCTCGTGAAGCTTCAAATGTTAACTCTCCAATAGAGGTTACATCGCCTCTGGTTGCTCAGGAAACTCATCAAAATGGTAAGCACACTCAAGTTGATAATGTAATACACAATTCAATTGCTGGTACTTCAAATGTCCAAAAGAAAACGGTCACTGGGAGTTCAATTGTTGCTAAATCTATAGCTGATCCTAATCCTTGTTTGCAAAATGATGATTCCGTTCTAACTTTTAAGGAAGATGGTACTGCCATGGTCAAATTTTCGAGAGAATATATGGTTAATGCCCAGAAAAAAATGGGCTACTAGTATTATCGGACATTTCATAGGGGGAGGATTTGCGTTTAAATTTGTTCGCGAACAAGCATATCGCATATGGAGGAATAAGGGTTTGACTGGGGTTTTCTATAGTTCTAAAGGATATTATACATTCCGTTTTGGCTCAATAGAAGAAAGGAATGTGGCTCTGTATCTTAATACAGTACAAATGGGTGGGAAAACTATGTATCTCAAGCCATGGATGGAGGAGTCAACTTTCAAGAGAAATGTGGTCGAAAAGGTGCCCTGCTGGATTCGTCTGGTTGACGTTCCTTACTCCCTTTGGTCCAAAGATGGTCTTTCTGCTCTAGCTTGTTCAGTAGGTAGACCATTGAAATTCGATGATGCCACGACTAACTTTGAACCATTGAAGTATGCTAATATTCAAGTTGAATTAACCTACTCTGCTCCTAGGCCAGACTTCGTTTGGGTTAACGTCCTTAATTCAAATGGGGTTGAAGAACAAGAAAGGGTTGAGATCCAATACCCTCAACTCCCTTATTCTTATAGTCTCTGTCAAGCTTTTGGACACTCTCTTTCGAGATGCCTCAACAACCCAGACTGTGTTACCAAGAAACGGAAAATGCATAATGCGAATGAAAGGAGAGATGAACAAAAGGAGCACCCCTCTGCCCACCAATCGGAATTCTTGCAAAATATGGAGATGGTTCCTTACGCTATAGGGAAATTCTGTGGTTGTGATGTTGTCATGGACGATGATGCAATCATTAATGAAATAGAAAATGGAGATGGCAGCTTGGAAGAGGGTGAATGTCGTCAACACAATGAAGATAACTTGGAGGAGTTTGACAAACTTCCAGGCGCTTCAGGTTGCTCGAAGGATCTGGTTATATGAAAAGATACAACTCAATTTAACACAAAACATGTAGAGAATCAGATAAGCCATTCTGAAGATGGATTAATGGGGGATGCGCTTGTTATTAAAAAAGGCTTTGAGGCACTGCTACAAATTCCTGAAGATCAAACTACTGTTGAATCACCTCTAAAGAAAAGAAACAAAGCCAAGTCTCCAGCGAAAGAAAAACATTCTATAGAGCTCATTGTCGACCTAGGTACAAACTCTAATGCTCCTTCGAGCCAGGGAAGAGGGGTCAAAAATAAGGAAGGCTTCACTACAGTGACTAAAAACAGAAAAAACTCCAGGTTGGCAGGCACGCCAACGCTCCCAAAATATCAATGATGAATTTCGCGGTTTGGAATGTAAGGGGTATCAATAAAAGTCCTCATCAACAAGAGGTCACAAAGTTTATTTCTTCCAACCATATCTCTCTTATGGCCTTAGTGGAAACGAAAGTTAGAATTCAGAATTCGGATAGCATTTCTAGAATTATTAACAAAAAATGGAAGTGGATTTTTAATTATGAGCATCATGACTATGGTCGTGTATGGGTTGGTTGGGATCCTACTATCTGGTCGGTCCAAACTCTTGCAAAGTCTTCTCAGCATGTTACTTGTTTCGTAACGTTTTTGGAAAAACAAATAACGTTTTGTGTTACCTTCGTCTACGCTCTCAATCAGCCTCATGAAAGGGAACCCTTGTGGAGAGATCTTACAAATATAGGTCAGAACCTTTCTTTACCGTGGTGTTTAAATGGAGATTTTAATTGCATTTTGGCGTTACACGAGGTTAAAGGAGGGCGGGCTCAGTGGACTCCTGGTATGCAAGACTTCCTGGATTTTGTTTCTAATTTGTCTTTAGGGCACATTAAAACGTCTGTGTCTCTTTACACATGGACAAATAAAAGAACGTCTCTAATTCAAAAGCACCTGGATCGCATGCTAGGTAACAAGGAATGGTTTAATTTCTACACAGAAGCTTCTGTTTTGGTTAAAAATAGGGGGATAATGGATCATTGCCCCTTACTTTGTTCAGTCCCAATGCAGCTCGAAAAAATCCACAAACCTTTTCAATTCCATAATCATATGATTGCTTTTCCCGATTTCCTCTCGACTGTTGTTAAATCTTGGGAAACTCAGTGGTTCGGCGACCCTATGGCAATCTTGGTTCGCAAATTGAGAGACGTTAAAACAGCCTTGGTTAGCCTTAACAGAGATCATGGTAATGTGTTTAACAACGTTTCCTTGGCCCGTGCCGCCCTATCTCAAATTCAAGATCAACTGGTCCTTGATTCTGACAATCCTCATTTGCTCCACATAGAATCTCAAGAAGCGAGTAAGCTTCAGACTGTGTTGCTAGATGAAGAACGCTTTCTCCACCAAAAGTCGAGGGTGAAGTGGCTCGAATTTGGGGATGGGAATAATGCTTTCTTCCATAATAAAATTAAGGCTAACTGGAATGTAAACAAGATCATGGCTATTGAAAATGAAGATGGGATCTTGCTTTCCAATCACAAGGAAGTTTCTAACGAGGCAGTTAATTTCTTTTCCTCAACTTTAGGAATTCAACCTCAAATGGAGCCTTTTGATTTCGATGCCATAGACTGCAATGAAATCATGAATGCACAGGGCGTGGCTCTTGAAGCTCCGGTATCCAATGATTTAATTTTGGCTACTCTCAAGGCCATTAAAGAAATAAATCTCCGGGCCCTGACGGTTTCACGGTGGAGTTTTACTTGTCTTCTTGGGATATTGTGGGAGGCACTTTCTGTGATGCTGTGAAAAGCTTCTTCTCCAACGACTGTTTGCACCCTACTTTAAACGCAACTAGTATTGCTTTGATCCCTAAAGTTCCTACTCCTACCACAATGCGGGATTATCGGCCTATCTCTTTATGCACTATTCCGTATAAGTGTATCGCTAAGATCATGGCCTCTCGTCTGAAGCTTGTTATGCCTAGTCTAATTGACATCTCGCAGTCAGCATTTATTCCGGGCAGGTCCATTTTTGATAATATTCTTATGGCGCAGGAGTTATTTAGAGGTTACCATCGTAACACGGGCTCTAAAGATTGATCTTCATAAAGCCTTTGACTCAATAAATTGGGAATTCATAATGTATGCTCTTCGGAAACTTAATTTCCCTCCAAAATTTCTTAGGTGGATTCATTTATGCATTTCAACTACATCCTATTCAGTCAAGGGTAATGGCTCTTTGTGTGGTTTTTTCAAAGGCAGGAAGGGCCTTCGTCAAGGGGACCCAATCTCCCCTTACCTTTTTGCAATGGCTATGAATGTTTTATCTGCTATGCTTGCAAAAACTCCGGACAGTTTTAGGTTTCACTGGAAATGTAAGGATATGAAACTCACTCATCTCTTTTATGCAGACGATGTACTGCTCTTCTGTCATGCAGACTTGGCCTCTATCAAACATCTAATGGACTGCGTCGATAAATTCTCAAAGTCTAGTGGGTTACATCCAAGCATTGATAAAAGCACGGCTTATTTCTGTAATTGCTCAGTCGAATTCACTAACTGGCTAGACACCAACTACGGTTTTGCTCATGGAGATTCCAATCCGCTTCTTAGGAGTGCCTCTAATTTCGACTATGCTTAAACATAACGACTGCATGCCTCTTCTGGAAAAAGTAACGGCAAGAATTTCCTGTTGGTCGTCTGCGATTCTGTCTTTGGCAGGCAGAGCCCAGCTTATTAAATCTGTTCTTTTCATGATTCAAATGTTTTGGACTAAACATTTTGTTCTCCCAGCTTCCGTCCATGGCAAACTTCAAACTCTATTCAAGAGATTCTTGTGGAAGGGGGATGTAAATTCCAAGGGAGGTGCAAAGATTAGTTGGGATTCTATTTGCAGGCCTTGTGAAGAGGGTGGTCTAGGGTTCAGACCACCTAGAGAGTGGAACCGAGCTCAGATAATTGCTCATCTCTGCAAAATCATTTCCAAGAGTTCTTCGATATGGCCTCAATGGATTAACAAACTGTGCTAAAGAGACAACACTTCTGGACTATGGATATGCCTAATGACTGTTCTTGGATATTCAGAAATGTCCTTAGATTGCGTCCCTTGGCTAGACAGTTCATCTCCTTTAAAATCGGTAATGGCATGGGAACTTCTCTGTGGTTTGATCCATGGTGGCACAACACTTGCCTTGCTACTAATAATCAGGATCGCATTATCAACCAAGCTGGTGTCTCCTTCGAAGCCTCTGTGAATGCAGTGCTTTTTACTTGCTCACTACGCCATAGATGGGCGTCCGCAATGCTTTTCTATTGTAACGCCCACTTTGTGTTACATTAGAGATACCTTTTTTGACCTACTGAAACACTTTTGAGATTGTGTTACATTACTTGTGAAGGTACTGTTGCAGTAGAACATGTACTGTTGCAATAGATTCGATGTGTTACATTAGCGATTGAGCGTTACAATTGCTATTTTTTTAACATTTATAAATAAAAAAAGAAAGACCATGTGGGTCCCACAGAAGTGTTGCATTTTCAAGAAGCAGTGTTACATTTGCTGAAATCAGTGTTACATTTGACTGAAACAAGTGTAACGTGGGCCCACTGCCACGTGGACCCCACTGCCACGTGTCACGTGGACCACCGCCACATGTCACGAGTGGGATCCACTTTGCCACGTGTCATGTAGACCCCACTGCCACGTGTCACCAGGGTCCCACCATTTCCAACTGTCCGTGGGCCCCACTGCCATGTGTCCTGTGGGCACACTGCCACGTGTCATGTGGGTCCCACATATAACACATGTCATGTGGGTCCCCCACATGGCACGTGTCATGTGGATCCCACTGCCACGTGTCATGTGTGGGTCCCACTGCCACGTGTCAGAGTGGCCCCACACTGCCACGTGTCAGTGTGGCCCCACAACTACTACGTGTCAGTGTGGGTCCCACAACTGCCACGTGTCAGTGTGGTCCCCACAACTGCCACGTGTCAGTGTGGGTCCCACTGCCACGGGTCATGTGTGGGTCCCACGACTGCCATGTGGCATGTAGTCCCCCCCACTGCCACGTGTCAGTGTGGGTCCCACTGCCACATGTCATGTGTGGGTCCCACGACTGCCACGTGGCATGTAGTCCCCACGGCCACGTGCCTGTTGTGGGTCCCTCTGGTGCCACGTGTCTGTGGTGGGTCCCACAGATGTCATGTGTCTGCTTTGGCTCTTAGTAAAAAAGAAAATGTTGTTGGAAGTATTCGAACCCCCGACCTCCAAGACACATGACTTCTATTTCACCATCACAACCACTCCATCTACACATACATTTGGTTTATTTCCTCCATCATTAATATACAACCCTTTCACCTTAGGTTTTAATTATTATTATTATTATTAAATTATTAGAATAATTTTAATTCTTTATATATTTTAGTTATATTATATTATTCACTTAAATAAATTTTATATATTCGGTTGAAAAAAAATTTATATTATTCATTGAAGTAAATTTTATATTTTATATGTTAATTCTTTAATTTTTTGTATATTAGGTTACGGACAAATTGATAGTTGACTGTTGAATTACCCGACCAAATAAATTTTTTTTTTCCTAAATTTTTGGGAATAACATTTAAAATGATGTATCTCGATTCCCGTGCGGTCGGGTGGTGGAGAAGTATTTTCTAAAAAATCGAATCCTTAAACCCTGACGAAACCCTGTTTGGGGGTTACGGTCAAAGTGATAGTTGACCGTTGAATTACCCGACCAAATAAATTTTTTTTTTCCTAAATTTTTGGGAATAACATTTAAAATGATGTATCTCGATTCCCGTGCGGTCGGGTGGTGGAGAAGTATTTTCTAAAAAATCGAATCCTTAAACCCTGACGAAACCCTGTTTGGGGGTTACGGTCAAATTGATAGTTGACCGTTGAATTACCCGACCAAATAAATTTTTTTTTCCTAAATTTTTGGGAATAACATTTAAAATGATGTATCTCGATTCCCGTGCGGTCGGGTGGTGGAGAAGTATTTTCTAAAAAATCGAATCCTTAAACCCTGACGAAACCCTGTTTGGGGGTTACGGTCAAATTGATAGTTGACCGTTGAATTACCCGACCAAATAAATTTTTTTTTTCCTAAATTTTTGGGAATAACATTTAAAATGATGTATCTCGATTCCCGTGCGGTCGGGTGGTGGAGAAGTATTTTCTAAAAAATCGAATCCTTAAACCCTGACGAAACCCTGTTTGGGGGTTACGGTCAAATTGATAGTTGACCGTTGAATTACCCGACCAAATAAATTTTTTTTTCCTAAATTTTTGGGAATAACATTTAAAATGATGTATCTCGATTCCCGTGCGGTCGGGTGGTGGAGAAGTATTTTCTAAAAAATCGAATCCTTAAACCCTGACGAAACCCTGTTTGGGGGTTACGGTCAAATTGATAGTTGACCGTTGAATTACCCGACCAAATAAATTTTTTTTTTCCTAAATTTTTGGGAATAACATTTAAAATGATGTATCTCGATTCCCGTGCGGTCGGGTGGTGGAGAAGTATTTTCTAAAAAATCGAATCCTTAAACCCTGACGAAACCCTGTTTGGGGGTTACGGTCAAATTGATAGTTGACCGTTGAATTACCCGACCAAATAAATTTTTTTTTCCTAAATTTTTGGGAATAACATTTAAAATGATGTATCTCGATTCCCGTGCGGTCGGGTGGTGGAGAAGTATTTTCTAAAAAATCGAATCCTTAAACCCTGACGAAACCCTGTTTGGGGGTTACGGTCAAATTGATAGTTGACCGTTGAATTACCCGACCAAATAAATTTTTTTTTCCCTAAATTTTTGGGAATAACATTTAAAATGATGTATCTCGATTCCCGTGCGGTCAGGTGGTGGAGAAGTATTTTCTAAAAAATCGAATCCTTAAACCCTGACGAAACCCTGTTTGGGGGTTACGGTCAAAGTGATAGTTGACCGTTGAATTACCCGACCAAATAAATTTTTTTTTTCCTAAATTTTTGGGAATAACATTTAAAATAATTTTATTATTTTATAATTTTTTTTAATAAAATTATGTTCCCAAAAATTATGTTATAATTTTTATAAAATTATAAAATAATTTTATTTATAATTTTTTTTAATAAAATTTTTAAGTGATAGTTTATAAATTTTTTTTTTCTAAATTTTTGGGAAAATAATTAAAAAGAATGGATCTAAATTATCTAAACAAATGTTCTAATAGTAAGTAATTCTTAATTTACCAAAAAAAATTACAATCTAAATAATCTAAACATTTGTTTTAATTATAAGTAAAAACAAAAGATGTAAAAATATAGGTGGGCACAGCATTATTGCAAGTCCACTTACCATTTACCCTAAAATCGCTAAGTCCACACACACACACACAAAACTGCCGCGCCTCAACACTTACACACTCACAGCCGCTCACACTCACACTCACAAATGGAAGAACACAGAGGCTCAATCGGAGAATACTAGCTCAATCGAAGAACACAGAGGCTTATCTCTTCTCTCTTTTCTTATTTCTTTTCTCTTCCTTTTAATTCTTCACAGATCTAATTGGTTTACTTTTTCAGATTTAATCGAAGAACACAACTGCTTTTGGTTCAAGGTAATTAGGGCTTTCTCTTCCTTTTACGTTCTAATTGCTTTTGTTTTGGTAATTTGGTTTTGTTTTTTGGTTTTATAATGTTTTGGTTTGTTTATTACATTTTATGTTTTTGTTTGTAAATTATGCATATGCATGTTTTGTCCTCGATTTTGTATGGGATTTTGTCAATTACTTTTGTTTTTGTCCTCGATTTTATAATATTTTGAGATATTCGTAATTGGTTGATTGAGCTGTATGTTTTTGTCCTCGATTTTGCATGTTTCGTCTTGTGAATGTGTTTTTATTGTGACTGTGTTTGTGTTGTGACTTCTTTGACACACAATACTCACTATTAGTATGTTGCATTGTGGTCGTGATGGATACATACGTGTCCATGGTGTACTCTGTCGGAAATTTATTGCAAAATACAATTGCAATATTTTCGAACAGCGTATACCATGGACACATGTGACTATACATGTCCATAGTGTTTTTTGGGTTTTATAATTTGTTTTGGTTTCTGTTTTGCGTCATCTAGATTTTTGGGTTTTATAATGTTTGGTTTTTATATTTTGAGATATCGTAATTGGTTGATTGTGCTGTATGATTCTTGTTGTTGGTATCGATTGGAGTGAATGTCTCTGTCTCTATATGATTCTTTTTTGGTTCCAGTTTGTTTTGTTTTGGTTTTTGTCTAATCCTGTTTAGTTCTTTGACACACACACACTCACAGGTTTTTATGTCATGTAACTCTTGTTTCTATTTTTTGTTTCACAGGTTTACAATTATTGTAGGGCGAACAACTTTTGTTTGGATATTTTCATTGCTTGCTCTGTGTTATAAGGTAATGCTCTAAACTATCTTTACGTGTTAAGACATAAGTTAACAAGTACCTGTGTAGTCAGCGATATAATGAGAACTATGTGAATCAGATATTTGTAATTTTAGAATTTTATGCTTCTCGATAAATAGTATAAGAAATCTCTATTTGAATATTTGTAGTGCCTGTTTGGGTAATCCCTTAAGTGGCCTGTGTGAGCAGTAAGGCCATGTTAACTTGTCGTTATTACACCCCATGTTAAAATTATTAACTTGTCTAGAATCAGTTATGAAGTAGTTGTGAATGACAATGTGTACCTGATTTTAAGGATAAGTTACGTACTTACATTTTAGCGAATTGTATGTATTTACTACTTCAAGTAAGACTGTTACACTAGTGTGCTATTATCATTAATCTTTTTACTTGTAGTAATGGACGATGATTATACGAGTTGGATAGGTTTTCCAAAATCTAGTAAAGCATATGTAAAAGGGATAATTGCATTTATGGAAAATGCATTTCCAGTTTATCGTAAAGGTGAAGAAATGAAATGCCCCTGCAAAGTATGTGTGAACCGCAATTGGCATCTTCAAAATGTTATTTTGGATCATCTTATTTGTAATGGGCCTTCTCCATTACATGTAAAATGGATCTGTGAGGTTGCACATACCAAAGTAGAAGGCAGTGATGCCTTTATGGATTGTGAAACGGGGACGGGTTCCGAAGATAATTTTGCAGGGATGGGTTTTAAAGGGAATTTAGCGGGGATGGGTTTTGAAGATAATCTAGGTGAAATGTTCAATTGCACGGGTAGGAGGTTCCGAGATTTAGAAAACGACTATGAAGGATTGACAAATGCAGAGGCTAGGAAGTTTTATAGTCATGTTAGAGAGGGAAAGAAACCACTATACCCTGGCTGCACTAAATTCTCTCGGTTAAGTTTTATGATCAGCCTGTACCATTTAAAGTGTCTACATGGAATTACCGAGTTTGCTTTCGGGGAATTACTAGGACTGTTAAAAGACGCTTTCCCTGATGCCCACCTACCTTCGTCTTTCAATGCCGCAAAGAACATCATTAAGGATCTAGGTCTCGCTTATGAGAAAATACATGCATGCCCAAACAATTGCATGTTGTATTGGGAAGAAAATAAAGATAAAGAAAAATGTGAAAATTGCGATGTTTCTAGGTGGGTTATACACGAAAAGGAAGATAATGTTCAGGAGACGGTTATACACAAAGTGCCAGCAAAAGTGATGAGGTACTTTCCACTAAAACCTAGGTTGCAGAGGTTGTTTATGTGCAAGGATTATGCGAAGTTAATGACATGGCATGCAGTGGGACGACAAAAGGATAGGAAGCTAAGACATCCGGCTGATGCTCAGGCTTGGAAGACGATGGATGCTGACTTTCCTGATTTTCCATCTGAAAATTGGAATGTTAGTTTGGGACTAGCCACAGATGGATTCAACCCTTATCGTTCAATGAAGTCAACTCACAGTACATGGCCAATTGTGTTGGTTAATTACAACCTCCCACCTTGGTTATGCATGAAACAAGAAAACTTAATTCTTTCAACTTTAATATCCGGTCCAGATTCACCAGGCAACAGTATCGATGTCTTCATGCAGCCTTTAATTGCGGAGTTGAAAGAATTATGGGAGGTCGGCATCGAAACTTATGATGCCTTCGCCGATGAAAATTTTAATTTGCGTGCCCGACTGTTGTGGACTATTAGCGATTTTCCTGGATACGGTATGTTGTCTGGATGGAGCACAAAGGGAAAACTAGCGTGTCCCAACTGCCATTATGAGACTTCATCAAATTATTTAAAACATAGCAAGAAAATGTGCTATATGAACCACAGGAAGTTTCTTGAGCCTGAACACAAGTGGAGGCAGGAAAAAAGAAGATTTAATGGCAAAATTGAAACGGGGCAGTCTCCTAGAATTTTAACAGGAAGGGATATTGAAGAGTTGTTGGCTGGGTATGTAAACCAATTTGGGCTGAAAAAGAAGGGTTCAGCTAGCATTGATTCCCCTTTTAAAAAAAAGTCGATCCTTTTTGAATTGCCGTATTGGAGTCGTAATCCACTTCGCCACAACCTTGACCCCATGCACATAGAGAAAAATGTTTGCGATAACATATTAGGTACTTTGCTTAATATTAGTGGCAAGTCAAAAGATCATATTAGTGCTCGTAAAGATTTAGAAGAAGCTGGTATACGAAAGCCCCTGCATCCTGTTTTGTGTGAAGATGGTCGACACCTTGAAATAAGGCCAGCAGTATTTGACATGACGAACAAAGCAAAGGATATGTTTTGTTCAGTTTTGAAGAATGCTAAACTGCCATACGGTTGCGCCTCTAACATTAGTCGGTATGTGAACACAAAGGAGAGGACAGTAACTGGGTATAAGAGCCATGATGCTCATTTTATACTCCACTACATGTTACCGATTGCTGTGAGGAAAACATTAAAACCTGTGGTTGCATTACCAATGATCAGATTAAGTTCTTTCCTCAGAGCTCTATGGGGCAAGGTTATCGATTTGGATGATTTGAAGAAGTTGCAACAAGAAATTATCGAGGTACTTTGTCATTTTGAGATGATTTTTCCATTTGCATTCTTCGACATGATGGTGCACCTGCTTGTGCATCTAGTCAGAGAAGTTGAACTTGGTGGACCGGTGCATCTTCGAAATATGTTTCCTATAGAGCGGTATCTTGGGAAGTTGAAATCATACGTTCGCAATAGAAGTAGACCGGAAGGTTCCATTGCAGAAGGTTATCTGGCTGAAGAATGTGTGACATTCTGTTCAAGATTTTTGGGTGGTTACGAAGCAACAAAAAACACCACGCACTCAACTGATTTCCAAAAATGTCCAACACAACTGGGGCATTCTATCGGAACAAGAAGGAATAAAGATGGAATTATTTTCAATTTGAAAGATGTGGATTGGAAGGCAAGTCATCGCTACGTTTTGTTCAATTCTGGTAATAAGGAAGTACGGAGATTGATCCAGTAAGTTCCGTAAGCTTTTAAGTAATTTTACTGTCAATTTACAAATTTAATTTCCTGGGCTATTTTAACTTAGTTTTATTTTAGGGAACATCAAGGTTTAGTGGACAGTCATGCAAATATGAAAAAGTACAAGAGGGCACGAGCGCACACTGAAGAATTCTGGCCGTGGTTGCAAGAAGAGGTTGGAAAAATGGACGAGGCTTCAAAAGAATTGGAGGTGCTTGCATTGGGTCCTACTCGAAAAGCTAAGAAGTTTACTGGTTATGTAGTGAATGGTTATCGATTCCACACTACTTCTAGAGATTCTCGATGTACAACACAGAACAGTGGCGTATTTGTGTCTGCCCAAACGATTAGCTTCGCAAATTCGAGAGACCAGAACCCGATAGTTGGGTCTGTCAACTACTACGGATCGATAGAAGAAATCTTGGAACTTGATTATTGGGGAGAATTTACAGTGGTTCTGTTTAAGTGCCGTTGGTACCAAGAAGAGAAAGATCCATACGGTCTTACTCGAGTAAATTTCAAGAAGTTAAGCCACAAATCTGATCCTTATGTCCTGGCTTCGCAAGTGCAGCAAGTTTTTTACGTGGAAGATCCGATTGAAAAGATGGTACATTATGTAATTAAGAAAATGCCGAGGGAGTGGTGTGACACTGGAAACGTGGATATAGTGGAAGAAGATGTCATCAATTATGATTCACACGATATCAACTTTGCTCGTGGAATAGAAATTCAAGTTGATGGAACTAGTTGGTGTAGAGATGATATCCCCTCAACAAGAGTTCCCATTCCTGATAAAAAGCCAAAATAGTTGCTTCTTTATATGTTTTAATGTACTGTAGTGTATTATTTTAATTGTTCAACTAGCTCTAATTTCAATTGTTGGAATGTTTTTAGTTAGAATATTAGAGTTGTAATTTGGTTGAACTTGAGTTGTTCTAAATAGTTGTAATGTTATTAATGTTTCGAAGACTACTGTACTTAAAAATTTGTCTTTAGATTCGATTCAGATTTGTTTATAGTAATATAGTTATTATGCAAAATTATTATTTTTAAGTTTACTGCCTTTACTTGTTTGTTGTTTAAACATGAGAGTGACATTTCTTTAAATTTTGTGCAGGATGGAAGGTAAAAAGTTGGATGTCAGACTTCACCACAGTGGGACCTTTGGCAAGAAAGCTTATTCTGGTGGAACATGTTTGGTTATAAACCGTGTAGAGACCGACGAATTTTCTTATACAGTGCTGATGGAGTATGTGAAAGACTACCTTCATTTACTTGAAATTGGAGGTGTCTATATCAAACAAGAAGAGGATAATAGTTGGAAGCTACTGACCTGTGACAAGGAGGTTACTGAACTAGTAAATGGCTGCAAGGATGGAGATGAAATAGAATTTTATGTAGACAACATTGTTGACACTGAAATTGAGCCGATGGTTCAAATGCAGCCATTCGTGGTCGTAAGGCCGAGGAAAAACCTGATTCAAGGTCATATATATAAATTATTGATTATTGTTGTCTTTTGCAAATTTGCATACAAATAACTAGTTTTTCTGCTGTTGGTACAGGGTCAGCGAAGAAACCAGTTTCATCTAAGAAACCAGTTTCAGCAAAAAAACCAGTTCCACCAAAGAAAACTGAAAATCGCAAATATGTTACCACTCATGAGCTCCAGCAGAAGCAGCAGCAAATGAAGCTTAGTAGAAAGTCACCTGACTTGGGCAGGAGAAGGAGTTTACGATTATCGCCAAATTTGTTGACTAGTCAACCAGATGCAAGTGCAATGAACACCAAAGGGATTGTTAGAAGGAAGCTCGACTTGCACATCGATTCAAGTGGAGAAGAATGCAGTGAACAGAATGATCCCGTTACTGAGGTGATTTTTTACTTGTGCATATATTTTTTACTTGTGAATTATTGCACATTTTTTTTACTTGTACCTGTTTCATGTGTGTCTTAATTGAATTATTGCAGTTGGCCCCACCGCCACCACGATTGACAAAATATGAAGAAAAAAGAATTGCCCGAATTCAAGAAAACGAGAAGAAAATGGAAGAATTTGGGATTAAGAAGAAGGTTGGTGAACTGAAAGGTACTGAAAGTGATGTTACATCTGAGGTATGAATGTGGTGAAAATGTTCATTTCTTAACCTCACATAAAAATTGTAAACCTAGTACTGAACTCCTGATAATTGTAGAGAATCAAGAATGCCAAGAAAAGGAAGTTGTTAAGTGGACCACAAACTCGTTCGCGAGCCAATGCTACACAAACTCGTTCGCGAGCCAATGCTACAGAAACTAGTTCGCGAGCCAATGATATTGCTGATAAGGAAGTGACAAGTTCATCTCGTGCTAAATTGTTGCAACCGACATGTAGTAAACTTTTAAAACAGTCGAACAAAGCGGAAGCATGTGGTACCCTATCTGCTTATTTGGCACTGCGAGAGCGTCAGAAGCAGGGTATGCTAACTCCACCAACCAATAATGTTCCTGAGCCAAACTTGGAAAAAAGTGCAGAGGAAGAAACTGAAGCAGGTATCGTGTGTACAGGAAAGCTTATAAAATGAGTTTAAATACATTTTTTTCTGACTATTTATACTTCGAAAAAATATAAATTTTTACTGAGTAATTATACTTAGAAAAAAAACATTTTTGCTAAGTACTTATACTTAGAAAAAATGTGTAAATACTTTGAAAAATATACATTTTTCTTGTGTATAAATACTTAGAAAAATATACATTTCTCCCGAGCATAAATGCTTAGAAAATATATACATTCTTTCTGACTATGACTGAGTTTCTAATGAATACATTTTTTCTAATGCTTTTTTATGTGTACCTGGTGTATAAAGTGGTAGCTCCTAGGAGATGGAGAGGAAGGACAAAAATGACCGCAGTTCATGGAAGAGGTCGCAATGACAGACCGGTCATTTTATTGAACAAAAAAGGTCAGCCGGTTTCAAAAAACCGTAAATTATTGAGAGAACTTAGCAATTTTCTGGGTACAGTTGTAAAGGACAATGTGTCGCTTGCTTATGTAAATTGGCGTCTTGTTCCTGGCCAACTGAAGAAGACAATGTGGGACTATACTAGGGTAAACACTATTACCAAAACATTAGTTTCAATTAATTTCATGTTTATGCACTGAATTAATGAATTTAATGTTTAATATATCGTAGGACCGTTATATAATTCCGGATAACGGGCAACGCTGGGTGGACAAGACACTCGATCAATGTTGGAGGACGTACAAATCTCGTATGAAGGAGAGGTATTATAAAATGTATGAAACTGACGAGGACAGGATGGCAAATAGGCCGAATACGATTCCTTTGGAGGATTTTAAGCTGTTGGTGAAATATTGGGGAGACGAGGCAGTTCAGGTATTCTAATACACTTTTTCAATCTGATTATTGTGATTTAAAAGATGATCAAAATAAAATTGTGCACTGAGTATTTTTGTACTTTTACAGGCATTAGCAAAGGATAATGCAACACGACGTGCTTCAGTCACTGACACACACACTCTAGGTCCCAACAGTATGGCACAAGTTAGAGAGAAGTTGGTACGTGTCTTTCTTTGTGCACGTTCATTTTTTTTTTTAGGATAAACTGATAAAAATGGTAATAATTTGTTAACTGCACCTAACATTTTTTTATCAAGTTTAGCAATAGTACAGCCTACCCTGAATCTGAACCATAACTATTTAATTTTATTAAGTTTAACATCCACAATCAATTTATCTACTTTTTTTCATCTTGCCCTCCTTTGAACATGCAAATTAAAATAATGACCGTAAATTTGCCTTTGTTATTTTCATTTTAGTAATATATAAGAAATCATAATAGAATTTGTAAGTTAGAAGTCCTCTTGATAATAAAATTTGCTAGTTGTAAAGTTTAGAGGCCGGATACTCCCATTTTTTTCGATTTACTGTTACAATGCATTTTTTGGCTTGTTTTATATTTATTTCTATCTGATTTGTTTTTTTTTGTCTTGGTCTGCCTCTGCCACTGAATATAATGTGAAAATTTCAAATATTCTTTATTGTTGTAGTAAGTGCTAACAATGAGCTTGGATAATCTTATACTCTTCATTTTATAACAGAAAACGGGTAATCCAAAACTTGCCTCGCCATCAGATGCTCATGTTTATTTGGAATCTCATGAGCGAGAAGAGGGTCGAACATACAAGACCAATACAGCTGAAATTAAAAAAAGAATTGTAGGTACCTTGTTTGATACTTACAAATCAATATTGGTTTACTTGGTCGAATTTATGGCTTTTTTTACAAATTAAGAGAAAAAGAAAGACTTTGACTGTTGGTTTATTTGGTCAGATTATTTGGTAGGGAAGACTATATAATACCAATATAATATTTCTGGGCAGTCACAAAGTACACCTAAAAACAAACATGTAGGTCCTTGCATTATATAATTGTATGACTAACTTGATTAATTTTTCACAATTTTTTTATTGTAGACTCAGGTTAAAGAGAAGGTGGCTGCAGGTGAGGATGCATCAGAACTGATTGCTAATGGTCATGGTCGAGAATGGCTAAAAGGCAGAAATGGTAAAAGTTCAGTTTCGGCATCAACTTCGGCTCCTGTTGACCCTTTTTTAGAGGATGTAACTGAAAAGATAAAGCGAGATCTGGAGGTTGAATTGGACGCAAAGGTGAACATGAAAGTCCAGGATAAACTGTCAACGTTGCTGAAAAAGCTAGCCGAAGCAAATCCTGGTTTGAATCTGGACGTCGCAGACTTTTGTGCTACAGCTTCAAGCGAGGACGATGAAAATGCAACCCCAATGACTGTCGGCGCTTCTACTTAGTTCCCTTTTTACAATCAGTAGTACCATGAACTACTTTGGTTATTGTCGTATCTTTTGCTTAGTTTAACTACTTTGGTTATCTCTAGTCTTGCTTGGTACTATGTTGCCTAGTACTCTATTATATATGTTCCTTGTATGATATATATGGTGGAGCAAGACCATATTTTTGGTGAAATGGTGGATGATGGGAGGAGTTGGATTATATGTTTGGCTTTATGTTTATGAGGTGTACTGGTGGAGTAGATTATAAGGTGTACTGGTGGTGGATTGTATGTTTTGTTGGTTTATTTTGTAAAGGGATTGATATATATAAATCAAATCTTGCAAAATTTTCAATTTTAGCGTTGCAATTGCTATACTTCAAGTGTTTCAATATTAAATTGTAGTGTTACATTAGCCTTATTGTAGTGTTACAATAGATAATTAGAGTATTGCATTAGGTAAACATGCAGTGTTGCATTAGAAAGTGGGCCCCACATCTGCCACGTGCCAGTGCCACGTGTCAGTGTGGGCCCCCATCTGCAACGTGTCAGTGTGGGTCCCACAACTGCCAGGTGTCAGTGCCACATGTCATGTGGGTCCCAAACATGGCACGTGTCAAGGTGGTCCCACATCTGCCACGGGTCAGTGTGGGCCCCACAATATGCCACGTGTCAGTATGCCACGTGTAAAAGGGTGCCACGTGTCAAATCCAACGTGGCATGATGCCAGGTGTCATGTGGGTCCCACATGCCACGTGCACCTAGTGTTTCTGGATAAGCTAATGTAACACCTCCTAGTGTTGCATTTGTTTGATTTTGTGTTACTCTATGGTCCTGATGTAACGCTTTCCCTTGTGTTACAATTGAGATGCTGGGCGTTACATTTGAGGTCAAAGGTAACGTTAGCGGATGAAATGGTAAAAGTGCGTTACATTAGGCCTAATGTAACAGAAAACGTGTCTGATGCAACAGTAGGAGTGCGTTACATGCGCCCATCTATGGCGTAGTGGCTCTTGGTCCATTCCTCGTCCATCTTCTAGGCAGCGTAATCCTCACCCTGGCTTGCTGCATTGGAACGATCATTTCGATTATCCCAGCTTCAACCTTAGCTCCTCAGACGTAATTTTATGGGAAGGAGTGCCTCTTCATAAGGTTAAAACTCGTACTATCTGGAATTCGATTAGATCATCTTCACCGGTGCTTACTTGGTACAAACATGTCTGGCACCAATTTAAAATCCTTAGATACGCTCACCTAGAATGGATCCTTTGTCATGGGAGTCTCCCAACTGCGCACAGACAAGGCCTTTTTGGGTTAAATGTTGAGTTGAATTGCAGCCTCTGTGTGGGTGGAATTGAAACGGACTCGCACCTGTTCATCACTTGCCACTACAGCAGTTTTATTCTTGAAAAATTGGCGGGTCTCGTTGGATTCCCTATGGTTGGCTCCACTTGGACTGAGTTTCTTCTCTCTTTGGGCAACATCTCAAATAACATCCATAGGAACATAGTTCTCCTCACTGCGCAGATATTCTCATATTACTTGTGGAGAGAAAGGAACGCCAGGGTTCATGACAGAGGAATTTCGCCACCAAACATTCTCATTAAGGGTATTATGGTTGATCTCAAGGCAAAGCTTTTGAATATGGAATGGTTTAACCGTCATGCAAATTTAGACTTATATAGGTGGCTTTTTGTTTAATCTTCTTTGGGAGATTTAGGTAGTTTTGTTCTTGCTTGTTGTTGCTTGTTCTTTGTTTCTCTCTTAGCGATTGCTAAGATCTAGGGTTAATCCCTGCTTTCTTCTTTTATAAATATTTATTTAGCAAAAAAAAAAAATATATATATTTCCTGTTCATACTTATACAAGCAGATACTGATTTGGATGACATGAGAATAACTCATTTTCTTATATCACTATAGCTTACTTTCTCACATATAGATTATTCTTATCTATATTATTAGTCTATTCAGACCATTCATTGACTTAGTTAATCTCTAACCAAACATTTATATTCCAAAGCTTAAATCGAAAAAATACCTGCACTTGCATCCGGTTTCTTTAACGCATCTCCTAAGGTCATATTGAACACTCTGGCGGTAGGTCTGTTAGAAGCAGTAACGCTCTGTCTGGTCGCCGTTGAACCTCCAGAACGGCAATCCATAGCCATGTGTCCCAACTTTCCACACTGGTAACACTTGATGTCTCTCTTAGGGTTTGTATCAGTTGATGGGCAACTGTCAGAGTAGTGCCCCTTCTGTCCACATTTATAACAAGTTACTCCTAACAGTCTACACACTCCCGTATGCTTCCTACCACACGTGTTACAATCTGGTAATTGTGGTTGTGACTGATTAGCTTGGGTTGCTCCTGATGGCTTACTCCCCTGATTAACTGTTTCACTCTTTGTTCTACTAGGTCCTGGATTTTTCGAAAACGAAGATCCTTGCCCTCTACTGAACTTGTTAGAGAAATTTCTCTCAATGGAACCTCCCTTCTGACCTTCAAATTTCCTTTTCTTACTTTCTAATTGCGATTGTTCACTCTCTGTCTCTATGATAGATGCTTTCTGAACTAATGCTGCATAATCCGTCAACTCAAATGGTGCCACTCTAGTTCGTATCCATTGTTTCAATCCTAGTTGAAACCTTTTAGCTCGTTTCTCTTTAGTGTCTACAAACTCCGGCACGATCAATCTAGATAACTCAGTAAATTTGGCTTCATATTCTGCCACTGTCAAATTATTTTATTTTAACTCCAAGAACTTAATCTCCATATGATTTTCCATAAACCTAGGGGAATACTTATCTAAAAACACTCTAGTAAATTGCTCCCAGGTTATCATTCCTGCTCCTTCTAGATTTTTCTTAGCCTCCCACCAATAGTTTGCCTCTCCCTTCAAGAGATAGGCGGCGAAAATGGTCTTTTGTTCCTCATCTATCCTCCAGATTTCAAAAGCTTTCTCTATCTCTTTCAGCCATGCTCTGGCTACTACTGGGTTAGCAGTTCCCTCAAATTCTGGGGGTTTTAATGACTTAAAGGTACGAATGGAATTAGCTACTTGGTTCGGGGGAACAGGTGGTTGTTGGGGATTTTGAGGATTAGCTAAAGTCTGCCTTAGTAGGTCCATAAATTGGTTTAAGGGATCACCTCCCTGGTTTCCTTGTTGGCCAGTTGATTCGTCTTCTTCTTGTTCCTCATGATTTGGTTCGTCCTGAGCATTTTCATTTTGTCTATTTTGACTTTCTTCATCTATCTCATTTTCCCATTTATTCGCTCTATTATTACGTCTAGCTATTTTTCTGTCAATAATAATATTCTCCATTAATTAACCAAATTTAGGGTACAATATTCATCATTCCCATATACAATAATTATATCACTATTTACTCATTTACACATAACCATATTCTCAAATTCAAGGAATTAATATCAAGTTATAATACCATTTATACGAAACATATAAGATCACTACCTTTAACATGATAACCTTTTCATTTAAGTCAATCACCTTATATACATCAATATTTTCGAATCCCAACATTTAGTATCAAAATACGATAAAACTTAGGCAAAATACATAAACTTTTATTAGTAGTAATCTATAAAATTATAAACACTACTTAGAATAAATGCTACACTCGATAAACCACCCTTGAACTCGATGTGAGTTCAAAATTTATATTATTACTGATATATTTATTATTATCACTATTGTTCCTGAGCATTATGACTCTTAGCTCTGATACCAAACTATGACACCCCTAGATCCGAGGTCATGAATCCAGGTCATCACGATCCAATTTCAATTTAAAAACATTATATTCTTGACAGTTGAAGTATAAATACTTGTTCATACTCACACAATAGACCCCACACTATAACATTACACCCCAGTCATACGCTCAGAGAACAACATCCATAATAATAACAGTTTGAAGTTAAGAGAGTTATTACAAACCCAGAATCTTACTTAAGTAGTGTTGTTGAATATTACTTCTAGAAGAAGCATTTCAACAACCAAAAGTTATTACAAAAGCTTACACGCTTAATTTACATATGTCTACTAATACCCATCTGTCCTACAAGAGCTATCTCAGGGATAGGCGCCGGTACTCTCTCAAAAGCCCTTACCCTCTTCCTGGGTGTAGTATGAAGTATCGGCATCTGCCGTAGCTGTTATATAATTAAATAACAAGAGTAAGCTATAATAGATCAGCAAGATAATATTGTAAACCAGAATCAAAGTTAAAACATACATACAGATATATATATATATATTAATAAACGGAAAGTCCACTATAATAATTAATAAACGGCAATCATCCCTGGAGGAAGATTCTCCACTACATCCTCCTTCGGCATTCGTTGGGCCGTAATAAAATAATGAGGAAGGTTCTCCACTACTTCCTTATAAAATGATGGATGCTTGACTGTGCTAAACACAGCAACTTACGCAAGTATGTTGTAATCCCCCTTTTTGCAAAATCATTGTTCCATTCAAGAATTTTATTTCCATTTCCACTCTTATCCATACATATATCATTATACTTTAAATATAACTCCTTTTTAAAAAAACATGAGATCATTAACTCAAAAGACAGAAATATTCAAATAATATTTATTAAATCACAAATGTTTAAAGATTATACTTAACAGAATATTATAAACCATATAACCCTAGATAACAACTGATACCATTTTTTTCATATCTCTTTAAACCATAAAGTATATTAGCTCCATCCATATTTATATCCATATCCATAATCCATATCCACAATCCATATCCATATTCACCTTAACTAATCTCAACAAACAGGGAATATCCCTAACCATATAATGATATAAGATTCATATACTATCTAGCCAAACCACTTTTCTTTGAACATAAACAGTTTATCAAAATAAGGATAAAAGAAATCTTGCCTCGATCTCTAATCCCAAGAGGAATGATCCGGTGTTCGTCTCAAGTATCTATAGAAACGAAAAGGATCACCATCAAAATATATTTCAGTTAACCACTAATTATATATATATATTAACATCCTTGACACATATTATAAGTTTAACATACTATTTATAGACCAAAAGTTCCAAGAACTTATCCATTATTAGACTCCATAAAAGTTTCAGTGTTTTTCACCATTTCCTTATTAACCACACATGACTGTAAAATTTCTCATAAATTATCAATTTCGAATTTTGACACAAGGTCAGTGGGGTTTGACTCTCTATTCACCCTACTATATTGTCCCAAAATGTTATAACTTTTAAAGATGTTTAAGTATGGTAATTATAGCCTCAAAGTTGACACAATTGCATTTTCTCGGTTTCTGAACGATTTTCACTAAAACTCATTTTTCTCCTAAACCGTTCATTGTGTCATAAAAATATTCACTAATATAATTAGTAATTATATTAATGTTAGGAATTTAAACACACTTAAATGATTGAGGAAATACAAATGACAATAAAGTGTGTCAAATCTCATTAATTGTGTAAGCATTAATCTTAAAACTACAATTTTAATGAAAATAGTGTATATATATATATAGTGCTCGAGCACCCTGTCCCATAGATCTCTAATCCTATTCACATGAAATTGTGTTTTTGAATGCATATCAAAATACTAAATTACACATGAGCAAATAGAATACATTTATGGGGTGCATATTCATTAAAAATCATCTCCGCCTTTCAACAAATAAAAAATTATTTGTTATATAATCATTTCTTCAGACCAATTAAGGTGACAATGTTTATAGTGATAAATGGAAAATAATATTACATGCAACTATATTAATAAATACGGAAAAAAAATATAAGATCGAATATTTTGCATAAATTTGATAAATAGAAAAGGAAAATACCTGGATCAGCCATAATACATCTTTGACTACCAGGTTATTCATAAAAAAAAAAGATTAAGCTGCTTCATTTTGTGTGTTCAACTACATGTGATAAATTCCCTTGCAGTCTACCATTTTTTAAGGATGACTTTGTAGCTTCATGTGCATGACTTGTTCAACCTTTCTACTTAGTACTTGACTCCAGGATTTTGGAATATTTATTTCCTGCTGCATATTGCTTATTCATTATTGCAACTAATATATCTAAGAAGGTTTGACTTATAACACTCCCCCTCAAACCCGACTTTGCATTTCGAGCTTCGATTTCATTTTCTGAAACACATCCAGTTTTAACGGCTTCATGAAAATATCGTTCACTTGTTCTCGAATAAAATGATATTTAATATTTATGTGCTTGCTTCGACTGTGTGACACCAAATTTTTTGCGAGTGAAATAGCAGATTTATTATCCACATAAATTCTAATCAGATCCTCTTTTGCAAGATTTAACTTGCCTAATATATAGCCTAGCCACATAGCTTGAAATGGGCAAGCTGCTGCTGCGATGTACTCCACCTCACATGTTGACAAAGCAACTATTTGTTTCTCTTTGAAGACCATGAAAATATTCCTGAACCAATATGGAGAGCGTAACCCGAAGTGTTTTTCCCGTCATCCATCTCACCACCATAATCACTATCTGAGTAGCCAACTAATTTTGAATCTTGAGAATGCGTGTAAAATAGACCATGATTAAGGGTACCTTTTATGTATCTCAAAATTCTTTTAGCTGCCATGAAGTGATCTTGCCTCGGCTTTTCCACGTACATACTTACCAATCCAACTAAGTACATAATATCAGGACGAGTGAAAGTTAGGTATCTCAGACTTCTAACCAGACTTTTGAACAATGTCGGATTTACTGACTCTCTTGTTGAATCAATTCTCAACTTTATGGGTTCAACAATTAACTTTGGGGTTCAACTGTTCCATTTTGGGTTTGGAAATATTCGGAAAAACGAATAAACCGTATTCGAATAAAAAAATAATAATAACAAATATATAAAAATTGATGATTACACCAGCAACGCAAAAAAATAATGCGTTCCAAGACTAGGCACACATTCAAATGCTTCGTTTTCTTTTTTATTTTAAAAAGGAAAAAAATTGTGAGATGACAGGTGGCTACCACTGCCAGTCAAGAGAGGAAACGCAAAAAAAAAGGTGTTAATGGAAAAACGATATAAAAGAATGCGTTTAGTTGTGATACAAAGGGTCATTTCCCCTGATTGTGAGATTTAGGGCCTTTTGACTCCAAATTGTGAGAGAAAGGGCCAAAACTCCATCTTTGGAAACTCCTCCACAAGGTGTGATCGAGAACCTTCACTATTACCTATAAATATAATCTCCCTCTAAAACAGTCAATTATCTTATCTTATAAATATAATCTCCTTACCCCATACCATTTTTCATCCCTTCCCTGCAATTTCTATTTCTCTTCTCTTCTTTCAAAGCTCATTCTAAACTGTATTGCCCCAATATACACAGATAGAATGTTGTTAGTGTGTTTTCTGTCACGAATTGTGAGAGTCATATGAGAATACATCATCCTATTTTTATTTATAGGTATGTATTCAAACCTCTATATATATGGCTTGCAATTTTATAAGAATTCGTTACTAGTACAAAAATGATATTTTACGTCACCTATTATACGTCGGTTCTGCCAAGAGGCGACGTATAAAACACTTATATACGTCGGTTCTGCCTAAAGGCGACGGATATTTACATTCTTAAACCTTTTTTACGTCGGTTCGAGAAAAAGCCGACGTATATGATAATATTAAACATCGATTGAGGAAAAGGCGACGTATATAATGCTACTATATACGTCGGTTGAGGAAAAGGCGACTTATATAATGCTATTATATACGTCGATTTAGGAAAAGGCGACGTATATTATGCTATTATATATGTCGGTTGAGGAAAAAGCGACGTATATGATGCTATTATACGTCGGTTGAGGAAAAGGTGACATATATATGATGACATTATACGTCGGTTGAGGAAAAGGCGACGTATATAATGCTATTATATACGTCGCTCTTAATATAACCGACGTATAAAACCTTTAAAGAAATTAGAAGTGGGCCACGTGTCACATTATTATTGGATAATACTTGAGTACGTGGATTGTGCTTCTTTAAATTACTTAAAGCCGTTGGATGCAATTAAAAGATCTCGACCGTTCATTTTTTTTTCATTTTAACTCTTTTTTAACACATAAAAGTCAACGTATCAACCTAATCTCACCACTTTCTCCCATCGTCTCTATTTCTCAAACCCAATTCTTCAATTGCTCTCAAACCCCCTTTTTTGAGAAACCCTAATTTAAATTTCACCATGTCTTCTTCACGCCCCTCTGCTTTCTTTAATGTCAAAAGCTCGAACCGCTGCGAAGAAAAAAGCCCAACCCGAGTCTTCTAAGACCAAGACACGCAAAGCCCAGGAATTAGTTTTTTCAAAAGTGGTCGAGAATTCGAGTTTCGATGGTGGTTGCAAGAGATGAAAGTGGTCGAGATATTAGTTTTGAAAGTGTTCGGTTGAAGGAGATGAAGAAGGGATGGGATGGTGGTCAAGAGAAGGCTGTTGAAAGAGTAGGGGTGGCGGATTGTGAATTGAACGAGGCTGAGGAGATGAGATGGGGGAGATAGAGCAGAAGGAAAGCGGGGAAAGGATGGTCTGCGAATTGTGAATTGTTGGTGAAGCAGGCGGCGCGGGTTGAGTGGCGGAGGGAGAAGGAGAAAAAGGGGGGGGGCTGTTGGTGAAGAATAGAGGAGTTGTTCAGCTGTGGGTTTGAAGAAAGTGGAGGATGAAGAAAAACGGAGGTGGATTTGTTGATTGGAGGAGATGGATTGGTGATTGGTGAGGAGTTCGGAGGTTAAGGTGCGGGTTTAAGGAAAGATGGGCACGGGTTTATGGAAGTCTTTATCGATTTTAGAGGAGTTTGAGGTATGCAGCTTAACGAAAAGTTTTGCAATGAAGGTTTTTTGACTGTTATAATATTTTTACCTGCATTATCAATAAAGGACTTGTAAAAAAAGTATAACTTCACCCCAGTTCATGGTTGAGAATTTATAGTAGTGAATTACCGTAAGGTTATCGAGGGACACAAATATGTTTGCTTTCAATAAATCATATGCAGCAACAAATTTTTAATACTTCCTCTAGTGCTTCACCATTTTCATATATTGGTACCTTTAGATTCCTTTTTAAAACTCTGTGAGATTCATTTCCTACAACTTATTTTATGGAATCATGGTGGCACTTAGAATTCACTTGTAAATTTGCTAATATACATGGTTTTAAAGCATCTTTTGTTTGAATTGTATCTCTACTAAGAGACTGACGCGCTGTTTAACTTGCAGGCTTACCCACTACAAATGAACTACATAAAGTCTGGGCTCCATAGATGGGCTGGTGATGCACGCAACTTCAGTACTGATGAGCCGTACATCGAGGTTGTCACTTCTTCTAACAATCCTGATGGCTCCAGAAGGCAAGATGTGGCGAAAGGAGAAAAAGGAATACAAATTCATGATCTGGCTTACTACTGGCCTCAGTATGCTCCAATCACTCTTCAAGCAGATGAAGATATCATGTTTTTTACGATCTCCAAAAGTACTAGCCATGCTGGCCTCGGTAGTCCAGTGTTTGTTTTTTTTGCAGGGAATTTGATAATTTTGAAAGTTCTTTTTTTGTGAATTTTGCTGTGAATTTTTCTACCAATATAATATAAATGATAATGTTGTTGTGAATTCGATAACAAAATTATAATTTTGCTGTGTTATTGTACTGTTACCAAAGGATGCACTACAAAAACAATATACAAACAATATACAAAGAAACAAAATATTTTTTTTAATTTTTTGGAAAATATACGTCGGTTCCGACATGGGCGACATATAAAATATATTTTATATACGTCGGTTGTTTAGAAGAACCGATGTAAAAGGATAATAATATACGTCACCTTTTCGTTTAAACCTCGGTTAACCAGACTTTTATACGTCCATTATTTTGGTCTTTTACGTAGGTTATTAAGCCGACGTATATTCTACCTATTACGTCGCATTTTTAACCGACGTAAAAGACTATGACTTATATAGGTCGCCCCTCCATACGTCACCATTTAACAGACGTATAAGGTCGATTTAACCAACGTAAAAGGCCTTTTTTCTACTAGTGTATATATATGATTTATGATGGTTACACTTTTCAAATATATTTCTTCTATGATCTTTAATTTTTTTTATTTCTTTATGTTTTTACGGATCTATAGTTTAGTTGTACTTGAGGATGTGACACCCCTAGATCCAGGGTCATGAATCCAGGTCATCACGAATTCACGATCCAATTTCCATTTAATAACATTATATTCTTGACAGTTGAGGTATAAATACTTGCTCATACTCACACAATAGACCCCACACTATAACATTACACACCAGTCATATGCTCAGAGAACAACATCCATAACAATAACAGTTTAAAGTTAAAAGAGTTATTATAAACCCAGAATCTTACTTAAGTAGTGTTGTTGAATATTACTTTTAGAAGAAGCATTTCAACAACCAAAAGTTATTACACAAGCTTACACGCTTAATTTACATATGTCTACTAATACCCATCCGTCCTACAAGAGCTACCTAAGGGATAGGCGCCAGTACTCTCTCAAAAGCCCTTACCCTCTTCGGAGGTGTAGTATGAAGTATCGGCATCTGCCCTAGCTATTATATAATTAAATAACAAGAGTGAGCTATAATAGCTCAGCAAGATGATATTGTAAACCAGAATCAAAGTTAAAACATATATATATATATATATATATATATATATATATATATATATATATATATTAATAAACGGAAAGTCCACTATAATAATTAAGAAAAGAATTAATCATTACTTATTCAATACACGATCCATTTTTCCTTTATGAGAAGAAAAGATATAAAACAATATAAGTAATATAATATAATATAATATAATATAATATCATTATATTATATTATATTATAATATCATTATAATTTAGAAAAGAATTAATCATTACTTATTCAGTTTCTCTTTTAATATAATATAATATCAGTTTCTCTTCTAATATACTATAATATCAGTTTCTCTTCTAATATAATATCAGTTTCTCTTCAATTCATATAATATCAATTTCTCTTCAATTCATATAATGCTTCCTTTAAAAGATTTTGGGGTATCCACTGTCGCCTGATACGTAGGACGTTGATCAGTCGCCTACTCGTACCTGCTCCTTGTTTACTACTAGTAGAAGGAATGGCGATCATCCCTGGAGGAAGGTTCTCCACTACATCCTCCTTCGGCATCCGTTGGGCCGTAATAAAATAATGAAGAAGGTTCTCCACTACTTCCTGATAAAATGACGGATGCTGGACTGTGCTAAACACAGAAACTTACGCAAGTATGTTGTAATCCCCCTTTTTGCAAAATCATTATTCCATTCAAGAATTTTATTTCCATTTCCACCCTTATCCATACATATATCATTATACTTTAAATATAACTCCCTTTTAAAAAAAACATGAGATCATTAACTCAAAAGACAGAAATATTCAATTAAATAATATTTATTAAATCACAAATGTTTAAAGATTATACTTAACAAAATATTATAAACCATATAACCCTAGATAATAACTGATACCATTCTTTTTCATATTTCTTTAAACCATAAAGTATATTAGCTCCATCCATATTCATATCCATATCCATAATCCATATCCATATTCACCTTAACTAATCTCAACAAACAGGGAATATCCCTAACCATATAATGATATAAGATTCATATATTATCTAGCCAAACCAATTTTCTTTAAACATAAACAGTTTATCAAAATAAGGATAAAAGAAATCCTTCCTCGATCTCTAATCCCAAGAGGAATGATCCGGTGTTCGTCTCGAGTATTAAATTCTCAATTCCTCAAATTTAATATCTCATTTCCAAGTGGTTCCAAATTGTTTAACAACCCAAATTCCTCTGGCATTTCCTTGACTTAATAGTCCCTTGGTTTAACCTAATTTCACATGTTCCTCAAAGTATACACCATTTTCATATTCCATACTCTTTAATATCCAATACAATAGTGCTCAATTGAAATTAAACATCTTAAAAATCTATACTCAGGAATTTCTGAAATCCGTCATCGTTTCGAGTCACTCATTTTCATAGTATGACGCTAATATGGTTTCTGATTATTCATTTTCTGTTTCACTTATAGGGTACCTACATACGATTTCCCTAAATCCTCAAAATTACTATTCATTTAAGCACTGTAGCATTTCTAAAGTTAGGGTTATTACAGTCTTCCCCCCTTAAAAGGATTCCGTCCCGGAATCACGTTGAAGATATTGACAAATACCTTTCTCACATTACACCTTCTAATTCTCATATTACTTCCTCCATCCTTTAGTTTCTCCTTAAAGATCTCTATCTTGTTTGTACAGAAATACACCAATATACACTTGCTTGTCATTCATCAACATGCCATTTAGCTTATCAATAGAAGTACTTTCACTATCTTTTCCTTACCAACCTTCTCCTGCATTCCGTCATTCTATATTATCTCATCGCTCATTTCTCTTTTTACTAAGGGTATCGGCCACCACATTGGTCTTCCCTGAATGGTAATGTATCTCACTATTGTTTAACTATATTTTGATCTCTATCATAACATAAAATATTAATATTCCAATCTTTATATATATATATATATATCTGTAAAATTTTCCAGAAAATAATTTCTACTAATATTCCTTGAAACAATTGTAAGAAAAAATTATCTATAATATATATTTCCTGTTCATACTTATACAACCAGATACTAATTTGGATGACATGAGAATAAATCATTTTCTTATATCACTATAGCTTACTTTCTCACAGATAGATTATTCTTATCTATATTATTAGTCTATTCAGACCATTCATTGACTTCGTTAATCTCTAACCAAACATTTATATTCCAAAGCTTAAATCGAAAAAATACCTGCACCTGCATCCGGTTTCTTTAACGCATCTCCTAAGGTCATATTGAACACTCTGGCGGTAGGTCTGTTAGAAGCAGTAACACTCTGTCTGGTCGCCGTTGAACCTCCAGAACGGCAATCCCTAGCCATGTGTTCCAACTTTCCACACAGGTAACACTTGATGTCTCTCTTAGGGTTTGTATCAGTTGATGGGCACCTGTCAGAGTAGTGCCCGTTCTGTCCACATTTATAACAAGTTACTCCTAACAGTCTATACACTCCCGTATGCTTCCTACCACACATGTTACAATCTAGTAATTGTGGTTGTGACTGATTAGCTTGGGTTGCTCCTGATGGCTTACCCCCCTGATTAACTGTTTCACTCTTTGTTCTACTAAGTCCTGGATTTTTCGAAAACGAAGATCCTTGCCCTCTACTAAACTTGTTAGAGAAATTTCTCTCAATGGAACTTCCCTTCTGACCTTCAAATTTCCTTTTCTTACTTTCTAATTGCGACTGTTCACTCTCTGTCTCTATGATAGATGCTTTCTGAATTAATGCTGCATAATCCGTCAACTCAAATGATGCCACTCTAGTTCGTATCCATTGTTTCAATCCTAGTTGAATCCTTTTAGCTCGTTTCTCTTCAGTGTCTACAAACTCCGGAACGATCAATCTAGACAACTCAGTAAATTTGGCTTCATATTCTGCCACTGTCAAATTATTTTGTTCTAACTCCAAGAACTTAATCTCCATCTGATTTTCCATAAACCTAGGGGAATACTTATCTAAAAACACTCTAGTAAATTGCTCCCAGGTTATAATACTCTAGCAAATTCTGGGGGTTTTAATGACTTAAAGGTACGAAAGGAATTAGCTACTTGGTTCGGGGGAACAGGTGGTTGTTGGGGATTTTGAGGATTAGCTAAAGTCTGCCTTAGTAGGTCCATAAATTGGTTTAAGGGATCACCTCCCTGGTTTCCTTGTTGGCCAGTTGATTCGTCTTCTTCTTGTTCCTCATTATTTGGTTCGTCCTGAGCATTTTCATTTTGTCTATTTTGACTTTCTTCATCTATCTCATTTTCCCATTTATTCGCTCTATTATTACGTCTAGCCATTTTTCTGTCAATAATAATATTCTCCATTAATTAACCAAATTTAGGGTACAATATTCATCATTCCCATATACAATAATTATATCACTATTTACTCATTTATATATAACCACATTCTCAAATTCAAGCAATTAATATCAAGTTATAATACCATTTATAAGAAACATATAAGATCACTACCTTTAACATGATAACCTTTTCATTTAAGTCAATCACCTTATATACATCAATATTTTCGAATCCCAACATTTAGTATCAAAATACGATAAAACTTAGGCAAAATACATAAACTTTTATTAGTAGTAATCTATAAAATTATAAACACTACTTAGAATAAATGCTACATTCGATAAACCACCCTTGAACTCGATGTGAGTTCACAATTTATATTATTACTGATATATTTATTATTATCACTATTGTTCCTGAGCATTATGACTCTTAGCTCTGATACCAAACTATGACACCCCTAGATCCGGGGTCATGAATCCAGGTCATCACGATCTAATTTCCATTTAATAACATTATATTCTTGATAGTTGAAGTATAAATACTTGTTCATACTCACACAATAGACCCCACACTATAACATTACACACCAGTCATATGCTCAGAGAACAACATCCATAATAATAACAGTTTGAAGTTAAGAGAGTTATTACAAACCCAGAATTTTACTTAAGTAGTGTTGTTGAATATTACTTCTAGATGAAACATTTCAACAACCAAAAGTTATTACACAAGCTTACACGCTTAATTTACATATCCATAATCCATATCCATTATCCATATCCATATCCATATTCACCTTAACTAATCTCAACAAACAGGGAATATCCCTAACCATATAATGATTTAAGATTCATATATTATCTAGCCAAACCACTTTTCTATAAACATAAACAGTTTATCAAAATAAGGATAAAAGAAATCTTGCCTCGATCTCTAATCCCAAGAGGAATGATCCGGTGTTCGTCTCAAGTATCTATAGAAACGAAAAGGATCACCATCAAAATATATTTCACTTAACCACTAATTATATATATATATATATATATATATTAACATCCTTGACACATATTATAAGTTTAACATACTATTTATAGACCAAAGGTTCCAAGAACTTATCCATTATTAGACTCCATAAAAGTTTCAGTGTTTTTCACCATTTCCTTATTAACCACACATGACTGTAAAATTTCTCATAAATTATAAATTTCGAATTTTGACACAAGGTCAGTGGGTTTTGACTCTCTATTCACCCTACTATATTGTCCCAAAATTTTATAACTTTTAAAGATGTTTAAGTATGGTAATTATAGCCTCAAATTTGACACAATTGCATTTTCTCGGTTTCCCAACGATTTTCACTAAAACTCACTTTTCTCCTAAACCGTTCATCGGATTTTGACGTACATTATATCAAAACGATCTATGAACTAAGCTCTATCCTTTCATGGTCAGTTAGTACCCTGGACAAAACCCTAACGGTACAGGTATGGGTGTCAAAAACAGGGCATCTTTTGGTTTAATGAAAATCGGGCATTATAACGGCTATACTTTCATACTTTCCAAATTTTTCACACCTCCAAACTCATCACCCAACACATATATCAATCCATACACCATGTGGTCATCATATCAACCATGGATTTCAACACACAACACTTCCATAATCCATCAAAACACTTATAAACATTTATATAACCATGATTTTATATTTTACACTAACTTATTCCCAAAAACCAACCATAAACTCAAGATTCAAGCTAGGGTTTCAAGTATTATACCTTTCTTGGAGTGTGTAGAAGCCGTAATACACCTTTTATCACCTTTATATCACTTTAGTATAGCTTAGATCTTCCAAAGAAACCAAGAAAACTGAAGTTAGTTTCTAAGATTTACTATTCATCATCAATCTTGTAAAATTCATAACAAATCAAAATATAAGAGTTTCGCTCTCAAATTTTTACCACATGTTGGCCTCTTCATAAGCTTTGATTTGAGCAATAGATCACCAAAAAGAAAGCTTCCTAGCTATGGTTTTGATCCCGTTTTTCCCACTGGACAGAAGCTGTAAAGGACTAGGCAGGTTTGGTTCTTCAACTTGGGGAAGGGATTTGACTAGGCTACACTACTTTGTTGGCCATGAAATTTTGAACGAATGATACTCATGGAGTGGAGAATCTATGGTTAAAATTATGTAATTGTTGAAGCTCTAGATCTTCAGATATGAATTTTTCTTTGACCTTGGTTCATGGTGGGCAGTTTTGTGAGTTTTGTGTTTTGCTTGCTTTTTCTCTTGAATAATGACTTCAAAGGCTTGTTTCTATTCTTTACATCAGCTCCCTTATCTCTTAATTAAGTGGGTTTGAAGTCCACCAATGAGAAAGAGCCAATTGTTGGCTCCTTGTTAATGCTTATCCTTGAATTTTGCAAGAAAGTCCTTAGCTTTATGTAAATTGCATCCAACATCCTTTAAGTCTTATAATTCTTCTACTTTGGTACTTCCCTTCTTAATCCAATTAAAATCAGCCCTTCATGTGATTGGACCAATGGTAAGTCCCATATCTTGTTATTGGTTTTATACTTGAGCCTTGTCCAAGAGTTTCTAGTTGTTGGATTCATCAAAGGATTTCTGTGATCGTCTCAGTGGTTCCTCATTTGTAAAGCTCTTGGATACCTATTATCCTCTCCCACATCATATATTAATGTGTTAGGGTGGTTATAATCCCTAAGTAGATATTAAATCCAATATCCTTGGTATATTCTCTTTATCTCAGAATTTGCTCTCCCGGTTTCTCAAGCATTCTCAAACTCGTTGCATTCTCTTTGCTCTAGGATTATATTCTCAATACTCTTTACCTCTCATAATATATCCTTCATTGGACTTCTAATATTTATTATCCTTAACCCATGATTCGTTCACTTGATCGCTTAATCTCGTTATAAAGTCTCACCAGTTTCTAGAACGTTCGTTTCACTGTCTCAGTGGTTTTCGTTCTAAATTCTCAAATCAAATATAATAAAATTCAAAAATATTAAATTCTCAATTCCTCAAATTTAATATCTCATTTCCAAATGGTTCTAAATTGTTTAACAATCCAAATTCCTCTGGCATTTCCTTGACTTAATACTCCCCTGATTTCACATGTTCCTCAAAGTATACACCCTTTTCATATTCCATACTCTTTAATATCCAATACAATAGTGCTCAATTGAAATCAAACATCTTAAAAATCTATACTCAGGAATTTCTGAAATCCGTCATCGTTTCGACTATTCATTAAAGCAATGTAGCATTTTTAAAGTTAGGGTTATTACAGAGGATATTGCTTTATCAGAATTTAAAAATTTAACAAGTCAATAAATATTAGGACACAAATCTTTTTTTTCTTCTCCAAATTTAGAAAATCAACAAATTAAAAAGCAAGACTATAACAAAAATTAGTGCTATCTCAAATTATGACAATTGTATTTAGTACATATTTAATTTTTATGAGTTCAACCCATGTTTTATATCAACATAGGTTTTCATCAAAAATTCATATTGATAGAAATTAAATCAAGAGATGTTAATTCATATTATATTTAAGATTTTTGGTTACTTTTTAAATATAGATAGACCAGGATTCAAAAGTTTAGTTGATAATTGTGTCTAATTGTAATGTTAAATTTAAAATATATTCGATCTTGTTTCTTCCATGTATACTATCAAATATTTATACAATTTTCAATTTGATTTTAAATATTTTATTACAAAATTCTCATAATAATTTTTTTTCAATTTTTAATAAATATTAATAGCAAACAATGAAGAAAGTGCTCCATGAAAAGTTTTGATTGTGTTCACTGATGAGGGTGGAAGAGAAGACTCCTGTTGGAAAAGGTGTCACAACTCATACTCAAATAACCAAGAGAGGAAAGGCCTTCTTCAAGCAAGGGAAGACATCTCCACTCTTAAAATCAAGGTAATAGTTAATTTTAATATTCTTTGTTAATATCCATTTTTAATTAGGATGGTTTGTAATTAAATGTCTCTCTTTTACATTCAAAGTGGACAAGAGTTCGTTAGATCTCCAGGGAACAGAAAAATGAAGAAATCTTATCATGAGTAAGCATGCAAAAGCTACTGGTAAATAGACATGCCTCTTACTCTTTAAATTGTTACAGTGATGATTGTTTATTCAAAGTAAATTTTATTTGATTGTTGGATCTTTTTATGGGTCACTATTGTCCCTGAACACAAAAGGAAATTAGATGGTAAGAAATGATTTATTTTTGTTGCAAGTTAAAAGAAGGATCAAGGATGAGCATGGATGCCACATTTACTAACTACATGAGCATGGATGCCACATTTACTAACTACATCACTGCAGCAATGGAATCGTGTAGCATGATGGAAGTGAACAATTATTTGCTAGGAATTCATTTGCTTAGAAGTTGTAGATAATCACAAAATTATAGCAAGTGTACTAGATCTTGACAATTAACAAATAGGAAATATATTATGAGTTACTGTATCCATAAAAATCAAATGTTTTAGTTATATGTATTTTTGTAATAATCATGTAAAATATAAAGATACAAAGATGATGATGAAAGGTAAATAGCTAGATTAATAAAAAATTAATTTTTTAACTAAACTTTATAATCAACCAAAAAGTTTTAAAAAAAATCTCTATAACAATTTAAGGAATAGTCGGGTGTACAAGACAAAAACAATAATAAAACAAAACTTAGTGTTGATGAGTGGACTTCCTAACAACTTTTGATGGTAAAATTGTTAATGAGTGGATTTGGTAAAAAATTTTAAGTGGTTTAAAGATGAGTTATCAAGGCTAATGCTCAACTATACCTACTTTGGGAGAATGGAATTGTTTGCTAAAATGCTTATGTCTCATCCTCTCAGGGCTAAGTACCCTTCATATAGGACTCAAGTAATTCAAAAAAAAATCATCACAAAATTTCAAAGAAATTTTAAATCTTGATTTTATACTTTAATTAATTATTTAAAATCTAAATTGAACCTTCCAAATTTTTTAAATAAAAAAAATCATTACAAAATTAAAATTAAATACACCTTGTATTCGATTCACATGAATTATGGCTGAATTTGAAAAAGTTTTCAAAAACTAGGATATTTATAATTTCACTAAATTTAATTTTTGAATATCAATAAATTTCAAAATTTTATATAAATTTTACTCCAATCCTACCACACTCAAACAATAATTTAAAATTTTGGTTGAATATTCAAAAAATATAAATTATCTTTTCAAATCTTGATTGAATTTCACCAAATTTTATTAAATTATTTGAGATTCAAACTTAATATCTTAATTTTCAATCTTAAGAAAATTTCTTAAAATCCCAAAGGAATCACATGAATCAGGTTGCATGGTGCCAACTATAGGTAGATGGTGCCGCTAATCCCGAGAGCCCCAAGTTTCTAATAAACATTTGACAAAGTAAATGCAATAGAAAAGGAATATTTTATGCACAAACTTGGAAAAAAAGTAAGAACTAATAAAATTCAAAACATTTATAGCATATTCAATTCTTAAAATTGCAAAACAGTCTAATATTAGTTGTAACCTACTCTAAACCAAAAAAGAAAATAGCCTATAAAAACTAGTCCTAGACTCCTAGCAATTTGTTTACACACCTCCCATACAATATTTCATATATATAGTATGTTGGGTTTCGAGCACAAAAACGCAACGGAAAACAATAATATCAAAACCCATCGCAGGATCCATGCGAAATAAATATTTAATTCATAGTAAGAATTTTTACCTTAAAGAAGCTTTGACAGTTATGGGGAAGAATCATGGAGGTCCAAAGCTTTCACGATCACCACTACGCTCTACGGTATCCACACGAACGCTTGAACTCAAAGGATTGATGTGTACTAGCACCTGAAAACAGCTTTTCTCTCTATCTTCTTCGCTCTCAGTGCGGCTAGAGTTTTAGAATATGTTTTTCTAATTATAATCCATTTATAATTAATACTTATCTGAAATTCCAATTTATTAATTAATTAAGTCTCTCTAGTTAACTAATAACTAATTTCAGAATTAGTTTAAGTAATTCTATTTTTCTATTTATTTAATTAATTAAGTCATACTTAATTAATATTATAAATAGAACAAATCACTTATTTAATTTAAATTCATAATTTATATTAGTTCTATGTGTGTGACCCTGTAGGTTATTATCACGTTGGCAACAATTTTAAATCTAATTTAAAATCGTAAACAATGAGCGACATCTAGTAATACATCGTTGCTACCTAAGTAATAATAATAATTGGTGATCCAATTAAACTTTTCGTGATTAATGTTTTCGTGTAATATAATCCTTTTAACCAAATATTATAGATTAAACTCGAGGCATGTTTTATTCATCCTCTTCAATATTTAATCCGGGTTTCTTTGATCAATGAGTAGACTATTAAAACAAATCAATATTTGAGCATGGTCATGCATTTTCATAGTCTTACTCAATCAAGAGGTCAATGATATCTCTCCTAATAATAGGAGGGTTAAATCCTATATCTATCATTCATATTTCTCATACATCTCATATAACCGATGTCCACTTTATCATCACTCGGTCAAAGATAACTTTTAATGTAGTCAAAGTATATTAATCCTCTTATAACAAAAAAAAGTATATTAATCCTCGTATAGAAATATAATGATCTCAATTTTAAGGATCATCACACCATTATCACTGTGAGTCTTTCTAATGACATTATCAACATGTAGAATCTCACTGCGGGTCTATCCAGTGCCATGTAGAATATTACATGCACCTATGTTCTTGACTTTAGTATCACTATACCTATAACCAATGAGATGTGGTCATCAGTCAACAAACATACTAATATTTATGCATTATAATTGTCCCATATTATAAATGCACGATTAGGGATATTTAGGAATATTAATACTATTATTATAATCTCATTTTTAAGTCACATACTTAAAGATATAGAATATGTGTTACATATTCCAAGGACATTTATTATTCTATTATTTATATCGCAGTAAATTAAGGCATAATAAATTAATGTAGAATAATCAGTAGAACATAATCATTAAATAACAAAATAGTCTTTCCTAGAAGCATAACTACATTGTCTCTAGGGCACTAACACTATCAATCTCACACTTGCACTAGAGCCAATGGGCCATGTATCTAATACCCATGGAACTAGGGCGACCATCGTGCTTCTGCTACGACAAAGCCTTAGTCAGTGGGTCCGCAACATTATCATTAGTATGCACTTTACATATATGTATATCTCCTCTTTCATTAATTTCCCGAAGAAGGTGATATCTTCGAAGCATATGCTTTGCCTTGGAATAGGACCTTGGCTCCATTGTTATCGCAATACAGATCAACTGGATCTGCGATCGATGGAACCAATCCAAGTCCACTAATAAATTTCTGAATCTAAACAACCTCTTTGGCTGCTTCACTGGCAGCAATATACTCAGCTTCCATTGTAGAATCAGCTACTGTTTTTTGCTTCGAACTTTTCCAACTTGCAGTACCTCCATTTAGACAATACATGAATCCAGACTGGGACACAATATCGTCCCTATCTGTCTGGAAACTAGCATTAGTGTAACCTCTTACAATCAGCTTCTCATCTCCTCCGTATATCAAGAACGAATCTTTAGTCCTTTTAAGGTACTTAAGAATATTCTTGACAGCTATCCAGTGACCTTCACCTGGATTAGACTGGTATCTGCTCGTCATGCTTAAAGTATACGAGACATCAGGATGAGTACATATCATTGCATACATTATAGAACCAATTACCGAAGCACTTGGTACTTTAATCATACGGTCCTTATCATTTGATGATTTATGACAGTTTTCCTTTGAGATCGCTATCCTATGAGATACCGGGACATATCCCCTCTTTGCCTTTTGCATCCCAAAACTATGCAACACCTTGTCAACATATGTAGTCTGACTTAAGCCGATTAATCTGTTAGATCTATCTCTATAGATTTTGATCCCTAAGATATAGGTAGCATCGCCTAAGTCTTTCATTGAGAAACTTTTTCCCAACCAAGTCTTCCAAGCCTGTAGAGAAGGAATGTCATTCCCTATTAGTAATATGTCATCTACATATAATACTAGGAATGCCACATGGCTCCCACTAACCTTCTTGTAAACACACGGCTCATCCTCATTTTGTATAAAGCCAAACTCCTTGACTGTTTCATCAAAATGGATGCTCCATCTCCTTGAGGTCTGCTTAAATCCATAAATGGATCGTCGCAACTTACAAACTATTCTAGTAAACTTTGAATTGACAAAACCCTCGGGTTGTGTCATGTACACATCCTTTTCTAAGCTCCCATTTAAGAAAGTGGTCTTTACATCCATTTTCCAGATTTCATAGTCATAATAAGCTGCTGTCGCAAGCAAAATCCTGATGGATGTGACCATAGCTACCGGTGAGAAAGTTTCATCATATTCAATACCATGAATTTTCCTGAAACCTTTCGCCATTAGTCTTGCTTTGTAGGTCTGTAAATTTCCATCCATGTCAGTTTTTTTCTTGAAAACCCACTTGCACTCTATGGGTTTTACCCGATCAGGTAGTGCAACCAAAGTCCATACTTTGTTTTCATGCATGGAATCCATCTCAGATTTTATGGCCTCCAGCCATCTCTGAAAATCTAGACTATTCATAGCATCCTTGCAAGTGAGAGGCTCATCATTATCTACAAGCATCACATTTCCATTTTGAGTCAGGAGAAATTCATAATATCTCTCTAGCTCATGGCAAATCCTACTAGATCTACGAACAACCTGTGTTTCTTGAGCAGTATTGTTCTCAACATCTTGAGTCTCATTCTGCTCATGTTCCAACTATGGTTCAACATTATCTTGTAGTTCTCGATCCTCATCGAGTTCTATTATCCTTCCACTATTTTTCTTAGAAAGCATTTCTCTCTCTAGAAACACAGCCGTTCGAGAAACACATACTTTGTTCTCAGAAGGTTTATAGAAATAATACCCTTTAGTTTCTAATTGGTTTCCTATAAAATTACATTTATCTGATTTCAGTCCTAGCTTATCAGAGATTAAACGTTTCATAAACGCTTCAAATTCCCAAACTTTCATAAATGACACACTATTATGTTTCTCAGTCTATATCTTATATGAAGTCTTTTGAACCGATTTGGAAGGAACTCGATTTAGTGTTTGTGCAATCTTCTCTAGGGCATAATCCTAGAAACTGAATGGAAGATCCGCATGACTCATTATTGATCGCACCATGTCCAACAAAGTACGATTTCTCCTTTCATACACCTCATTCCATTGTGGTGTTCCAGGAGGAGTGAGTTGTGATACGATACCACACTCCTTTAGGAAATTCTTAAATTCCAAGCTTAAGTATTCTCCCCCACGATCAGATCGTAGAATTTTAATACTTTCGCCTATTTGCTTTTCAACTTCAGCCTTATAATCTTTGAATTTTTCAAATGATTCGGATTTGTTCTTCAAAGGATACACATATCCGTATCTACTAAAATCATCAGTAAAGGTTTATGAAATATTAAAAGCCACCTCTAGCCATCGTATGCATTGGACCACATACAACACAATGTATCAATTCCAATAATCTGGTGGCCCTCTCACCTTTTCCGGTAAAAGGAGCTTTAGTCATTTTGCCAATGAGACACGGTTCGCATTCTTTGTATGACTCAAAATCAAATTTATCCAAGTATTCATCCTTATGTAACTTGGAAATGCGATTCTCATTTATATGGCCTAAACGACAATGCCAGAGGTATGTTCGATTTGAGTCATTTGTCTCAAGACGATTATCATTTAAATAATAGACAGAAGTATCAAGATCAAGAACATATAAACCATTAAACAAACATGCAACCCCATAGGTAACATTATTCAATGAAAACGAACAACCATTTTTTTTTGTATAAAAAACGAAAAACCAATTTTGTCCAAACAAGAAACGAAAATAATGTCCAAACAAGAAACGAAGCAGCCAAAGAGGCTGTTTGGATACAGAAGTTTATTACAAGACTTGGTGTAGTTCCATCGATCGCAGACCCAGTTGATCTGTATTGCGATAATAATGGAGCCATTGCGTAGGCTAAGGAACCAAGGTCCCATTCCAAGGTAAAACATATACTTAGATGATATCACCTTCTTCGAGAGATAAACGAGAGAGGAGAAATACATATATGTAAAGTGCATACTAATGATAATGTTATGGATCCACTGACTAAGGCTTTATCGTAGCAGAAGCACGAAGGTCACACTAGTTCCATGGGTATTAGATACATGGGCGATTGGCTCTAGTGCAAGTGGGAGATTGATAGTCACTACACCAAATATGGGCTGTTGTAATGCCAAAAAAGTGTCATATTCGACCCCAAATGTGTTACAATAGAGGTTTTTGCAACGTTTTTGCCAAAATTCAGCGTTGCATCTGCTGCCGTTGCAATAGACCCCTATAGCAACGTTTTACCTACTTATTGCAACATTTTTAAATTATTACAATATCCCCTTTAGTGCAACACTTTTCTCATGTTTAGTGACACTTTTATGATGTTGCAATAGACTATTGCAACACAATTTTGTAACATATTTTAGTTAAAAGTGTTGCAAAGTCAATCTATTGCAACATTTTTATGTAACATTTTCTCCCCTATTGTAATGCTTTTGATTTTTTAGCAACATTTATATGCAACACTTTTGTTCCTATTGTAATACATTTAGAAATTTTTAGCAACATTTATGTGCAACACTTTGTATTAGTCCAATTTGCATTATCCTATTTGAAATGTCAATAAACCAACATAAAAGCATATCAAACCAGAAATCACATTTCCAATTTTCCGGATAGCAAATCCAACAGAATATACATCAATAAAGCCCAAACAAAATTGGCTTATACCATAAGATCATTTACATCTAGTATATAAATCCAAAGTCGAAACACATAGTCGACTTACACACCAATATCTAAACTAGAATGTTTGCCCGCTACGCATGGGCCAAAAATATTATTTTTTTAAAAAATAAATAATTATAAATATTTTTTCTATTTTATCTCAAAATAAAATACTTATATTTATGAAGTTTTTGTTGATTTATATTCTGTTTATATATTGATTATAAAAAGAGACCATTTTTACGGGCTTTGTGCTGGGCTTAAAGTTTGAGTCAACTGTTTTACTCCCAATTAAGTTGGGCAGAGTGATATTAAGCCTATCTCTGGCGTTAAACTTTTATCACTGTTCCGTGAGTAAATATATATATTTATTTACACATAACAATATAAAATTATGTATAATACTATAAATACATATTAATTTATTTATTATAAATATAAATATATCTTATATAAATATTGTTATTTATAATAGGTATTTGTAAAATGCAAGTTGCTGCAATATTTGTAATTGTAGGGACAAAATTTCATTCATCCTTCGTTGTGAAAGATTGTAAATTCTTTTAAGCTGAGACAATTCTGCAAGTACATATCAATGTGATATTCCATCTTTAGATCATATGAAAACAAATATGTGATTTCCTCAACAAAAAATTTTTAATGTCAAAACTAAAGAGTGCAGATAGTCTATTTTCCCCCACAATCTCTCATGCTAACCCAGATTTCCCTCCACATCTGTTTGGAAAGAAACCTTCACAATGGAAACCTTTTTATGATCAGGGATATCTTGTTTGCGTACCATCCATGAAACACCAGTACTAAGGTCTACAACCAAACTTGAGAACCATTTTAAAAAAGATTTTCTGGAACACCAATTTTCCATCAAAATGGGCAATATTCATTCTCAATTTGCATGACGTAATATCAATATTTGTTATATCACTATGGGGGATTTATTGCAAGTTGACAAAGTATAAAACTATGGAATTAATTAGTAAACTAGTAAACGCAGCCCATTTCATGCTACAATCTGAAGACTAAAAATATCTCAACAACCTAAGGCATCATGATTGGTCTGCCTTGGGGTTAGACTGCATCAGAGACAAAATTAGTACAAAAAACAATAGAATTTTAAGAATAAAAACTCTATCTTTGACAATCTTAAAAAGCTTGATGGTAGGGGAGTTTTACAGAGAGAGTGAGTGAGGGTGAGACTCACCTTCTAATAATTTTGACAGCAACTCTATCTATGACACTTCCTCCTATAAAAAAAATTCAACATTCCTAATAATGTAAGTAGTAATAATGAACCTTACATGCATACAAAATGAAGTTGAAATATAAAGAATAAAAATGTAGTAGGCAGAGTTATAAACAACCTAAACCTGTTAAAAATCAATTACAAATATTGTGTTCTCCCATACAATGAAGTGACATTTTGATTGAGTTTTTTATATTTGTAACGAATTATTATTCTAGTAAGATAAAATGTATAACTCAAAAATAGTCATTATGCCTTGATATGGGTAAGAGTAAGAATACCTATTGCACCAAAATAAATGAAAGATAAACTCACCTGGAGGTCAAGAGTAGTAGCCTCAATTTTATTATCAAAAAACTCTTAAACCATCAGTCCAAGTCTTATCTGAAGTAAATAAGAGGATATTAATTTATAAAAATAATATAAAATAATATGTCCTATGGCTCGCCAAATGATCTTTGTATTCATACCTCCTACCACGGCTATGAGTCAATGACTGAACAATCATCATAGCTTTGGTACTTGTAAGGACTTTTGCTACGATCATGACTATGCCTGCTTCGGTACCTCCCAAATAACTGGCTCATAAGCTCCCTAAATGAGTGTTCAAGTATGTAATTACATTACGAAAATCAAACTTGCCTTCAAAAAATATTTATTAGAAAGAGACAAAAAGGGAATGTGTGTGCTAGTAGTGATTTACCTACCAATGTTTTTTAAATGTATGATGTCGCAGTACCTGCCACGATTCTAAATATTCTACTCATATCACCTACATATTTTTTCATGAAAATCAGTTACTTGCAAGAAATAATCCTTTTTAATAAATTAGAGAAACAAATAAATCATAAGAAAATAAAGGTATCTCAATAACAGCTTCTATAACTTCAAGATCTGGTTCGCATACAATCGTGGATAATCTAATATTCTCCACACGGGAGGGGGATCAGGAATTTGAATACATATGATTTCCTCACACCAAACTTCGAGTCCCAACCTCGTAAAGACTTGAGGTGTACGCGGCTGCATTAGTGTATACATCTACGGTCAAAAATTATTTATTATCATTTATGCACATATTTGGTTCAGAATCATACATCAGTCAACAATGCACAAAACATGTAATAACCAACATCTATATTGAAAAAGGAGAATAAAGCCTTATGAAAAAAATGAACATTAAGGTCGTATTTTCCTTTACCTTCGAATCACCCACAATCATCCCGTGACCCCGGTAAAGTCAAGACACATCCCATGTGTTCCAACATAAGCTCTGTAATCCCACATGTACAATTAGAATTCGAAACGCAAACTAGATTTCATAAAATTATAAACTATAACAACCACTTAAATACAAAATAAAATTTAACTTGATTAGGAGTTTAAGACTATTATTGAATGTAAACTTGTGTTCAGGTGCAACATAGAAGAATTAATTCAGTTTTAAATTTTTTTTTCTAAAAACCTCCACCATGGCATGATCGATCTACATTTTCAACTTTTAAAGCATTATTTAACTTCCATTAAATACCAGTCAATAAAACAAAACACAAACACCAATTTTTTAAGTTATAAATCCATAAACACATGGCATATGCAAAAATCAAAAATCATAATTTGTTTGTATAAATTCTTGAAAATTCATGACCTGTGAAATCTTTCAAACGAACTCATAACCACAATATCCAACAGCCTCTTCCACAGAACATGAAATCTGAAAAAATATCCATAAAATTAAGAAGGTGATAACGCAAAGTTTAAAAATTAACCACATAACTAAAATTTGCAAGCATGTCTTACATGAGCAATGAGTTTTTATTCATTATTAACTGAAGTTGCAGCACATAACTAAAATTTGCAAGCATGTCTTACATGGGAATTGACATAGTACTTGCTCATATATAGGATTATGCGCAAAAAATAATGTAACCTAGTAAAATAAAAGAATACAGATACAATTATATTTAAGGGTTTTTAACTGAAGAGGTAGTTCCACTCCTATAGCTTCCCTAAAATAAAAGTAAAACTCATTCCAAGCATACTCAGTCATAATCCCGTACGATGTCATTTTATGAGAAAGTGTTTCTGAAACATGATATTAATTAACCTAAAATTCTAAGATATCACTTTATAACATAAGAAGATGATTGATCTTTAAAATTTCTAGATTAACCTCACTAAGGTTGACTACTCCGGTGTCACTATTGAAGTAATATAATTGATTTGGATTATTTAAAAACAGAGAAATAATTATGTTCATTTATGGCGAGGATAACAATAGTCGTATAACAAAATAATTAGGAATATTTTTTGTATACCGACAAACCACGAGTGCATCTTGAAAGTTCTGTGGCATATATGTTCTTGATCCAACAAAGCCACCTAGAAGTATAAAACCTTTACCAACATTTGATGCATCACATTTCCATCTATTTCTAATAATTTATTTGTTTTCTCTTCCTATTTATTATAACCCCTCTATTTTTTAAATCTGATTCTCTCATTTTTATTACTCATCTATTTCATTTAGTAATATTAATTTTTTTAGCAATTTTTTATGTAAAGAACACTATTCTGCCTGAAACAATCAAAAATCATTAGCTACTACCAATAACAAAACTCATCAAGATAGATGTAGAATAACAAAAATGAAATATCTTATTTTAATTGTTATCACTTATCAGACACATAAGTACCCAAAACTAAAGTGCCAAAGTTCCCAGAATAAGGTGGGGTGTGTGCTCTGCTAGAACAACAGATCCTTTTCTAACAAATCTATAAATTAACCCTATTGGATTCATCTCTTATTTAATAGTCCAGCACTAAACTCTCTCTATACAAAATCAAAATCATCTTTAAATTAGTCAAAATAGTCAAAATGTAAAAGCATTCAAGCAAAAAACAAACAATCAAAACATCTTTAAGTAAACAAACTTTTAATTCATAGATGTTACACAAATTGAAAGAAAGCTTCAACTCATATAATTGTACTATATCTTAGAAGCTATAAATGCGCACAAATTGAAAGAAAGCTTCAACTCATATAATTGTACTATATCTTAGAAGCTATAAATTTGAAAGCTCTTATGCCCGTAAGGTTTAAAAAGGGATTAAAATCATATTGAGAAATGTTATAACACACAAACATACAACTCGCCGCAGGCTTTAACATGAAAAAAGAGAGTCAGAATTTCAGTTAGATCTTCAACCAAACACGGGTGCAAGAATTTAAAGCAATGGATTCAATAAAAATCAAAAGATCCTTACCGATGTTTCTTAGTAGATGTACAACTCCAGAACAAATCATTATAATTGAAATCAAGAGTCACCCCTCATCTACCTGGAACAAAAGAAAGAGCAAATACTACATCAAGAGCAACTATATATAATCCAACATTTTTGATATATCAATTACTACATCAAAGACAAACATCGATTATCACGAATATAATATATGTATAAACAACTCTAAATATCAGTGTTGTACCTAGTTCGATCCCAACAAATCTTTTACCCATATCGATATGAAATATTAAAATAACTTTATACGTGTGAAAACACAAACATCAAAAAATCATCATTAACATATCTTTAATAGATGAAAAGCATTGAGGAAAATAGATTTATAAACCTTAAAATCATCCGAAAGTTGAAGTTGATATTCAATCTACAAAATCGAACCTGCAATTTAAATAAGAACATGTGAGAAAATTATAGATACAAATCAGTTTGATTAAATAGAAAATGAAGAGAGAAAGAGGGTTACATAAGAATGATGAAGTTTGAATTTCAAATTGATATTGAAATGTATGTACTTGGGGATATGTAACAGCTTCTCAAAGAAGCTTACACTTACACCAACAGCATATACGTATATTAAGGATAATACGTAGAAGTCACATGAGTCAAGTGGCAAAATACAGTAAATACACAAATAGTATAAGGTCAGAATGGTAAAAGAGAAAAAAGGCAATAGCCTTTATATGTTTAGTCAAATCTAGGAACTGATTATACAACAATCTGAAAGTAAAGTAAACGTAAAATGAAAAGAAATAGCGCAAGTAGCAGGATAGAGTGAAGGAAGAAAAAACTAATCACAAAAATTAGGTACAATTGTTTTGTTTCTATGAAGTCTCTAATAATTTTATCGTAGAGTAAACCTTTAACCATCAACACCCACTAAATTCATAAAAAAATAAAATATCCAAGAGTTGGTTCATTACACAAACAGAGCAGATCACATGAAACATAAATTATAGAGATAAGCATTTTCATGAAAGTAAGAGGCAAGTACTGAATAGAACATTTATTTTTGTTATACTAATTTAATTATGGTAGCATTTGGAAGATTCACAAAAAATTCGAGTATAGCAATAGACAATTGAACAACTAAAAAACAATTATTGGTGGTCACATTTCGAATAATAACATGGTAAAAGAGTTAACCTAATTTTTCCGGCATAACACAAATCACACAACCTGCATACTTCATATTGCAGAAGATTATACGTTATCTGAAAAAAGTAACAAAAAAATTAAGCAATTGTAATTAAAACACAACTAATAGCATATGTAAATATATAATCCTCCAGCATCTTGCACATATGATTAAATCATATGCGATGACAAAAATTTCACCATTTGATTAATAGTTTGAAAAATCCAAAAAAAGGCAATAGACTTGTACCCCGGCAATATGGATAAACTGATTTACTATGTCAACTTTACCCCACGAATATAGGTTGTGCTATGTTTTTCTCTCGTTCTGAAATTTCAAGTATCATTTCATTTTGTACATTTCAAAATTATGTAATTTACGCAGCATTGATCAAAAAGTAACAAACTAATAACGGTGTAATGAAATTGTAAATGTAAACAGTGTACCTAATTTATCGGTAAAAAGACTACCACAACCTGCAAAGCCCAAAATCATAAGAATCATTTTGCAAGATTCAAATCAAATTAGGTACAATATTCTTCATACTATTAGATGTAAAAATTATGAACTAAAGATAATTAAAAGTTCTCTCAGAATATCAATCAAACACCTGTGCTAAAAAAGCAATTAGGTAAATGCACAACCAGATAATTAAAAGTTGTCTCAGAATTTTGATCAAACACCTATGCTGCAAAAGCAATTAGGTAAATGCACAACCAAATAACACACAACCAAAGTAAAACAAATAGATCAAATTAGAGAACAATCCAAAAAGAAAAGAAGACATAAAAACAAAATTTTGGTAAATCCATAAACTCAGAAGTTATCATCTATATAATCATAATTCTATAATTCATTAAAAATTAAAGAGAAAAAAGGGTTTAGATACATGAAACAATTCGTATCCAATATACAATCTTTAACCTACAATATAAAGAAAAAATTAGAGAGTTAGAATCCAAGAAAAAACGAAATTAAAAGAAAATGTACCAGATGAGAAGAGAAAGTAACGTGCGCTAGAAAGGGAGATTTGAATTTGAATAAACAAAGTAACAAAGAGTATGCGAGTATCTGGGGAAAAGAAAAAACTTCTGAAAGAAGTTTCACAACAACAACAAATGAATTGAATGTATTTGTTAAAAAACATTAAGGATAATACATATATTAAAGTTAATACGTATTAGTCAAAGTAGTCAAGTGGAAAAATACAGTAATTACATAAATAGTAGAAGGTTAGAATGGTAAAAGCACCTAAAAAAAGGCAATAGGCTTTATAATATAAAAAAATAAAACGTAGTATTTCTATTCTTGTCATAATGCCTATAATAACCAACCTCCCAGTTAACAATATCCATTCATCCTTTTTTACATCAAGTGACAGCTTTTGCTTTCATCAATTTCGTGAACTGCAGGCCAAATCATGATATTGGAAAGTAGCTTTTAGATCTTTAGTTACAGTTCTTCCCACTCTTGAGATGAGTTACTTCCTTCAACAATCCCATTCCCAACATAAAATATTGCACCATGTCCCTATAATATCCACATTGTTTCAGTAACAAGATTGCTGAGAAAGTGTACTGGTGAAATCATAAAACACTGTGAACAAAACATTTTAGTTTCCTAGATTATGAAAAAAAAATCTACACAAAAGCGAAGTTTTATCTTTAATTTGGCAATTGGAAGGGTCACATATTGAACTACATTACAAGAGAGACTGGAAGTTCAAATCAAACAATTTTCTATTTCCTAGCTCACCATATCTACCAAGGCTGACCTTATACCGACTGTAAAGTCGGTTTCTCCTCCTCAAAACCAACTAACAGGACCAACATACATTCCTCGGTCAAACATTTCTGTACAACATTGTGTATGATTAGAAGAATAAAGTAACAAAAGAAGTATATATAACAAAGGTATAGGAATACTGGGTATACAAGTATAGAACTTGAGTGAACTCGTGCGGGGAGTCACCACAACCAGGTCTTCAACATGAAATGTTGGGTGAAGGAATAAAAATATAACAAAGGTTATCAAGTATAGTATTCATCCATCACCCCTATTTTACCCAGGTTGTGCATCCATTATATTATTCATCACTAAACCTGCTGCATTCACTAACAAGAGGCCATCTTTTATGTATGTGGTCAACTATTTATATCAAATACTACTAAGTATTTTCTCTACTTCAGATATGTTTCATTGTGCATTTAAGAGATATAGTATGTTTTCTTAAGTGAAGTCCAATAGATTAAGCCTAAAATGATTGAAAATGAGAAAGACTACAAGCTGATAAAAAAACACATACACCCCATTTTCTGTTATTAAGAGTCTGGACTCTTTTGTCGGGAATCCACAAACTTAGTCAATATCAAGCAAAAACCACGTGCTTGTATGTGTCACCGTTTTCTATTATTAAAAGACAATATCAAGCAAAAACAACGTGCTTGTTGTACCAGCCAAGTGCAGCCCATACCGAGACAAAAACTCCTTGTTGAATAAGCCAAATGAATTACTTGGTTCCTCCAAAATCTCTCCACCTTCTGCTGGTCAGTCTCAATGTCAGCTTGCAAGACTTTGGACATATCTTTGGCAGCCTTTTCTGCGTTCTTGGCCACAAGAGATGAGTAACGTGCAGTTTCAGGCATCTTCATTCACCAATAGTAAGTTAGTAGAGCTGGAAGTGCTCTTACCATCAAAATGCTTGGCATCACTAGATGTCTGAATACCTGTACAACTTAAATTTTTTTAGAACATGGCAAGTATATAATCAAAATAAAAATGTAAATATAACAAACTTCTGAGAAAACTTAGTTACTAGAGGAAAAAGTTACAGAACTTCACTTCCTCTTAGCATAAACACAATTATTAGTGAGCAATGTAGTGAACCAGAATATCACGAGTGCATGTATTTATGTCATGAGTGGGGTTCAAACCTTGAACAATCTGGCGAGTCGACTTGGCTTACATTCGATAAGCAGATACTTGCTGAGAGCTTGGATAGGTGCATGACTATTTGTATATCAATGTCATACCGCAATTTATGTTACACCAATCTACCTATGAACCATATACAAGTATATGTGAATATCAAAACATCACTAACCGATTGTGTTAGTAGGATACGGTGTTTAGTATCTATTGTCTAACAGATTCGCGAGATCCTGACAGTTTAAACTAAGTGAAACTAAAGTGAGAAGCCAAACTCTTTTCTGGGATTACATCAACTAGCACATAGGAGACACGTACTACAAAATGTACAAAGGCACCTTACAAATTATTCAATTTCAGTCACATGAAGGTTGGTCTAATATTTAGTTGTTACAGCAAACTTAAAATTTTTAAAGGGAGTCTCAACCATAGAAACAAACACCTGATCCAAAATAAATTCAGACATGATTAGAACTGTCACATGAATCCAAAATACCGCTTTCACAAAGGTTGGTCTAATAATTAGTTGTTACAGCAAATTTAAAATTTTTAAAGGGAGTCTCAACCAAAGAAACAAACACTTGATCGGAAATACACAATGTAATTCAAGACAACCATATTTTGAGTACAAAATCAAGAATGACATAAGATGTACAAGGGCTGGTATTACGAACTGGTTCGGAAAGTACTTGGATTTTTGTCTGAACATAATCCACAACATATTAGACTCTTAAGTGTAGTAAATTAGAAGTGTATTAGCAACCTGGATGAAACAAAATTGAAGCAGGCCATGACGTAAATTATGACTAAAACATTGTAATTACTGAGGTACCTTGGTGAGCGGAAAAATAATTAAACTCCGACAAACACAACAACAACCTTGAGTGATTAAATGAATTAGAGCAAGTTATCAACAATTGTGACCGATAGAGAACTTTTGTAGGAAAGCACAAACCAATTTGTGATTATTTACATTTCAAAGAAACAAAAAATTACCACTAATTGACAAGAAATTACCAAAAAATTAAACAAACTCCCACAAAATTTCCACAAATTTAATAGTAAACTCCTAATAATTCAACACAAAAATTTAACACCATTATTCTACTAATTTCATCAAAAAGCATACATATATAATCAAAAATTTCAACAAACCTACATACATATACCTCAAATGATGCATATACAAACACGCTTATATATATAATTGAACGTAATCGAAACTTACCTCTAATTGAAGAACAAATCAAAGTCCTAACCCAATCCAAACTCTAATTAGTTTTGGGATTTTTCTTTAATTGATTTTAGGGGGAGAGAGAGGTGAGCGGGAGAGAGGGTGAGGGGAGAGAGAGAGTGAGGGAGATAAAGCAATTTTGGGGTTTTGTTTTTGTGAAATAATTTTTTGTCTTTGTAATAATTTTTCGGTACCAAAATTGCTGGGGAAAAACTTTGGAAGCCCGCCCATGGAAATATTGAACGCCCGCCCAAATTTTTTTGTCAAAGTTGACCAAAATTGTTAACGCTATTGTAACAATTTTGTAAAAGTATTGCAATAGTTCAAAAGTTTATTTCGCCTGTAACACTTTCTCATTTTTTACAACACTTTTTAAAAATATTGCAATAGATTAGTAAGCTTCTTGTTTATAGCAACACTTTGTGCAACACAAATGCAATTTAGGCTTGGAATAGGTCATATATGGTGTAGTGAGTGTTAGTGCCCTAGAGATAATGTAATTGTGCTTCTAGGAAAGGTTATTTTGTTACTTAATGATAATGTTCCATAGATTATTTCTATGTTGATTTATTATGTCTTTATTTACTGCGAAATAAATGTTAAAATAATAAATGTCCTTCGAATATGTAACACACATTCTACATCTTTAAGTATGTGACATAAAAATGAGATATATGAATTGTGCTAATATTCCTAAATATCCCTATCGAGCATTAATAATATGGGACAATTATATTGCATAAAGATTAGTATGTTTGTTGACTGATGACCACATCTCATTGGTCATAGGTATTGTGATACGAAAGTCAAGAACATAGGTGCATGTAGTATTCTACATGGCACTGGATAGACCCATAGTGAGATTCTACATGTTGATTATGTCATTAGAAAGACTCACAGTGATAATGGTGTAATGATCCTTAGACTTGAGATCATTATATTTCTATATGAGGATTAATATACTTTGACTACATTAAAAGTTACCTTTGACCGGGTAATGATAAAAGTGGACATCGCTAAATTATGAGACGTATGAGAAATATGAATGATAGTAATAGGATTTAACCCTACTATTGGTAGGAGAGATATTATTGGCCTCTTGATTGAGTGAGACTATGAAAATGCATGGCCATGCTCAAATATTGGTTTTTTTTAATAGTCTACTCATTGATCAAGGAAACTCGGATTAAACATTGAAGAGGATGACTGATTACATGCCTTGAGTTTAATCTATAATATTTGGTTAAAGAGATTATATACATTGAAACATTAATCACACAAGGATTAATTGGATCACCAATTATTATTACTTGGGTAGCAATGATGTATTACTAAATGTCGCTCATTGTTTATAATTTTATTATTGGATATTAAAATTATTGCCAACATAATAATAACCTAAAGGGTTACACAATTAGAACGTTTAGAAGGAGTTTTAATTTAAATTATGAATTTAAATTAAATCATTAAATTCGAAATTGGTTAATTAATTAATTGAGCTGGTCTTAATTAGTTATTTAAAAGAAATTCGAATTTAACATTAAAACTCAAATCAGATTGCTTTAGAGAAGCCCAAATGATTTATGGTTTTAAGGCCCAACTCACTCCCTATAAATACATAATGATGTATGGTTTAGGGTTACAACTTTGCAAAATCATTTTTAGCAAAAACCTAGCTGCTCGATTCGTTGTGAGGCTAGGGAGAGAGAGAGAGAGAGAGAGAGAGAGAGAGAGAGAGAGAGAGAGAGAGAGAGAGAGAGAGAGAGAGGCAACTTTTCAGCTAGTACCGGCTCCCTTGATCGTTGGACGATCGGACGTTTATGTGGATTGCTTTGGAGACGCAGATCTTGCTACAAGGCATGTGTGGTGATTGTATCTTTGGACCTCTATCTTTCATACGTTTTAAAGCTTCTTAAAAGGTATTGATTCTATTCTCCATAATCTACTCGATTTATACATGGATCCTGAGTTAGGATTTAAATTTTTTTATTATTTTAAGCACAGTTTTCGCTGCGTTTTATGCCTCGAAACCCAACACTAAAGCCCCCGGAAAATCACTACATGACACTTCCCAGCCTTGGCCTAAAGCCCCAGGAGAATCACTCCACGACACTTGCCAATCTTTGCTCCGTAAGTCAGGCTTACTCGTTGGGACACTCATTTGGTTTTGCCTTGCCTTGGGCTCATTAGGAAAGCGGCTCAAGCTCCCAATCAGCCAGAGCACCGACTACCAAAGGCAATCCCCGTAGGCACTCGCTTTCGAAGTGGAACCATCCAGCAACATTATGCATAAAACCAGCCAGCGTCCAATGTAACTATAATACTCCTTACAAACTTCCCCCTTTATAATCATACTCTTCCTCGAGCATATTTTGCATAAACATTGTGAGTACACTAGAGTGAGCTTCATGACTCCCCCAACCCATTTCAGGTTCCATGCCTACTTTCCTTCAAGCATTTGGCGAAATATGGTAGCTACACAAATCGAGGCGTAGAGGTTATTTGGACCGTGCCGAATTCAGCTCTTCGCCTATGCCCATTGGAGGGGCAACAATGACATCTATCATCTGCTTCAATCGATTTGACTTTAATAACAATTGTTAAAAAGAGGAGGCCTAAAGCCTCGGGAGAATCCCTGTACGCCACTTGCCAGCATTCGCTCGGCAAGTTAGCCATATTCGTTTGGACACTCGACTGGTTTCGCCCTACCTTAGACACTCTACTGGCTTCCCGCAAGCACTCGCCTTAACACCGGAACCATCCTGCAACATTATGTAATGCACAAAACTACCAGTGCCCCATGTTGGGTTTCGGGGCAAAAATGTAGCGGAAAAACAATCGTAAAACCTTAAAAATTACGAAACCCTATCTCAGGATCCATATGTATAAGTCGTGGCTGATTATGGAGATTAGAATCAGTACCTTTTCGAAGCTTTAAAGCATATGAAAGATGGAGGTCCAAAGTTGTAATCACCACGCAGCCCTTGTAGCAAGATCTGCATCTCCAAAGTAATCCACACGAACGTCCGATCGTCCAATGACCAAGGGAGCCGGTAATAGCCGAAGGATGCCTCTCTCTCTAGCCTCATAAAGTATAGAGCAACTAGGGTTTTTCTAAAAATGATTTTTGCAAAGTTGTAACCCTAAACCATACATCATTATGTATTTATAGGAAGAGAGTTCGGACTTAGAACCATAAATCATTTTGGCATCTCTAAACCAATCTGATTTAGGTTTTAATGTTAAATTTAAATTCCTTTTATATAATTAATTAAGACCAGCTCAATTAATTAAATAACTAATTTCAAATTTAATGATTTAATTTAAATTTGTAATTTATATTAAAACTTCTTTTAAATGTTCTTATTGTGTAACCCTTTAGGTTATTATTACGTTGGCAATAATTTTAATATCCAATAATAAAATTATAAATAATGAGCGGCATCTAGTAATACATCACTCCTACCCAAGTAATAATAATAATTGGTTATCCAATTAAACCTTTTTATGATTAATGTTTCCGTGTAATATAATCCCTTTAACTAAATATTATAGATTAAAATCGAGGCATGTAATTAGTCATCCTATTCAATGTTTAATCCGGGTTTCCTTGTTCAATGAGTAGACTATTAAAAATAAATCAATATTTAATCATGGCCATGCATTTTCATAGTCTCACTCAATCAAAAGGCCAATAATATCTCTCCTAATAATAGGAGGATTAAATCCTTTATCTATCATTCATATTTCTCATACGTCTCATACTATACCCGATGTCCACTTTTATCATTACCCGGTCAAAGGTAACTTTTAATGTAGTCAAAGTATATCAATCCTCGTATATAAATATAATGATCTTAAGTCTAAGGATCATTACACCATTATCACTGTGAGTCCTTCTAATGACATTATTAACATGAGTAAACTTGGCTTAATAAAATAGTTAAAAATATTTATAGAATAATCATGAACACTATACAAAATACCAGAAAATAACCATTAATAATTAAAGTAACATAAAAATACCAGAAAATAGAACAAAAACTATAATAAAAAAATGTGAATAATTGCAAATAAAAAAAATTTCTATAACATTAAATAAAAACTAAATAATACAAAAAATTATATAACATGAAATAAAATTAAAATACATTAGAATAAATATAGTTAACCTCCGCCACTAACTTTACAAATTTAAAAGATATATCAAAAAATTATATGCCTAAAATATTCTTATCTAATACAAGTTAAAATATCAATAAAAAATATTTTGAGGAAATCTACATGTCATATTATGTAAAATTTAAAATAATTTGAGAGAAAATGAAATTATGACAAAAAAAAGTTAAAGGCTACATCATTTTTCCTATTTTGGGAATCTTCTTCTAGAAGGTTCTAATATATATGATGGAGAACCGTTTGTAATATCTTATAAATTTATTACTTTTTAGTTGTTGAGAAGGATTTAGTATGATCTAGAATCTTCAATATCTTCCTATAAATATATATTATTCTTCACTCTATATCTCTGTCCTTCACCCCATACCTTTCTCCCTTCCTCCCCTTCATTTTTTTCTCCGCTTCTCTGTCCCTCGCTTCCCTTCATTTACTTTTTTCTCTCCTCCTCTAATACTAATCAATCACAATAGTAAATCCCCATGATGATACATATAGTGTTTTTTATGTTTTTATGGAATCTCAAGTATAGTATCACTATTTGCTGAGGCTAGATGGTAAGTCATATGATTTTTATTAAACTTTTCATATTTTTTTTATCTATAATCCCTAAAAATTTGTGTTTTCATATGTGTTTTTTTACTGGATCCATAACATTTACCTGTAGTTGAGTACAACCGTTCCTTTTTCCTCCTTTTTCAACATATATAAAATTAGCAAGCTAGTTCTTTTTTCCTTCTTCAACATATAAGAAATTAGCAAGCTAGTCACTAAGCTTGAGAACACCATTTTTTCTTCTTCAAAAGTTAAAATAAGCTAGTCAATAAGACAGACCAGGATTCAAAAGTTTAGTTGATAATTGTGTTTAATTGTGATGTTAAATTTAAACTATATTTGATCTTGTTTCTTCAGTGTATACTATCAAATATTTATACAATTTTCAATTTGATTTTAAATATGTTATTCCAAAATTCTCATAATATTTTTTTTTCAATTTTTATTAAATATTAATAGCAAACAATGAAGAAAGTGCTCCATGAAAAGTTTTGATTGTGTTCACCGATGAGGGTGGAAGAGAAGACTCCTGTTGGAAAAGGTGTCACAACTCATACTCAAACAACCAATAGAGGAAAGGCCTTCTTCAAGCAAGGGAAGAGATCTCCACTCTAAAAATCAAGGTAATAGTTAAAATCAAGGATCAAGGATGAGCATGGATGACACATTTACTAACTACAGCATTGCAGCAATGGAATCGTGTAGCATGATGGAAGTGAACAATTATTTGCTAGGAATTAATTTGCTTAGAAGTTGTAGATAATCACAAATTTTTAGCAAGTGTAGGAAATATATTATGAGTTACTATATCCATAAAAATCAAATGTTTTAGTTATATGTATTTTTGAAATAATCATGTAAAATGTAAAGATACGAAGATGATAATGAAAGGTTAATAGCTAGATCAATAAAAAAATTATTTTTTTAACTAACTTTATAATCAACCAAAAAGTTTTAAAAAAAATCTCTATAACAATTTAATGAATAGTCGGGTGTACAAGACAAAAACAATAATAAAACAAAACTTAGTGTTGATGTGTGGATTTCTAACAACTTTTGAGGTTTATGGTGAGTTATAAAGGCTAATGATATTGTTAATGAGTGGATTTGGTAACAATTTTTGAGTGGTTTAAAGATGAGTTATCAAGGCTAATGATCAACTATACCTAGTTTGGGAGAATGGAATTGTTTGCTACAATGCTTATGTCTCGTCCTCTCTGGGCTAAGTACACTTCATATAGGACTCACGTAATTCAAAAAAAATCATCACAAAATTTCAAAGAAACTTTAAATCTTTATTTTATACTTTAATTAATTATTTAAAATCTAAATTGAACATTCCAAATTTTTTAAATAAAAAAAATCATTACAAAATTAAAATTAAATACACTTGTATTCGATTCACATGAATTATGGCCGAATTTGAAAAAGTATTCAAAAACTAGGATATTTATAATTTCACCAAATTTAAAGAAACTGTTTAATTTTTGAATATCACTAAATTTCAAAATTTTATATAAATTTTACTCCAATCCTACCACACTCAAATGATAATTTAAAATTTTGGTTGAATATTCAAAAAAATGTAAATAATCTTTTCAAATCTTTTTTGAATTTCACCAAATTTTATTAAATTATTTGAGATTCAAACTTAATATCGTAATTTTCAATCTTTAGAAAATTTCTTAAAATCCCAAAGGAATCACATGAATCAAGTTGTATGGTGCCAACTGTAGGTAGATGGTGCCGGGAGAGACCCAAGTTTCTAAAAAACATTTGACAAAGTAAATGCAATAGAAAAAGAATATTTTATGCACAAACTTGGAAAAAAAGATTTATAGCATATTCAATTCTTAAAATTGCAAAACAGTCTAATATTAGCTGTAACCTACTCTAAACCAAACAAGAAAATACCCTATAAAATCTAGTCCTAGACTCCTAGCAATATGTTTACACACCTCCCATACAATATTTCACATATCTAGTATGTTGAGTTTCGAGCACATAAACGCAACGAAAAATAATAGTTAAAACAATAATATCAAAACCCATAGCAGGATCCATGCGAAACAAATATTTAATTCGTAATAAGAATTTTTACCTTAAAGAAGCTTTAACAGTTATGAGGGGGAAGAATAATGGAAGTCCAAAGCTTTCACGATCACCATGTATCCAGCTCTCGCGATCTACGCTCTACGGTATGCACAAAAACGCTTGAACTCGAAGGATTGATGTGTACTAGCACCTGAAAACAGCTTCTCTCTATCTTCTTCTTCTTCGCTCTCTCAGTGTGGCTAGAGTTTTAGAATATGTTTCTTGTTATTCTAAAACAGCCCATAAAGAGATATATGAAGAATATGTTTTTCTAATTATAAACCAATTATAATTAATACTAATCTAAAATCCCAATTTATTAATTAATTAAGTATCACTTATTTAATTAATAACAAATTTCAGAATTAGTTTAAGTAATTCTATTTTTCTATTTATTTAATTAATTAAGTCATACTTAATTAATATTATAAATATAACAAATCACTTATTTAATTTAAATTCATAATTTACATTAGTTCTATGTGTGTGACCCTCTAGGTTATTATCACGTTGGCAACAATTTTAAACTTAAAATCGTAAACATTGAGCGGCATGTGGTAATACATCGTTGCTACCCAAGTAATAATAATAATTGGTGATCCAATTAAACATTTCGTGATTAATATTTTCATGTAATATAATCCTTTTAACCAAATATTATAGATTAAACTCGAGGCATGTTTTTATTCATCCTCTTCAACATTTAAACTGGGTTTCTTTGATCAATGAGTAGACTATTAAAAACAAATCAATATTTGAGCATGGTCATGCATTTTCATAGTCTTACTCAATCAAGTGGCCAATAATATCTCTCCTAATAATAGGAGGGTTAAATCATATATCTATCATTTATATTTCTCATACGTCTCATAACATACCCGATGTCCACTTTATCATCACCCGCTTAAAGATAATTTTTAATGTAGTCAAATATATTAATCCTCGTATAGAAATATAATGATCTCAATTTTAAGGATCATCACACCATTATCACTATGAGTCTTTCTAATGACATTATCAACATGTAGAATCTCACTGCGGGTCTATCCAGTGCCATGTAGAATATTACATGCACCTATGTTCTTGACTTTAGTATCACTATACCTATAACCAATGAGATGTGGTCATCAGTCAACAAACATACTAATCTTTATGCATTATAATTGCAAAATATTATAAATGCACGATTAGGGATATTTATGAATATTAACACTATTCTTATAATCTCATTTTTAAGTCACATACTTAAAGATTTAGAATATGTGTTACATATTCCAAGGACATTTATTATTCTATTATTTATATCACAGTAAATTAAGGCATAATAAATTAATGTAGAATAATCAGTAGAACATAATCATTAAATAACAAAATAGTCTTTCCTAGAAGCACAACAACATTGTCTCTAGGGCACTAACACTATCAATCTGACACTTGCACAAGAGCCAATCGGCCATGTATCTAATACCCATGGAACTAGTGCGACCATCATGCTTCTGATATGACAAAGCCTTAGTCAGTGGGTCCGTAACATTATCATTAGTATGCACTTTACATATATGTATATCTCCTCTTTCGTTAATTTCCCGAAGAAGGTGATATCTTCTAAGTATATGCTTTGCCTTGGAATAGGACCTTGGTTTCTTAGCCTGCGCAATGGCTCCATTGTTATCGCAATACAGATTAACTGGATCTACGATCGATGGATCCAATCCAAGTCCACTAATAAATTTTTAAATCCAAACAACCTTTTTGGCTACTTCGCTGGCAGCAATATACTCAGCTTCCATTGTAGAATTAGCTACTGTTTCTTGCTTTGAACTTTTCCAGCTTACCGATGAGAAATTTTCATCATAGTCAATACCATGAATTTGCGTGAAACCTTTCGCCATTAGTTTTGCTTTGTAGGTCTGTAAATTTCCATCCATGTCAGTTTTTTTCTTGAAAACCCACTTGCACTCTATGGGTTTTACCCCATCATGTAGTGCAACCAAAGTCCATACTTGGTTTTCAGGCATGGAATCCATCTCAGATTTCATGGCTTCCAGCCATCTCTCAAAATCTAGACTATTCATAGCATCCTTGTAGGTGAGAGGCTCATCATTATCTACAAGCATCATATTGCCATGTTGAGTTAGGGGAAATTCATAATATCTCTCTGGCTCATGGCAAATCCTACTAGATCTACGAACAACCTGTGTTTCTTGAACAGTATTGTTCTCAACATCTTGAGTCTCATTCTGCTCATGTTTCGTTCAACATTATCTTGTAGTTCTCAATCCTCATCGAGTTCTATTATCCTCACACTATTTTTCTTAGAAAGCATTTCTCTCTCTAGAAACACAGCCGTTCGAGAAACACATACTTTGTTCTCAGAAGGTTTATAGAAATAATACCCTTTAGTTTCTAATTGGTTTCCTATAAAATTACATTTATCTGATTTCAGTCCTAGCTTATCAGAGAATAAACTTTTAACAAACGCTTCAAATTCCCAAACTTTCATAAATGACACGCTATTACGTTTCTCAGTCTATATCTTATATGAAGTCTTTTGAACCGATTTTGAAGGAACTCGATTTAGTGTTTGTGCAACCTTCTCTAGGGCATAATCCCAGAAACAGATTGGAAGATCCGCATGACTCATTATTGATCGCACCATGTCCAACAAAGTACGATTTCTCCTTTCATAAACCTCATTCCATTGTGGTGTTCCAGGAGGAGTGAGTTGTGATACGATACCACACTCCTTTAGGAAATTCTTAAATTCCAAGCTTAAGTATTCTCCCCCACCATCAGATCTTAGAATTTTAATACTTTCGCCTATTTGCTTTTCAACTTCAGCCTTATAATCTTTGAATTTTCAAATGATTCGGATTTGTTCTTCAAAGGATACACATATCCGTCTCTACTAAAATCATCAGTAAAGGTTTATGAAATATTAAAAGCCACCTCTTGCCATCGTACGCATTGGACCACATACAACACAATGTATCAATTCCAATAACCTGGTGGCCCTCTCACCTTTTTCGGTAAAAGGAGCTTTAGTCATTTTGCCAATGAGACACGGTTCACATTCTTTGTATGATTCAAAATCAAATTTATCCAAGTATTCATCCTTATGTAACTTGGAAATGCGATTCTCATTTATATGGCCTAAACGACAATGCCAGAGGTATGTTCGATTTGAGTCATTTGTCTCAAGACGATTATCATTTATATTATAGACAGGAGTATCAAGATCAAGAACATATAAACAATTAAACAAACATGCAACCCCATAGGTAACATTATTCAATGAAAACGAACAACCATTTTTTTTTTGTATAAAAAACGAAAAACCAATTTTGTCCAAACAAGAAACGAAAATAATGTCCAAACAAGAAACGAAGCATCCAAAGAGGCTGTTTGGATACAGAAGTTTATTACAAGAGTTGGTATGGTTCCATCGATCGCAGACCCAGTTGATCTGTATTGCGATAATAATGGAGCCATTGCGCTGGCTAAGGAACCAAGGTCCCATTCCAAGGTAAAACATATACTTAGGAGATATAACCTTCTTCGAGAGATAAACGAGAAAGGAGAAATACATATATGTAAAGTGCATACTAATGATAATGTTACAGATCCACTGACTAAGGTTTTGTCGCAGCAGAAGCATGAAGGTCACACTAGTTCCATGAGTATTAGATACATGGGCGATTGGCTCTAGTGCAAGTGGGAGATTGATAGTCACTACACCAAATATGGGCTGTTGTAACGCAAAAAAAGTGTCATATTAGATCCCAAATGTGTTACAATAGAGGTTTTTGCAACGTTTTTGCCAAAATTCAGCGTTGCATCTGCTGCCGTTGCAATAGACCCCTATAGCAACGTTTTACCTACTTATTGCAACATTTTTAAATTATTACAATATCCCCTTTAGTGCAACACTTTTGTCATGTTTAGTGACACTTTTATGATGTTGCAATAGACTATTGCAACACAATTTTGTAACATATTTTAGTTGTGTTGCAAAGTCAATTTATTGCAACATTTTTATGTAACATTTTCTCCCCTATTATAATGCTTTTGATTTTTAGCAACATTTATATGCAACACTTTTGTTCCTATTGTAATACATTTAGATATTTTTAGCAACATTTATGTGCAACACTTTGTATTAGTCCAATTTGCATTATCCTATTTGAAATGTCAATAAACCAACATAAAAGCATATCAAACCAGAAATCACATTTCCAATTTTCCGGATAGAAAATCCAACAGAATATACATCAATAAAGCCCAAACAAAATTGGCTTATACCATAAGATCATTTACATCTAGTATATAAATCCAAAGTCGAAACACATAGTCAATTTACACACCAATATCTAAACTAGAATGTTTGCCCGCTACGCATGGGCCAAAAATATATTTTTTTTAAATAAATAATTATAAATATTTTTTCTATTTTATATCAAAATAAAATACTTATATTTATGAAGTTTTTGTTGATTTATATTATTTTTATATATTGATTATAAAAAGAGACCATTTTTACGGGCTTTGTGCTGGGCTTAAAGTTTCAGTCAACTGTTTTACTCCCATTTAAGTTGGGCAGAGTGATATTAAGCCTATCTCATACTCAAATTCATCATTGACTACTAAACGGAACCACCAAGCGCTATGGGATCACAGAAAATATAATATGCCACTAATTATAATTTTTTTTTTGGAGAATATGAATTATATGAAATTAAACTAGCATGGTGTATTATGAACTACATGAATGAGTATGACTCGATTAATTAATTATCCTAAATCACCCCCAAACTTGAAATATTCAATGTCCTCATTGAAGGTATAGATAAAGGATGAAAGAGAACTCCCCTAACTATCGGCATCGTTGCCCTCTTCGGGCGGTGAATCAGGCCGTGGAAATGCTGTATGAGCTCCAAACTGAGGTTAATCTACCTTGAAAGAAGAATTTTTCTTTTGTGAAGCCAGCTCCTGTAACTTACCAATGACCTGCAACTTTGACATAATACTGAACACAATCATGCAAAATCACATCACACATAAAAACACCAAACCTATGGGTTGCCTCCCATGAAGCGCTTGTTTATTGTCGCTAGCTTGACGATTCTGCTGCTTGATCACGTTGAGGCAAGAATAGCGGTGACTTCCTCACGATTTACCGTACCACCGAAGTAATGCTTCAATCGCTGTCCGTTCACTTTAAACGGATTATCAGGGAACCTGTCATAGATTTCGACTGTGCCGTGCGGAAAAACATTTTTTACAGTGAATGGACCCGACCATCTTGACTTGAGGTTTCCCGGGAAAAGTTTGAGTCTAGAGTTGTACAAAAGGAATAATTGACCTGGTTCAAATGATTTATGTACCAGCTTCCTATCATGCCATCGCTTCACATTTTCCTTGTACATTTTTGAGTTCCCATATGCCCGCGAACGGAATTCCTCAAGTTCATTCAATTGCAGCATCCGCTTTTCACCTGCAGCTTTCATGTCAAAATTTAATTTCTTTAAGGCCCAGTAGGCCTTGTGCTCTAGCTCAGCTGGAAGATGACAAGCCTTTCCATAAACCAACTGAAATGGTGACATTCCCAATGGAGTCTTGTATACCGTCCTGTATGCCCACAAAGCTTCTTCTAATTTCAACGACCAATCTTTCCCGGATGTATTCACCACTTTTTCTAGGATTCTCTTGTTTGTGGATGATAGGCAGTAGCAACACGATGGTTTACACGATATTTGGCCATGAGAGCGGTGAACTGCCGATTACAGAAATGAGACCCTTCATCGCTGATGATTGCTCTTGGTGTTCCAAAGCGTGTGAAGATATTCTTGTGCAGAAAGCTTAACACCACTTTAGCATCGTTCGTAGGCAGGGCTTTGACTTCTACCCATTTGGACACATAGTCTACCGCTAGCAGAATGTACTGGTTGTTGCACGATGGGACAAATTGTCCCATGAAGTCTATTCCCCAGACATCAAAGATTTCCACTTCCAGGATCATGTTGAGGGGCATCTCATTCCTTTTGAAATATTTCCCACCCGTTGACACCTATCACATTTCAGTACAAAGTGATGCGCATCTTTGAACAATGTTGGCCAGAAGAAACCTTCTTGTAGTACTCTGGCAGCTGTCTTCTCTCCACCATAGTGACCCCCATACGTGGTAGAATGACAATCTTGTAGAACACCTTCAGTCTCACTATATGGAATACATCTCCTGATTAACTGATCTGCTCCCTGTCTAAATAAGAATGGCTCATCCCAACGATACCACTTCACGTCATGCAGAAATTTCTTCCTCTGAGCATAAGAGAATCCTGAGGGAATGACATTACTCACCAGATAGTTTACAATATCAGCAAACCATGGTTCTTCCTCTTGCACCCCAAAAAGCTGCTCATCTGGAAAAGATTCGTTGATTAAAGTTTTATCCCTTGAATCCTTACCGTGGTCTTCCAAACGAGATAGATGAATGGCTACCTGATTTTCTGTCCCTTTCCTATCTTTTATTTCAAGCTCAAACTCTTGCAGCAGAAGAATCCAACGAATCAATCGCAGCTTTGAATCCTTCTTTGAAAACAGATATCTAATGGCTGCATGATCAGTGTAGACTGTCACCTTTGTCCCAAGCAAATAGGACCTGAATTTCACAAAACCATAGATAACTGCCAAAAGCTCTTTCTCTGTAGTAGTGTAATTTAGTTGTGCATCGCTGAGTGTTTTACTAGCATAGTAAACCACATGAAAAATATTCTTCTTTCGCTGACCAAGCACAGCTCCCACTGCAAAATCACTAGCGTCGCACATCATCTCGAAAGGTTCACCCCAATCAGGTGCTGTTGTCAACTTCTTTTTCAATAGCTCAAAGGCAGCTAAACAATCTTGATCAAACCGGAAAGGAACATCTTTCTCTAGCAAACTGCATAAAGGTTTAGAGATTTTGGAGAAATCTTGAATGAACCGCCGATAGAAACCTGCATGACCAAGAAAGCTTCGGATTCCCTTGACTGAGATTGGTGGAGGAAGATTTTCAATAGTCTCCACTTTCGCCTTATCCACCTCAAGCCCCTTACTGGATACCTTGTGCCCAAGAATGATTCCTTCTTGCACCATGAAATGACATTTCTCCCAATTGAGCACCAGATTAGTCTCAACACATCTTTTCAGCACTAGACTCAGGTTGTGCAGGCACTCATCGTACGAAGTTCCAAAAACTGAAAAGTCATCCATGTAAACCTCCACATTTATTCCAATCATGTTAGAGAATATGGCCATCATGCATCTCTGAAAGATAGCAGGTGCACCACAGAGCCCGAAAGAAACTCGACGAAAAGCAAAAGTGCCAAAAGGACAAGTGAATGTGGTCTTCTCCTGATCTTCTGGGGCGATACAAATCTGATTGTAGCCTGAATAACCATCGAGAAGGCAGTAATATGCATGGCCAGCCAACCTATCCAGCATTTGATCGATGAATGGAAGAGAAAAATGATCTTTCCTGGTGGCCTTGTTCAACTTGCGATAGTCCATGCATATTCTCCATCCTGTGACTGTCCGAGTAGGGATGAGCTCATTCTTCTCATTGGCTACAACTGTCATGCCTCCTTTCTTGGGCACACACTGAACTGGACTCACCCAAGAACTGTTTGAAAAAGGGTAGATGATACCAGCATCTAGACACTTAAGAATCTCTTTCTTCACCACCTCTTTCATAATAGGATTAAGTCTTCGTTGATGCTCAATAGTAGGTTTACTTCCTTCCTCTACACTACACCATATATGGTCTTTACCAACACCCGAAAACGATGTTGCCACGAGAAATGTTGCCTTAGATGTGTAAAAATCAATTAAAACCGATGTATGCCAACATCATAGCTAGATGTTGCCGTTCATGTTGCCTTAGATACAATTTTTCCCTCAATGCAAACACTTATATGGGTGTTGCCATAGGCACCCGAAAAATGTTAAAAAAATGGGGGGGAAAAGCCCGCTCTTGATGAAAAATTAAAGCCCGCTCTTTGTGAAAAATAAAGCCCCGCTAAAAAAATAAGATACACTCTCTCTCGCTCAAAAAGATTGGCTGAAAATTAAACACTCACACACTCTATCTCAAACCCTCTCTCCCTCAAACTCTCTCTCTCTCTGAAAACTCTGCCGTTGAAGTTCTTGCTCTTGCACTCCGGGTCGAAGTTCATCTCCGGTTCGAAGCTCATCTCCGGCTCGAAGTTCATCTCCGTCTAATTAATTCATGGTATGTTTGTTTCTACGTCTAATTACCCTAGTTTAATTAATTCATTCGTAGTTTACAAACCATAGTTTTTGGGGGTTTTTTTATTTTGTTAATTTTGGGGTTTACAAACCCTAATTTTTGGGATTTTTTTTTTCTAATTTGGACTTTTTTTGGGGGTTTGTTGATTTGCTTCTGTTGATGTATTATTTCATGGTTTGGAGTGAAGAACAACATGGAAGATTTTGATTTTGTAAGCCGTGGTATGTATTTTTTTCTAATTGGGACTTTTTTTCGAGGTATGTATTTTTTTCTGTTTATGTATTTTGGTCATAGTAAGCCGTGTTTTTGTGCAGCTCAATGAAAAGTAAACTCAGAGGCTTTCCAAACGTAGTATGGAACGTGAAAAGGGTCTCAGAGAAGCAGTTGCTGATATGTCTAAAGATTTGTCTGAAGGTGAGAAAGGTGATGCTGTCAGTGATATTTCTGCACAAAGTGAGAGTAGTACAAGAAGGGGAAAAAGATGTACATTGTTGTTCTAGTAAGGTACAAAAATAAATAAATAACTTTAAACACTCTATCTTAAACACTCTATTTTGATTTGATTAGGTTAATGGTGTTAGCTTCTTAGCAGATTTTGTGTGAAAATCTAACTTAGAGCAAGTATATAACTTTTACTGAAAACATTTCCAATTGGATTTAATTAGGTAAATGGTAGTGGTCAACATGTCCTTCCTGTGAAGAAAATGTAGGCTGAACAATCCCATCAAAATTTGAGATTAGTAGCAAGAACTTGTACATCAAATAAAAGTTAAGAACCTAATAAACGTTTATAACTGTCTAGAGTTTGAACCACGGTAAAACAGAGATATCTTAATATATGCATTGTAACATTGGTGAAATAGGTAATCACCTCCTAATGTCCATACTGACCTATTACTACAGAGCTCTTCAATCTCAAATTCCACAAAATACAGCAAATCCCCTATGTTGGGAATCAGATAGATTACTGACCTAATGTTTTCTTAGTTAGCACATAGCGGGTCTAAGAAGATCAGGCAGGGTTCGATGGAGTGTAGTCACCACCACCTATGACTCAGACTCATCGGATATTGAAGAGGAAGTCCCAAGAAACATCCCATATTGGAAAGTGCAGTAGCAAAAAGGAGAAGTGTTCAGTAGTTGAACAAGAGAAATAACTTCATGAACCCACACTTGTCACTAATGGTAACACCCCTTTTGTTTGTCGCAAAAGTTCAATTCTTTTATCGATATTCGTATTTTAGTTGATTAGTATTTGTGCTTGTTTATGTTAGATGCAGTGGGTAATAGCACTGCAACACATTTATTTCAAGATTAGGGCAAGATTCTGTAATGAATATTTAGGTGTAAAAGTAATGTTTTTAGATTTTGTGTAAAAGTTCTATTTTTCGATTGTGTGATGAATTATTAAAATCTAAATAACAAAGAGATTTATTTATCATATTAGATATCAAGTGATGATGCATTGCAACTACTAATCTTATTATGTTTTTTCTTGGTGTTGACCTAATTCGTAGTCCAAATCATTGATGGTAAGTAGGGTTAATTAGGACTTAATTTAGTATTCATGTTAGTTAAATGTCTCGGCTTTTGATTTTGACTGTGTATATGATTCACAACATACATTAAAATTGTAAATATATATCATCATTAATTAGTAGTGAACTGGATCCAAGAAAACTACAAGGCAAAGATTCAATGATGGATATATGTGTTAAAACTTGAAAATGTAGAGTTTCAAGATCTCCTTGATTAATATCTTGCATTTTATGGGAGTATGGGACTATAAGTACATTTACAAAACCATGGCTTGATCAGGTGGAGGGTGAGCTCCTATGGTGTGACTTTTTTTATAGCATCTATATCAAGCCTTAGCTGCCTAATGATAACAAAAGTAAATTGTGCCACTCAAAATTATGCATTGTTGCCCTATACCAAAAGTAGGCAGTATGCATTGTTGCCTTATACTAACAAAGTGAATTATTTAAAGTGAACTCGTTATAAGGGTTGTGATCCTCTTTTCTTGCCTAATTAGTCTATTAATTGACTTCTTTAGTGTTAATTGTTAAGCAAGATTGCATTTTTATTAGCTTTTGTAGGTTTTGTAGTTACCAATTAGTGTTCCTCGGACAATTCATTCTTAGGGGAAGCATAGACAACATTAATCCTGTACATGTGCTTGTTTTTTTTCCTAGAGGATTTCAAGCTCTGTCTCTTTAAATAAAGTTAACAGCTTTTGCAACTATTTTTTCGATGAAATATTCAGTAAAGTTAAAATCTTTAAAAGTCTTTCAGTTGATTTATAAGGTAAAGCAGTAGCGATGCATAATAAAACTGCCTGGAAAATTCAAGGTGCTGGCGCATCTTCTGAGATACCGGGTCCTATGTATAGAACAATGGCACGTGCTTAATATTTCTGGTTGGTTTGTAAACCATCAATCATGGTCTTTTATTATGAAATGTGTTTACATCTTCGTATATTCTTAGACAGTGAAATGTAGTATAGTTATGCAGCCTTGTTGTTAATTTCAGTGTTCTTTTATAGGCTGATCTCTTTCTTTTGTGTTATAATTATACAATTTGTCTTTCTGCTGTCAACTTAAGTTGCCCGTTTCTTTGGAAACAGTTTGCAAAGAAGCAGCAAGAAATAAAGCACTTAAGCAACTTGTCTGTTAGGTCGCATCTCACTTCTCAAACGTTTGAAGGTGGGAGAGGTATTATCTTCTATATTACTGATGAGTTTTTGTTTTCCTCTACAATGACTTTTAAGTTTCACTGTTCCCCATCCTGGTTACATTAGGTGAATGTACATTTATGGACCACTTTGTTGACCAATTTTTATTTTTTATTTTTAAATTTGCTATATCATGTTCTTCAAAGATTGAAAAAAGAAATAAGTATATGACAAGTGTAAATTTCTTAATTTAAAATTTTCTTGCACAATATTTGTAGATAATGTTGATTGATCTATTCACATTTCAATTTTTTTTCTCTGACTAGTAAGGCTTGAACCTTTAACCTGTTCTTTATATGATAGTAGGCAGTATGTCCAAATTTCTGTGGAATCATATACTCATCTAACTGGAATGGAGGATCAAGTGAAATCGTATAAGGATGAAGTGAAGACATATGCGGACCAAGTATCTTCATACAAGGATCACGTTCAAAATTTAGAAAATGTAGTAAATGAATTGGATTTTGAAAAATGTTGCTGTCAAAAAGTGAATTATTTTCTGATTGGTATCCTTTAAATTCAGGTCTATAAAGCTTGGTCTCATGCCCAGTCCAACTGCATCTTTTGGTTCTTCTCAGACATGTATATATAGTACGAGAAATCTCACAAACGTATATGGTTTCTCATGGAACGATAAGAGATCGAGACATGGGAAGGAATCATGTCTCTCCCCTTTTTTACCAGCAGTATAAACCCCAATAACACGATCACTTATAGACTTAATCTCATACATTGGTGATATTGGTGATATGGATGTGTATGCACTTGTGCAACAGGGAAGATATTAAACTCAGTCATTATAGCCCCCTTATTTACTTATGTGACTTAACTTTCTTCTCTTGCAGAACTTACAGATTGCTTGCTTACATAGATTGCTTGCTACATATTTAGGAATATACAAGCTTCCAAATATTTTCCAAGAAAAAGGGATGGTCTTTGTATCCGTTGTGTAGTTGCTAATGTTCTATAGTTGTTATGTATACTTTAGATTTATATTGCTACTTCATATTTTTTGTAAGTTGTTGATATTTGGAATTTATTTCAATTTTAATGAAGTAATTTTAGTTTCTAGTTTTTTTTAGAATTTGGATTGGCATTGTCAATTTTATTGTATTGTATTCATCTAACAAAAAAATGGTGTTGCTAAAATATGAAAAGCGTTGTAACAAAAAAAAATCTGTTATTGCTATAATAGTTGGGATAACAAAAAAAATGTATTGCTGTAATATGAAAAGCATTGTAACAAATATATGTTGCCAAAGAAATAATGATGTTGCTAAATACTGAACAAAGTGTTGCCAAAAAATAAAGTGTTAGATGAACCAATGTTGCAATAGGAAAAAATCGATGTTGCAATAGGTCTATTACAACATCCCCTTTAGTGTTGTTATACACCCGAAAGTGTTGGCATAGATGACTAATGCAACATCTATAGCGATGTGGCCGTAGGGTGGCAAAAGTGTTGGCTTACCCACCTAAGGCCACACGAGCAGATCCAACACCACTGAAATTGGAAAAAGTGTAGGCTTAGACCAATTCTGGGCTTATGGCAACACTTTTCAGGTTTTTTTACACTTTTTTCAGGTGTTGTTAAAAAGCATATATGGTGTAGTGTCTAGCAGAATTTTGTGCATGCAATACGAAGGGCTGATTCCCTTGATATCTGTTATGGTCCATCCAATAGCTGATTTGAATTCTCTCAGAATTCGCAAAAGCTTATCTTCCTCACTCCCTGACAGATTAGAAGCAATAATAACAGGTAATGTAGATGCATCACCCAGAAACGCATACCGTAAGTGGTCCGGCAATGGTTTGAGTTCAAGTATAGGAGCTTCTTCAATAGATGGCTTTAGATGCTCCTGAGAATTTTTTAGTTCTGCTAATCCAAGAGACTCAAATGGCATATCAAATCTTCTCTTCCAAGGAGCTGAATTTAATTGCTGAAGTTGTTCTGCTCCTTCTTCATATTCGACCTCAGAATCTCCTATTAATGCTCTCTCCAAGGGGTCTGTTAATAACATCTGCCCGAGCTCCGTTCTAACTGTAGATTCGACCAAGTCAACTTTGAAACACTCCTCCTCAGATGGAAGCTTCATTGCTTTGAAACACAGAAATTGATTTTTTTTTGCCGACAGACTTGTCCAGGAACACTTGTGGTGCCTTTGCTCATTCTTTCAGTTTATTTGTGACCACCCCTGTAATGATTTAACAACAATAATTCGGGTCTGCTGTTAATTAATAAATAATTAATTTAATTGAGAAATTATAAAAATAAATACCTAATATTATTAGATATTTAAAAATATAATTTTCTAATTAAAAATATTTATCAATATAAATAAATAAACTTCGTCAAATTACTTTTTAACCCGCACAACTTATACTCTTTAATTAACAAATAATTAGTTTAATTCAGAAATTATAAAAATAAATATCTAATATTATTAGATATTTAAAAATATAATTTTCTAATTAAATAAAATATTTATTAATATAAATAAATCCTTAAGTCCAAAGTTGCGGTATTTTGAGGGTCAGAAACCGGACTCCTTTTGCTTAGAAACAAATACAACAATTCCAACCGGGATTTCAACATTAAGAATATATCACTCAGAATATCTTTATGATAATTCTTTTTCCTCGTAAACAGTCCACTTGATAAAATTGAGCCACAAATCCACCGTTTTTAGCCTTTTATCGCATAGATACCTGAAGTTGCGAGTTCTACATAACAAATGCTGAAACACAATAAAAATGAAGTAAAAGACACAACATACTTAAGGATAAACCATCAATCTAGGCCATTTAGCGCATAATAAGTGGATATAAAATCCACTTATCACAGCTAACCCAGATTTCACTCCACATCTGTTTGGAAAGAAACCATCACAATGGAAACCTTTTCATGATCAGGGATATCTTGTTTGCGCACGATCCATGAAACACCAGTACTAAGGTCTACAACCAAACTTGAGAACCATTTTAAAAAAGATTTTCTAGAACAACAATTTTCCATCAAAATGGGCAATATTCATTCTCAATTTGCATGACGTAATATCAATATTTGTTATATCACTATGGGGGATTTATTGCAAGTTGACAAAGTATAAAACTATGGAATTAATTAGTAAACGCAGCCCATTTCATGCTACAATCTGAAGACTAAAAATATCTCAACAACCTAAGGCATCATGATTGGTCTGCCTTGGGGTTAGACTACATCAGAGACAAAATTAGTACAAAAAACAATAGAATCTTAAGAATAAAGACTCTGTCTTTGACAATCTTAAAAAGCTTGATGGTAGGGGAGTTTTACAGAGAGTGAGTGAGGGTGAGACTCACCTCCTAGATAATTTTGACAGCAACTCTATCTCTGACACTTCCTCCTATAAAAAAAAATTCAACATTCCTAATAATGTAAGTAGTAATAATGAACCTTACATGCATACAAAATGAAGTTGAAATATAAAGAATAAAAATGTAGAAGGCAGAGTTATAAACAACCTAAACCTGTTAAAAATCAATTACAAATATTGTGTTCTCCCATACAATGAAGTGACATTTTGATTGAGTTTTTTATATTTGTAACGAATTATTATTCTAGTAAGATAAAATGTATAACTCAAAAATAGTCATTATGCCTTGATATGGGTAAGAGTAAGAATACCTATTGCAGCAAAATAAATGAAAGATAAACTCACCTGGAGGTCAAGAGTAGTAGCCTCAATTTTATTATCAAAAAACTCTTAAACCATCAGTCCAAGTCTTATCTGAAGTAAATAAGAGGATATTAATTTATAAAAAATAATATAAAATAATATGTCCTATGGCTCGCCAAATGATCTTCATATTCATACCTCCTACCACGGCTACAATCATCATAGCTTTGGTACTTGTAAGGACTTTTGCTACGATCATGACTATGCCTGCTTCGGTACCTCCCAAATAACTGGCTCATGAGCTCCCTAAATGAGTGTTCAAGTATGTAATTACATTACGAAAATCAAACTTGCCATCAAAAAATATTTATTAGAAAGAGACAAAAAGGGAATGTGTGTGCTAGTAGTGATTTACCTGCCAATGTTTTTTAAATGTATGATGTCGCAGTACCTGCCACGATTCTAAATATTCTACTCATATCACCTATATATTTTTTCATGAAAATCAGTTACTTGCAGGAAATAATCCTTTTTAATAAATTAGAGAAACAAATAAATCATAAGAAAATAAAGGTATCTCAATAACAGCTTCTATAACTTCAAGATATGGTTCGCATACAATCGTGGATAATCTAATATTCTCCACACGGGAGGGGGATCAGGAATTTGAATACATATGATTTTCTCACACCAAAATTCGAGTCCCAACCTCGTAAAGACTTGAGGTGTATGCGGCTGCATTAGTGTATACATCTACGGTCAAAAATTATTTATTATCATTTATGCACATATTTGGTTCAGAATCATACATCAGTCAACAATGTACAAAACATGTCATAACCAACATCTACATTGAAAAAGGAGAATAAAGCCTTATGAAAAAATGAACATTAAGGTCGTATTTCCCTTTACCTTCGAATCACCCACAATCATCCCGTGACCCCGGTAAAGTCAAGACACATCCCATGTGTTCCAACATAAGCTCTATAATGCCACATGTACAATTAGAATTCGAAACACAAACTAAATTTCATAAAATTGTAAACTATAACAACCACTTAAATACAAAATAAAATTTAACTTGATTAGGAGTTTAAGACTATTATTGAATGTAAACTTGTGCTCAGGTGCAACATAAAAGAATTAATTCAGTTTTAAATTTTTTTTTCTAAAAACCTCCACCATGGCATGATCGATCTACATTTTCAACTTTTACAACATTATTTAACTTCCATTAAATATTAGTCAATAAAACAAAACACAAACACCAATTTTTTAAGTTATAAATCCATAAACACATGGCATACGCAAAAATCAAAAATCATAATTTGTTTGTATAAATTCTTGAAAATTCATGACCTGTGAAATCTTTCAAACGAACTCATAACCACAATATCCAACAACCTCTTCCACAGAACATGAAATCTGAAAAAATATCCATAAAATTAAGAAGGTGATAACGCAAAGTTTAAAAATTAACAACATAGCTAAAATTTGCAAGCATGTCTTACATGGGAAATGAGCTTTTGTTCATTATTAACTGAAGTTCCAGTACATAACTAAAATTTGCAAGCATGTCTTACATGGGAAATGACATAGTACTTGCTCATATATAGGATTATGCGCAAAAAATAATGTAACGTAGTAAAATAAAAGAATACAGATACAATTATATTTAAGGGTTTTCAACCTTCCCTAAAATAAAAGTAAAACTCATTCCAAGCATACTCAGTCATAATCCCGTACGATGTCATTTTATGAGAAAGTGTTTCTGAAACATGATATTAATTAACCTAAAATTCTAAGATATCACTTTATAACATAACAAGATGATTGATCTTTAAAATATCTAGATTAACCTCACTAAGGTTGACTACTCAGGTGTCACTATTGAAGTAATATAATTGATTTGGATTATCTAAAAACAGAGAAATAATTATGTTCATTTATGGCAAGGATAACAATAGTCGTATAACAAAATAAATTATTAGGAATATTTTTTGTATACCGACAAACCACGAGTGCATCTTGAAAGTTCTGTGGCATATATGTTCTTGATCCAACAAAGCCACCTAGAAGTATAAAACCTTTACCAACATTTGATGCATCCACATTTCCATCTATTTCTAATAATTTATTTGTTTTCTCTTCATATTTATTATAACCCCTCTATTTTTTAAATCTGATTCTCTAATTTTTATTACTCATCTATTTCATTTAGTAATATTAGTTTTTTTAGCAATTTTTTATGTAAAGAACACTATTCTGCCTGAAACAATCAAAAATCATTAGCTACTACCAATAACAAAACTCATCAAGATAGCTATAGAATAACAAAAATGATATATCTTATTTTAATTGTTATCAGTTATCAGACACATAAGTACCCAAAACTAAACTGCAATAGTACCAAAGTTCCGAGAATAAGGTGGGGTGTGTGCTCTGCTAGAACAACAGATCCTTTTCCAACAAAGCTATAAATTAACCCTATTGGATTCATCTCTTATTTAATAGTCCAGCACTAAACTCTCTCTATACAAAATCAAAATCATCTTTAAATTAGTCAAAATAGTCAAAATGTAAAAGCATTCAAGCAAAACACAAACAATCAAAACATCTTTAAGTAAACAAACTTTTAATTCATAGATGTTACACAAATTGAAAGAAAGCTTCAACTCATATAATTGTACTATATCTTAGAAGCTATAAATGCACACAAATTGAAAGAAAGCTTCAACTCATATAATTGTACTATATCTTAGAAGTTATAAATGCGAAAGCTCTTATGCCCGTAAGGTTTAAAAAGGGATTAAAATCATATTGAGAAATGTTATAACACACAAACATACAACTCGCCGTAGGCTTTAACATGAAAAAAGAGAGTCAGAATTTCAGTTAGATCTTCAATCAAACACGGGTGCAAGAATTTAAAGCAATGGATTCCATAAAAATCAAAAGATCATTACCGATGTTTCTTAGTAGATGTACAACTCCAGAACAAATCATTATAATTGAAATCAAGAGTCACCCCTCATCTACCCAGAACAAAACAAAGAGCAAATACTACATCAAGAGCAACTATATATAATCCAACATTTTTGATATATCAATTACTACATCAAAGACAAACATCGATTATCACAAATATAATATATGTATAAACAACTCTAAATATCAGTGTTGTACCTAGTTCGATCCCAACAAATCTTTTACCCATATCGATATGAAATATTAAAATAACTTTATACGTGTGAAAACACAAACATCAAAAAATCATCATTAACATATCTTTAATAGATGAAAAGCATTAAGGAAAATAGATTTATAAACCTTAAAATCATCCAGAAGTTGAAGTTGATATTCAATCTACAAAATCGAACCTGCAATTTAAATAAGAACATGTGAGAAAATTATAGATACAAATCAGTTTGATTAAATAGAAAATGAAGAGAGAATGAGGGTTACATAAGAATGATGAAGTTTGAATTTCAAATTGATATTGAAATGTATGTAGTTGGAGATATGTAACAGCTTCTCAAAGAAGCTTACACTTACACCAGCAGCATATGTTTAGCCTTTATATGTTTAGCCAAATCTAGGAACTGATTATACAACAATCTGAAAGTAAAGCAAACGTAAAATGAAAAGAAATAGCGCCAAGCGGCGCTTTTACTAAAAGCAATTTTTAGGCCAAAATTACTTTTCAAAAAAGCAATTTTTAATTTTATCAAACACGTTTTAGCTGTTTTTAAAAAAAAGTTGTTGTTGCTGTCTACAACAACAATTCCAAACACACCCTTACTACAATTTTGTCAACTCATTTGATAATTTTATACTATTATATTAAAACCAAAACATTGAAATTTTGTCAGTTTGGTTTTCGATACGGTTATCCTAATTTAAATTATTAAAACTAAAATTAAAATGAAATAGTGAAAATAATGATTATATAGAAATATAATTATAACATAAAATAAAATTTATTATATATCATAAAAAATCCATGGCAGGATAGAGTGAAGGAAGAAAAAACTAATCACAAAAATTAGGTACAATTGTTTTGTTTCTATGAAGTCTCTAATTACAGTAAACCTTTAACCACCAACACCCACTAAATTCATAAAAAAATAAAATATCCAAAAGTTGGTTCATTACACAAACAGAGCAGATCACATGAAACATAAATTATAGAGATAAGCATTTTCATGAAAGTAAGAGGCAAGTACTGAATAGAACATTTATTTTTGATATACTAATTTAATTATGGTAGCATTTGGAAGATTCACAAAAAATTCGAGTATAGCAATAGACAATTGAACAACTAAAAAACAATTATTGGTGGTCACATTTCGAATAATAACATGGTAAAAGAGTTAACCTAATTTTTCCTGCATAACACAAATCACACAACCTGCATACTTCATATTGCAGAAGATTATACGTTATCTGAAAAAATTAACAAAAAAATTGAGCAATTGTAATTAAAACAAAACTAATAGCATATGTAAATATATAATCCTCCCACATATGATTAAATCATATGCGATGACATAAATTTAACCATTTGATTAATAGTTTGAAAAATCCAAAAAAAGGCAATAGACTTGTACCCCAACAATATGGATAAACTGATTTACTATGTCAACTTCACCCCACGAATATAGGTTGTGCTATGTTTTTCTCTCGTTCTGAAATTTCAAGTATCATTTCATTTTGTACATTTCAAAATTATGTAATTTACTCAACATTGATCAAAAAGTAACAAACTAATAACGGTGTAATGAAATTGTAAATGTAAACAGTGTACCTAATTTATCGGTAAAAAGACTACCACAACCTGCAAAGCCCAAAATCATAAGAATCATTTTGCAAGATTCAAATCAAATTAGGTACAATATTCTTCATACTATTAGATGTAAAAATTATGAACTAAAGATAATTAAAAGTTCTCTCAGAATATCAATCAAACACCTGTGCTACAAAAGCAATTAGGTAAATGCATAACCAGATAATTAAAAGTTGTCTTAGAATTTTGATCAAACACCTATGCTGCAATAGCAATTAGGTAAATGCACAACCAAATAACACGCAACCAAAGTAAAACAAATAGATCAAATTAGAGAACAATCCAGAAAGCAAAGAACACAGAAAAACAAATTTTTTGTAAATCCATAAACTCAGAAGTTATCATCTATATAATCATAATTCTATTAATTCATGAAAAATTAAAGAGAAAAAAGGGTTTAGATACCTTAAACAATTTGTATCCAATATACAATCTTTAACCTACAATATAAAGAAAAAATTAGAGAGTTAGAATCCAAAGAAAAAACGAAATTAAAAGAAATTGTACCAGATGAGAAGAAAAAGTAAGGTGCGCTAGAAAGGGAGATTTGAATTTTAATAAACAAAGTAACAAAGAGTTTGCGAGTATCTGGGGAAAAGAAAAAACTTCTGAAAGAAGTTTCACAACAACAACAAAGGAATTGAATGTATAAGTTAAAAAAGATTAAGGATAATACGTATATTAAAGTTAATACGTATTAGTCAAAGTAGTCAAGTGGAAAAATACAGTAATTACATAAATAGTATAAGGTTAGAATGGTAAAAGCACCTAAAAAAAGGGAATAGGCTTTATAATATAAAAAAAATAAAATGTAGTATTTCTATTCTTGTCATAATGCCTATAATAACCAACCTCCCAGTTAACAATATCCATTTCGTCCTTTTTTACATCAAGTGACAGCTTTTGCTTTCATCAATTTCGTGAACTGCAGGCCAAATCATGATATTGGAAAGTAGCTTTTAGATCTTCAGTTAAAGTTCTTCCCACTCTTGAGATGAGTTACTTCCTTCAACAATCCCAATCCCAGCATAAAATATTGCACCATGTCCCTATAATATCCACATTGTTTCAGTAACAAGATTGCTGAGAAAGTGTACTGGTGAAATCATAAAACACTGTGAACAAAACATTTTAGTTTCCTAGATTATGAAAAAAAAATCTACACAAAAGCGAAGTTTTATCTTTAATTTGGCAATTGACAGGGTCACATATTGAACTACATTACAAGAGAGACTGGAAGTTCAAATCAAACAATTTTCTATTTCCTAGCTCACCTTATCTACCAAGCCTGACCTTATACCGACTGTAAAGTCAGTCTCTCCTCCTCAAAACCAACTAACAGGACCAGCATACATTCCTCGGTCAAACATTTCTGTACAACATTGTGTATGATTAGAAGAATAAAGTAACAAAAGAAGTATATATAAGAAAGGTATAGGAATACTGGGTATACAAGTATAGAACTTGAGTGAACTCGTGCTGGGAGTCACCACAACCAGGTCTTCAACATGAAATGTTGGGTGAAGAAATAAAAATATAACAAAGGTTATCAAGTATAGTATTCATCCATCACCCCTATTTTACCCAGGTTGTGCATCCATTATATTATTCATCACTAAACCTGCTGCATTCACTAATAAGAGGCCATCTTTTATGTATGTGGTCAACTATTTATATGAAATACTACTAACACTACTAGAAAAACTAGATTAGACATCGTACCTTTTACATCAGTTTAAAAAACCACCGATGTTAAAAATATTTTTAACATCAGTTTTTTTAAAAGCAATGTTAAGTATCTTTCTGGACATCGGTTGCTAAAATAACCGATGTCTTAATGAATTTTTAAAAAATAAAAAACACGCGCTGATTAGTTTCCCCCCATTTCTAATAAAACATTTCCCCCATAAAAATTTCATTCCCCCCTTTTCTAATAAAACATTTCCCCTTCCAAACTTATATGCCCCGCCTCTCCCCCAAATTTTTCCCATAGCTTATTCCTCTATGCTCTCATCTCTCTCTCTCACACACACACACACACCATCTCTATCTCTATCTCTCTTCTCTGTCCCCCTCTCTCAATTAACTATCAAATACATTCACAATCTTAGAACCCTAGTTTAGTTATCTGTATAAATCGAAGCCCTAAATCGAACTGAGGTGAATCATGCTCGAATTAGTTCGAATTAAGAGAAGAGGAAGCTCTAATTAGCTTGAATTAGTAAGTGATTTTTGAATTTGTTTTTCAAATCTCATTTTTTTAGTTTTAATTGAAGTTCTTTTTACAGATTGGTTGCTTCTTCAGCTTGGGCCAACTGCAATTAGTAAGTTTTTTTGTTATTTACTTGTTTTCCTTTTGCATGTAAGATTTACTTGTAAATCTTTTCGATTTATATTTGTATTCTTCAATTCATGTTGTTTTTTCTGTATAAATGTTAATTTGCTTGGATGTTTCTGTTTGTACATATTTTCTAATTAAGAACACACACATTTATATATGTATGCAAATTTGTGATTGTGATACAGGGGAGATAGTAGCTATGGAAACAGGAGCGAAGGGTACACTGAGAAGCTGCGGTCTCGTGCTGTAAGTTACATATTGTTGTTGTTTTGTATGTTTATATGATTGTGTTTGTATGATGCGCTATTGTTTTTTTTGGATTTATTTTTTCTCGTTGTTTTACGATGAATTTGTTTTGACAGGTTCAGCAATCGAACCTCAGTAATACAGTGCGTTGGTTTCAAGTGTAAACCTCTGCTTCTGATCTCGTAATGATTCTCTTTTTTGCATTGGTTGTTTCATTTATGTAATTGCTGTTGGATAGTGTATATATGCTAGTTGTATTGGCACAAATTATATTTTTAGAAGTTTTCGATATAATTTTGAGTGAGTTTGAGAAACTGAGAATAATTTATCGTTCTAAAGAGTTAATGATAATGTAGTTAGATGAAATTTTGTTTTAAGGAGTTTTTGTTGGTGGTTTCGATTTGGTTTAGTAATTTTAAGTTATGAAACTCATAGATGCTACTATATATTGCTAGATAGCAGTAATTTGATGACCTTGTTATATGATTCAAATATTGATAGATGAATCAATTTGTCCTGACATAGAATAATATGTTAGGCATTGAAGAGTATATGCCCTCACACAAATGATAATTTGTGCTGTTAGTTTCCTATATAAACACACATTTAGATAACGTAAATACGTACATTGTAGATTGAGCAGGACATTTTGTTTAGTAGTGTTGAAAATTAATGCTAATAAACTGTGTCAAGCATATGCATACTTAATTTGTTATCTCAACTAGCCTACAAATATTTACAATCGAGATTTCGGATGCAGTATGAAGTGTACTCAATTTCGAAGATTTTTATCTTAAGCATTTATGCGGAAACTGTTTGATTCTATAAAGCTTAATGTTTTATATGAGCAAAATTCATGTTCTCTGTTATGTCGGTGAGTTTGAAATTAAATTTAATGGATTTTTAAATAGTTTTACCGCGTTTTTTAATACAGGAGCAGTAAAAATGAGGAGGTGCAGAGCTCGACCAACTCATCAATGGCAGCAAGGTACTTCTATATGTGCACATTCAAATAGGCCAAACTACATTGCTCTGAAGAAAACCAAATTCCCTCTGATATTTGTCCCTGGATAAGGACTATGATGACCCCATAATATTGCCTAAAAGCCCAATTTTTTTTTAATCTAATAGGGGTATATATGTCTCTTCACTTGACATGCTCTCTACTTCACTAGAACAATTACGATGGTGTTACTAGTTTTGACCTTTATTTGTCTCAGATTTGACCTCTACTATTTCTATCTATGGATGGTTTATTTTTGATTTTTAGTGAGATTAATCAAGAACATAATGATTTGTGTTGTGGCAGGACGAAAGATGTTGAAGGTCTGAACAAACATGCAGTTTCTGACCAAGATGAGATTGCTGCCATGGTTGACATGTAAGAAATAAATTCTTGCTTTCTCTGTCACACACATCTAAACACATTACACCTATCATGATACTCATTTACCAAAAGTTTGCCACTATGACCTGAAATTATTTAAGTTACCTACTGCAATTATAAGAAAATAGGATCATAAATTGAGATGCTTCTTAAACTGTTTGTATAATCCTATTTGCATGCCTTCTGCCACTGTTAAAACTAATTTGCATGCCCTCTGCCACTGATAAAACTTATAAGATGAGGCAAAGTTAGTATTCCCTCGATTAACAAATGCAACTTCATATGAATTGAGCGAAATGGAGACTATACGGGACTATTAGACACATACAGTTTTTTGGTTTGTTTCTTTATAGTTCTCAATATCAGTCCTGAAAGGACATGTTTCATGTTTTGTGACATTCATATTCTTTTCCTTAGAGTTTAATGAGAGCTGTTATATTACTACAGGTTTTCTACCTTTGATAAATCTTTGAAGGTTGTGGTTTTTTACCTTTAACTTGGTTTGTGATGCAGCAAACAATGGCGAAGAGATTCTGTTTCTACTTCAAGTGAAAGCCCGTCAACGTGTACTAGCTGTGTAATTATTTCATGTTACCTCATCCGTTGTACACTGCCGTGGTCAGTGGCTAGAGTAGGTATTCAATTGTATCCCATTAGCACATTTGTTGTAAAGATTGGATGTTTTGTGTTTGGTAAATGGCAAGTGCTTATAATTGTTTTCGCATTTTAGTGTTTTGGTTTGATTTGAGGTTTTTTGTGCATATAAAAAGAATACTACATACTAAAACCTAAAACCTGAACAACCTGAACAAGAGACATCGGTTTTTAACAAATAAACCAATGTCTAAGTAAAGCTAATACATCAAATATTTTAAAAAACTGATGTAATATGTTAAACATTACAATAAAAATGGACAGTAACCGATGTCTGTTAGAATATATAACATCGATTTTATCAAGAAATCGATGTCAATGTAACATCATATAACATTGGTTTCACTAAGCAACCGATGTCTAAATCCATAATAGACATCGGCTAAAAACCGATGTCTAAAGTATTGACCTTTCTCTACACACGCATAGACATCGTCCAAATTTTTTTTTTACAACGGCTAAAAACCGATGTATATTGACATATTTCTAGTATTGTAAGTATTTTCTCTACTACAGATATGTTTCATTGTGCATTTAAGAGATATAGTATGTTTTCTTAAGTGAACTCCAATAGATTAAGCCTAAATGATTGAAAATGAGAAAGACTACAAGCTGATAAAAAACACATACACACCATTTTCTGTTATTAAGAGTCTGGACTCTTCTGTCGGGAATCCACAAACTTAGTCAATATCAAGCAAAAACCACGTGCTTGTATGTGTCACCATTTTCTATTATTAACAGACAATATCAAGAAAAAACAACGTGCTTGTTGTACCTAGCAAGTGAAGCCCATACCGAGACAAAAACTCCTTACTGAATAAGCCAAATGAATTACCTGGTTCCTCCAAAATCTGCTCCACCTTCTGCTGGTCAGTCTCAATGTCATCTTGCAAGACTTTGGACATATCTTTGGCAGCCTTTTCTTCGTTCTTGGCCACAAGAGATGTGTAACGTGCAGTTTCAGGCATCTTCATTCACTAATAGTAAGTTAGTAGAGCTGGAAGTGCTCTTACCACCAAAATGCTTGGCATCACTAGATGTTTGAATACCTGTACAACTTCAATTTCTTCAGAACATGGCAAGTATATAATCAAAATAAAGATGTAAATATAACAAACTTCTGAGAAAACTTAGTTACTAGAGGAAAAAGTTACAGAACTTCACTTCCTCTTAGCATAAACACAATTATTAGTGAGTGGGGTTCAAACCTTGAACATTCGATAAGTAGATACTTGCTGAGAGCTTGGATAGGTGCATGACTATTTGTATATCAATGTCATACCGCAATTTATGTTACACCAATCTACCTATGAACCATATACAAGTATATGTGAATATCAAAACATCACTAACCGATTGTGTTAGTAGGATACGGTGTTTAGTATCTATTGTCTAACAGATTTGCGAGATCCTGACAGTTTAAACTAAGTGAAACTGAAGTGAGAAGCCAAACTCTTTTCTGGGATTACATCAACTAGCACATAGGAGACATGTACTACAAAATGTACAAAGGCGCCTTACAAATTATTCAATTTCAGTCACATGAAGGTTGGTCTAATATTTAGTTGTTACAGAAAACTTAAAATTTTTAAAGGGAGTCTCAACCAAAGAAACAAACACCTGATCCAAAATAAATTAAGACATGAACTGCCACATGAATCCAAAATACCGCTTTCACAAAGGTTGGTCTAATAATTAGTTGTTACAGCAAATTTAAAATTTTTAAAGGGAGTCTCAACCAAAGAAACAAACACCTGATCCGAAATACACAATGTAATTCAAGACAACCATATTTTGAGTACAAAATCAAGAATGACATAAGATGTACAAGGGCTGGTATTACGAACTGGTTCGGAAAGTTCTTGGCTTTTTGTCTGAACATAATCCACAACATATTAGACTCTTAAGTGTAGTAAATTAGAAGTGTATTAGCAACCTGGATGAAACAAAATTGAAGCAGGCCATGACGTAAAATATGACTAAAACATTGTAATTACTAAGGTACCTTGGTGAGCGGAAAAATAATTAAACTCCGACAAACACAACAACAACCTTGAGTGATTAAATGAATTAGAGCAAGTTATCAACAATTGTGACCGATAGAGAACTTTTGTAGGAAAGCACAAACCAATTCGTGATTATTTACATTTCAAAGAAACAAAAAATTACCACTAATTGACAAGAAATTACCAAAAAATTAAAACAAAACTCCCACAAAATTTCCACAAATTTAACAGTAAACTCCTAATAATTCAACACAAAAATTTAACACCATTATTCTACTAATTTCATCAAAAAGCATACACATATAATCAAAAATTTCAACAAACCTACATACATATACCTCAAATGATGCATATACAAACAAGCTTATATATATATAATTGAACGTAATCGAAACTTACCTCTAATTGAAAAACAAATCAAAGTCCTAACCCAATCCAAACTCTAATTAATTTTGGGATTTTTCTTTAATTGATTTTAGGGGGAGAGAGAGGTGAGCGGGAGAGAGGGTGAGGGGAGAGAGAGAGAGTGAGGGAGATAAAGCAATTTTGGGGTTTTGTTTTTGTGAAATAATTTTTTATCTTTGTAATAATTTTTTGGTACCAAAATTGCTGGGGAAAAACTTTGGAAGCCCGCCCATGGAAATATTGAACGCCCGCCCAAATTTTTTTGTCAAAGTTGACCAAAAGTGTTAACGCTATTGTAACAATTTTGTAGAAGTATTGCAATAGTTCAAAAGTTTATTTCGCTTGTAACACTTTCTTATTTTTTTCAACACTTTTTAAAAATATTGCAATAGATTAGTAAGCTTCTTGTTTATAGCAACACTTTCTGCAACACAAATGCAATTTAGGCTTGCAATAGGTCATATATGGTGTAGTGAGTGTTAGTGCCCTAGAGATAATGTAATTGTGCTTCTAGGAAAGGCTATTTTGTTACTTAATGACAATGTTCCATAGATTATTTCTATGTTGATTTATTATGTCTTTATTTATTGCGAAATAAATGTTAAAATAATAAAGGTACTTTGAATATGTAACACACATTCTATATCTTTAAGTATGTGACATAAAAATGAGATATATGAATTGTGCTAATATTCCTAAATATCCCTATCGAGCATTAATAATATGGGACAATTATATTGCATAAAGATTAGTATGTTTGTTGACTGATGACCACATCTCATTATTCTAGGTATTGTGATACGAAAGTCAAGAACATAGGTGCATGTAACTGGATAGACCCATAGTGAGATTCTACATGTTGATTTTTTTTTTGACACAAACGTACTTACTTTCATTAAATCGAATCGAGAAGTAATACATCAGAAATAATATCCGGAGCTACATCAAACCACTCCTGGACGTCTGACATGGAATAAGTAGCTCTAGCAAGTGTATGAGCTACAACATTCGCAGACCTATTAACAAATTGAACTAGCACATTATCAAAGTGCTTAAACAAATCAACACAATCTAGGACAATTGTGTGAAAAAACGATCGACCATTCACCCCAATACAAGCATCCGCTAACATCTTGGCATCCGTCTCAAAAATACAGTTTTTAAAACCAAGCTCTTTAGCCCATAACAACGCCTCCTTCAACCCTATCGCTTCTGCCTCCCTTGGTTGCAACATCGCTGAAATACTGTGAGCCCTGGCACAAATAAAATCTGCACCTTCATTCCTAATCACACAACTTACTCCTACCTTGTCCATCTCTGCAAAAATTGCTGCATCAATATTAACTTTCAGCCATCCACACGGAGGTGGTGACCACTGTCTTGCTACTTGATTTGCTACTGGTCTGCTGCTTACCTTTTCCTCCTGGCTCTTTCTCCAGTCATTCAGCAAATTTGTCGCTGCTGCATGAACACCAAACACTGATCCCGATACTTTATCCCACACCCATCGATTCCTCCGGTTCCATAAACTCCAGCACAATATAGCTATCCATGACAGTTTTTCCTTAGTGCACGTACTGAATAAAGAAAAAAAGATCTCCTTCACAGATTCAAGACTTCTCTGAATACTCTCCTCCTGAATACCCACTCTCAACCACACTTCTCTCGCAAAAGAACACCCAAACAGCACGTGTTCAATACTTTCGTCGTACAGCCTACACCAGGAACATTTCACATCAATTTGAACCCGTTTTTCTGCCAATGCAGTAGCTGTAGGAACCACAGCACGACAAGCCCTCCAAATGAAATTCGTCACCTTACCAGGAAGGTCCAGCGACCATAATTTCTTCCAGCATTGAGCCTGGAGACCAGTCTGCTCACCAACCAATTTCCTATAGCAGCTTTTCACAGTGAACTGCCCAGTTTGATCAAATAACCAGAACCACGAATCATTCTACACATTCACTGATACCGGGATACGACTTATCAACTCTCTATCTCTGTCATTGAAGATGTCCCTTAAAATCTCCTCTTCCCAACCATTTTTATTCTCCTGCATCAAACCTGCAACCTTCGCCTGCTCTAACTCTTGGGGCATTGTAGTCGTAACATACCCATTTTCTACACAAGGTAACCAGGGCACTTTCCATACATATGTATCTACACCATCCCCAATTCTTCTTCGAACTCCCTGCTTTAAAATTCCTTGGGATTCAAGAATACTACGCCACATAAAACTCGGATTCGAGCCTATTTTCGCTTCCAAAAAATTGGTATGTGGATAGTATTTAGCTTTCATCATCTGCGTAACCATGGGATTATCACCATTCAACAGCCTCCAACCTTGCTTTGCTAACATTGCGATGTTGAATTTTCTAAGGTCTTTAAATCCCAATCCTCCCATTTGCTTATCTTCACATAATCTCTCCCAAGATAACCACCTAATCCCTCTGCTTCCCCCACCATTCCCCCACCACATCGCATTCATCTGCCTTTGGATTGTAGTACATACCTCCTGTGGAATTAGAAATAAGTTCATCCAGAAATTGGGTATTGTCTGTGCAGCTGTCTTAAGCAGAACTACTTTTCCTCCCTTAGACAATGACTTCTGACTCCAGCCTTGCAATTTTTGACTCACCCTATCCGCCAAGAACTTGAACTCACTATTTTTATTCTTCCCAATCTGCATTGGCAAGCCTAAGTACTTCCCTGGCCGCATTGTCTCCTGTACGTGCAATACATCACAAATTTTCTGCCTACATTCAGTGGTGGTATTAGGACTAAACGTCACTATTGACTTCATCAGATTTATCGCCTGGCCTGACATCTTCTCATAACGCTCTAATATACTTCGCATAGATCTAGCCTCTTGTTCCGTAGCTCTGAAAAAAACATAACAATCATCTGCAAAAAGCAGATGCGATATGGATGGTGCCCCTCGAGCTATTGAAATGCCATGAATTAGACCAGCTTCTTCATTTCTCCTAATTATGGAACTAAGACCCTCCGCACATAAAATATATAGATAAGGAGAAATCGGGTCCCCTTGCCTAATTCCTCTTTTAGGTTGTATGTCTCCAAACTCACACCCCTCGTGTACAAAACTATAAGATACAGTTTGCACACATTATAAGATACATTAGGAGATTCTACATGTTGATTATGTCATTAGAAAGACTCACAGTGATAATGGTGTAATGATCCTTAGACTTGAGAACATTATATTTCTATATGAGGATTAATATACTTTGACTACATTAAAAGTTACTTTTGACCGGGTAATGATAAAAGTTGACATCGGCTATATTATGAGACGTATGAGAAATATGAATGATATATATAGGATTTAACCCTACTATTGGTAGGAGAGATATTATGGGCCTCTTGATTGAGTGAGACTATGAAAATGCATGGCCATGCTCAAATATTGGTTTTTTTTAATAGTCTACTCATTGATCAAGGAAACTCGGATTAAACATTGAAGAAGATGACTGATTACATGCCTTGAATTTAATCTATAATATTTGGTTAAAAAGATTATACACATGGAAACATTAATCACAAAAGGATTAATTGGATCACCAATTATTATTACTTGGGTAGCAATGATGTATTACTAAATGCCGTTCATTGTTTATAATTTTATTATTGGATATTAAAATTATTGCCAACGTAATAATAACCTAAAGGGTTACACAATTAGAACGTTTAGAAGGAGTTTTAATTTAAATTATGAATTTAAATTAAATCATTAAATTCGAAATTGGTTAATTAATTAATTGAGCTGGTCTTAATTAGTTATTTAAAAGAAATTCGAATTTAACATTAAAACTTAAATCAGATTGCTTTAGAGACGCCCAAATGATTTATGGTTTTAAGGCCCAACTCACTCCTTATAAACACATAATGATGTATGGTTTAGGGTTACAACTTTGCAAAATCGTTTTTAGCAAAACCCTAGCTGCTCGATTCTTTGAGATTTATTTGAGGTTCCATGTTGGGTTTCGGGGGCAAAAATGTAGCAGAAAAACAATCGTAAAACAATAAAAATTACGAGACCCTAACTCAGAATCACCACGCAGCCCATGACCAAGGGAGCCGGTACTAGCCGAAGGATGCCTCTCTCTCTCTGACCTCATAAAGTATAGAGCAACTAGGGTTTTTAAAAAAATGATTATTGCAAAGTTGCAACCCTAAACCATACATCATTATGTATTTATAGGGATAGAGTTCGGACTTAGAACCATAAATCATTTCGGCTTCTCTAAACCAATCTGATTTAGGTTTTAATGTTAAATTTAAATTCCTTTTATATAATTAATTAAGACCAGATCAATTAATTAAATAACTAATTTTAAATTTAATGATTTAATTTAAATTTGTAATTTATATTAAAACTTCTTTTAAATGTTCTTATTGCAAAAATTTACTTTTGACAATATATTTATCAAAAAAGCTCAATATTTTACTAGAAAAATAATATTGTAATTTTATATTTTGGTGCCGTAATTTAATCATTTATTAAATTATTTGGTATATTGACTAATGTCACAACCTTTAAAAATAAATTTAATATATTCATATTTGATAGTGTTCGGTACATTCATAATGAATACCATTATTCTAGAGGTCCAATTACATAGCACAACTAGTTTAATAAAATTTATAGCACCACTAGTTTGGTAAAATAGTTAAAAACAAATTATAGAATCATCATGAGTAAAGCTGGTTTAATAAAATAGTTAAAAATATTTATAGAATAATCATGAACACTGTAGAAAAAAACCATTAATAATTAAAGTAACATAAAAATACCAGAAAATAGAACAAAAACTATAATAAAAAAATGTGAATAATTGCAAATAAAAAAAATTTCTATAACATTAAATAACAACTAAAGAATACAAAAAATTATATAACATGAAATAAAATTAAAATACATTAGAATAAATATAGTTAACCTCTGCCACTAACTTTACAAATTTAAAAAATATATCAAAAAATTATAGGCCTAAAATATTCTTATCTAATAAAAGTTTAAATATCAATAAAAAATATTTTGAGGAAATCTACATGTCATATTATGTAAAATTTAAAATAATTTGAGAGAAAATGAAATTATGACAAAAAAAAAGTTAAAGGCTACATCATTTTTCCTATTTTGGGATCTTCTTCTAGAAGGTTCTAATATATATGATAGAGAACCGTTTGAGAAGGATTTAGTATGATCTAGAATCTTCAATATCTTCCTATAAATATATATTATTCTTCACTCTATATCCCTGTCCTTCACCCCATACCTTTCTTCCTTCCTCCCCTTCATTTTTTTCTCCTCTTCTCTGTCCCTCGCTTCCCTTCATTTACTTTTTCTCTCCTCAAATACTAATCAATCAGAATAGTAAATCCCCATGATGATACATATAGTGTTTTTTATGTTTTTATGGAATCTCAGGTCTAGCATCACTATTTGCTGAGGCTAGATGGTAAGTCATCTGATTTTTATTAAACTTTTCATAATTTTTTTCTCTCTAATCCCTAAAAATTTGTGTTTTCATATGTGTTTTTTTACTGCATCCATAACATTTACCTAGTTGAGTACAACCGTTCCTTTTTCCTCCTTTTTCAACATATATAAAATTAGCAAGCTAATTCTTTTTTCCTTCTTCAACATATAAGAAATTAGCAAGCTAGTCACTAAGCTTGAGAACACCATTTTGTCTTCTTCAAAAGTTAAAATAAGCTAGTCAATAAGACATACCAGGATTCAAAAGTTTAGTTGATAATTGTGTCTAATTGTGATGTTAAATTTAAACTATATTTGATCTTGTTTCTTCCGCGTATACTATCAAATATTTATACAATTTTCAATTTGATTTTAAATATGTTATTCTAAAATTCTCATAATATTTTTTTTTCAATTTTTAATAAATATTAATAGCAAACAATGAAGAAAGTGCTCCATGAAAAGTTTTGATTGTGTTCACCGATGAGGGTGGAAGAGAAGACTCATGTTGGAAAAGGTGTCACAACTCATACTCAAACAACCAATAGAGGAAAGGCCTTCTTCAAGCAAGGGAAGAGATCTTCACTCTTAAAATCAAGGTAATAGTTAAAATCAAGGATCAAGGATGATGGATGACACATTTACTAACTACAGCATTGCAGCAATGGAATCGTGTAGCATGATGGAAGTGAACAATTATTTGCTAGGAATTCATTTGCTTAGAAGTTGTAGATAATCACAAATTTCTAGCAAGTGTACTAGATCTTGACAATTAACAAATAGGAAATATATTATGAGTTACTGTATCCATAAAAATCAAATGTTTTAGTTATATGTATTTTTGAAATAATCATTTAAAATGTAAAGATACGAAGATGATAATGAAAGGTTAATAGCTAGATCAATAAAAAAATTAATTTTTTAACTAACTTTATAATCAACCAAAAAGTTTTTAAAAAAATCTCTATAACAAATTAATGAATAGTCGGGTGTACAAGACAAAAACAATAATAAAACAAAACTTAGTGTTGATGTGTGGATTTCTAACAACTTTTGAGGTTTATGGTGAGTTATAAAGGCTAATGATATTGTTAATGAGTGGATTTGGTAACAATTTTTGAGTGGTTTAAAGATGAGTTATCAAGGCTAATGATCAACTATACCTAGTTTGGGAGAATGGAATTGTTTGCTCGTCCTCTCTGGGCTAAGTACACTTCATATAGGACTCACGTAATTCAAAAAAAATCATCACAAAATTTCAAAGAAATTTTAAATCTTGATTTTATACTTTAATTAATTATTTAAAATCTAAATTGAACCTTCCAAATTTTTTAAATAAAAAAAATATTACAAAATTAAAATTAAATACACCTTGTATTCGATTCACATGAATTATGGCCGAATTTGAAAAAGTATTCAAAAACTAGGATATTTATAATTTCACTAAATTTAAAGAAACTGTTTAATTTTTGAATATCACTAAATTTAAAAATTTTATATAAATTTTACTCCAATCCTACCACACTCAAATGATAATTTAAAATTTTGCTTGAATATTCAAAAATATAAATAATCTTTTCAAATCTTGATTGAATTTCACCATATTTTATTAAATTATTTGAGATTCAAACTTAATATCTTAATTTTCAATCTTCAGAAAATTTCTTAAAATCCCAAAGGAATCACATGAATCAAGTTGTATGGTGCCAACTGTAAGTAGATGGTGCCGCTAATTGGGAGAGACCCAAGTTTCTAAAAAACATTTGACAAAGTAAATGCAATAGAAAAAGAATATTTTATGCACAAACTTGGAAAAAAAGTAAGAACTAATAAAATTCAAAACATTTATAGCATATTCAATTCTTAAAATTGCAAAACAGTTTAATATTAGCTGTAACCTACTCTAAACCAAACAAGAAAATACCCTATAAAAACTAGTCCTAGACTCCTAGCAATATGTTTACACACCTCCCATACAATATTTCACTGGTATGTTGAGTTTCGAGCACATAAACGCAAGGGAAAATAATAATTAAAACAATAATAGCAAAACCCATCGCAGGATCCATGCGATACAAATATTTAATTCGTAATAAGAATTTTTACCTTAAAGAAGCTTTAACAATTATGAGGGGGAAGAATCATGGAAGTCCAAAGCTTTCACGATCACCATGTATCCCGCTCTCGCGATCTACGCTCTACGGTATCCACACAAACGATTGAACTCGAAGGATTGATGTGTACTAGCACCTGAAAACAGCTTCTCCCTCTATCTTCTTCGCTCTCTCGCTAGAGTTTTAGAATATGTTTCTTGTTATTCTAAAACAGCCCATAAAAAGATATATATAGAGAAGAATATCTTTTTCTAATTATAAACCAATTATGATTAATACTGATCTAAAATTCCAATTTATTAATTAATTAAGTATCACTTATTTAATTAATAACAAATTTCAGAATTAGTTTAAGTAATTCTATTTTTCTATTTATTTAATTAATTAAGTCATACTTAATTAATATTATAAATATAACAAATCACTTATTTGATTTAAATTCATAATTTACATTAGTTCTATGTGTGTCACCCTGTAGGTTATTATCACGTTGGCAACAATTTTAAACTTAATTTAAAATCGTAAACAATGAGCGGCATCTGGTAATACATCGTTGCTACCCAAGTAATAATAATAATTGGTGATCCAATTAAACATTTCGTGATTAATATTTTCGTGTAATATAATCCTTTTAACCAAATATTATAGATTAAACTCGAAGCATGTTTTTATTCATCCTCTTCAACATTTAATCCGGGTTTCTTTGATCAATGAGTAGACTATTAAAAACAAATCAATATTTGAGCATGGTCATACATTTTCATAGTCTTACTCAATCAAGAGGCCAATAATATATCTCCTGATAATAGGAGGGTTAAATCATATATCTATCATTTATATTTCTCATACGTCTCATAACATATGCGATGTCCACTTTATCATCACCGGGTCAAAGCTAACTTTTAATGTAGTCAAATATATTAATCCTCGTATAGAAATTTAATGATCTCAATTTTAAGGATCATCACACCATTATCACTGCGGGTCTATCCAGTGCCATGTAGAATATTACATGCACCTATGTTCTTGACTTTAGTATCACTATACCTATAACCAATGAGATATGGTCATCAGTCAACAAACATACTAATCTTTATGCATTATAATTGCCAAATATTATAAATGCACGATTAGGGATATTTATGAATATTAACATTATTCTTATAATCTCATTTTTAATTCACATACTTAAAGATATAGAATATGTGTTACATATTCCAAGGACATTTATTATTCTATTATTTATATCGCAGTAAATTAAGGCATAATAAATTAATGTAGAATAATCAGTAGAACATAATCATTAAATAACAAAATAGCCTTTCCTAGAAGCACAACAACATTGTCTCTAGGGCACTAACACTATCAATCTCACACTTGCACAAGAGCCAATCGGCCATGTATCTAATACCCATGGAACTAGTGCGACCATCATGCTTCTGCTACGACAAAACCTTAGTCAGTGGGTCCGTAACATTATTATTGTATGCACTTTACATATATGTATATCTCCTCTTTCGTTAATTTCCCGAAGAAGGTGATATCTTCTAAGTATATGTTTTGCCTTGTAATAGGACCTTGGTTCCTTAGCCTGCGCAATGGCTCCATTGTTATCGCAATACAGATTAACTGGATCTACGATCGATAGAACCAATCCAAGTCCACTAATAAATTTCTAAATCCAAACAACCTCTTTGGCTACTTCACTGGCAGCAATATACTCAGCTTCCATTGTAGAATTAGCTACTGTTTCTTGCTTTGAACTTTTCCAGCTTACCGGTGAGAAAGTGTCATCATAGTCAATACCATGAATTTGCGTGAAACCTTTCGCCATTAGTCTTGCTTTGTAGGTCTGTAAATTTCCATCTATGTCAGTTTTTTTCTTGAAAACCCACTTGCACTCTATGGGTTTTACCCCATCAGGTAGTGCAACCAAAGTCCATACTTGATTTTCATGCATGGAATCCATCTCAGATTTCATGGCTTCCAGCCATCTCTCAAAATCTAGACTATTCATAGCATCCTTGTAGGTGAGAGTCTCATCATTATCTACAAGCATCATATTGCCATGTTGTGTTAGGGGAAATTCATAATACCTCTCTGGCTCATGGCAAATCCTACTAGATCTACGAATAACCTGTGTTTCTTGAGCAGTATTGTTCTCAACATCTTGAGTCCCATTCTGCTCATGTTTCGTTCAACATTATCTTGTAGTTCTCGATCCTCATCGAGTCTTACTGTCCTTCCACTATTTTTTATAGAAAGTAGTTCTCTCTCTAGAAGCACAGCCATTCAAGGAATAAATACTTTGTTCTCTGAAGGTTTATAGAAATAATTCTCTTTAGTTTCTAATGGGTATCCTATTAAATTACATTTATCTGATTTCAGTCCTAGCTTATCAGAGATTTAACGTTTCACAAACGCTTCAAATTCCCAAAATTTCATAAATGACATGCTATTTTGTTTCTCAGTCCATATCTTATATGATGTCTTTTGAACCAATTTTGAAGGAACTCGGTTTAGTGTTTGTGCAACCGTCTCAAGGGCATAACCCCAGAAACTGATTGGAAGATCCGCATGACTCATCATTGATCGCACCATGTCCAACAAAGTACGATTTGTCCTTTCAGACACCTCCTTCCATTGTGGTGTTCCAGGAGGAGTGAGTTGTGATACGATACCACACTCCTTTAGGAAATTCTTAAATTCCAAGCTTAAGTATTCTCCCCCACGATCAGATCGTAGAATTTTAATACTTTCCCCTATTTCCTTTTCAACTTCAGCCTTATAATCTTTGAATTTTTCAAACGATTCGGATTTGTTATCCAAAGGATACACATATCCGTATCTACTAAAATCATCAGTAAAGGTTTATGAAATAATAAAAGCCACCTCTTGCCATCGTACGCATTGGACCACATACAACACAATAATTCTTAAGTCCTTGTCTTTGTTTGCGATTTTTGACTACACGACAAACATCCATTTATCCTTACAAAACTTTCACTAAATTTTGAGATCAATCAGAGACTAATATTTTTACTATTCATCTTGGGATACTATTCATCATGATTACTCTTCATCCTTGGTTTTCGTTCTCTTGAAAATGATTTAAAAATATTCTCTAGCGGCCAGCGGTAACTATTCAATATTCACTCCAACAATCGAATACTTAACTAAAATGGTTTGAGTGTGAATCTTGGAATATAGATGGAAGATACATACACTTAAATGCATCGCATATTAATAATACAGTTCTGTAATTCTACGAACTATTTTTACATGTTGTGAATTTCTAAAATCCAACATGATCTGCATACTCTCATTTACATAGTACAACAAAACTACAACTTCAAAATATCCATTTCCTAACCCGTATATAGGGTGATTCGGAAAGTTTTTCCTTAAAAGCATAATCAATATTCATCAGGATCTTTTATAATATCTCAAAAATTAGGGTTCTTACAGTCTCTCCTCCTTAAAAGGATTCGGTCCCGAAATCTAAGAAGATGGCTAAGGTATTTTTGGTTTCCAGTATAACAATCTCCAGTGCCTAGGTTGACTCTTCAATCCTCCAATTTTCTCACAGCACTATTACTAGTGTTACAACACTATTCAAGAACTGGAACATCTTTTGTTTTTCTCTTTGTTTGGAGAGTGCAGTAAACACTATTATGATTTCTGTAGTTGTTACACTGATTGTTGGGAGTGTGTTTAATGATTCTAGATCCTCCCAAAGTGACCTCATTTGAGTGTAATACTCACTAATATGCTTGGCTTCAAATAGCTCCTAGTTGAGCTTTGTACTTTCTAGAGCCATTAGTAGACAAACCTTTGTTTAAGGTGTTTCCCGATCTGAGGGCATTTCTCATAAATATGATAGACTGCAGACCCCAAGAGATTATCATGTTATTACATGTATCCCACTCCCCCCACCCCTTACAAAATTAGAAGCATCTTAACCTATTTTTCTTTTAGAGGAAGGAGCAGTTCCATAGACCTCTTCCAAGATCTATAGTTAGATGAGTCCTCAAGCTTATCAATATCCATTAAAGAAGTTTGTGTTGGTTTTTTTTATAGGAGAGGGAGATATATATATATATAATTTTGGATGGAAGCTTATCCTTTTATACATCATAAGACTCTTTATATAGAGTTAATACAAGACAAATATGCATGATTAATTATTGCCACATAAAAACCCTAATCAATAACATATCTTTTACAATCAAGCAACATTAAAAATACAATCAAACAATTAAACATTATGGTTACAATTTTGAATCAATATCCTAACAATTTGCCACTAGAATAATAAACAGGACAAAGATCTAATGCTATCGACCCTTAGCTTTGATACCTTGAAAACATGAATAATTATATGTTAGTTACTTAGTAAAAACTGTTTTCTTTTCATTTCATTAATCATTGTTCATTTACAAAGGCATGGTTTCCTTATATTAGAGGTTATCCTTTCCTAAATCTTGGACCATGTCCTCTTAAAGTGCTGATTAGAACAAATAAAATACAGTAACAACTAACATAAGACAAAAAGTAACGGCTGCACATAACGTTCCCATATCATCCTGGTATCATGCCTATTAAATATATCTGAGTCAGCGAGGCCTATTGGACTCGACTAATAGATTACAACAATGAGATTGATTATGGGCATCAACGCGCTTTGACAAGATTAACGTAGTTTTTGTTGGGAACGTGTATGGGATTTACACCAAAACTTTGATAATATTAAAGCACAAATACAATAACACTATACCTTTATTTTGCTGAATAATAAAAGCACAACACACACAAAGGCTACAGCCTTGTTTCTTTTCACTCAGAGCTTTAGCTCTTTTTTCTCTCACTGCTGGTTTTACAAACTTACTTTTATATGTTTACATGCATGCATGCACAAGTATTTATAGTGTACAGATTACTAGCTGATCTCACCTCTTACATCACAATATTTATACAATACATATGACCAGGCTGTTATTTTTGACCTTGGAGAATGCTGCTACGTTGTCCTCCTTCAGCTTCTTATCTGTTCCTGCTGTTTATTTCTTTCGCATCTACTATTCAGATTAGCCTACCATATTTCATGGGATTGTTTATGAACTTCTAGGATCCATATTTGTATTGACGTTGCTACAGATTATAATTCATCTGAATATCCACCATCTTTGACTACCAGGTTATTCATAAAAAAAAGATTAAGCTGCTTCATTTTGTGTGTTCAACTACGTGTGATAAATTCCCTTGCAGTCTACCATTTTTTAAGGATGACTTTGTAGCTTCATGTGCATCACTTGTTCAACCTTGCTACTTAGTACTTGACTCCAGGATTTCGGAATATTTATTTCCTGCTACATATTTTGCTTATTCATTATTACAACTAATATATCTAAGAGGGTTTGACTTCTAACACTCCCCCTCAAACCCGACTTTACATTTCGAGCTTCGATTTCATTTTCTGAAATACATTCAGTTTTAACAGCTTCATGAAAATATCCGCTAAATTGTCTTCGGTCCTGTAGTGCACCAGCTCCACAATTTTATCGTTCACCTGTTCTCGAATAAAATGATATTTAATATTTATGTGCTTGCTTCGACTGTGTGACACCGAATTTTTTGCGAGTGAAATAGCAGATTTATTATCCACATAAATTCTAATCAGATCCTTTTTTACGAGATTTAACTTGCCTAATATATAACCTAGCCACATAGCTTGACATGGGCATGCTGCTGCTGCGATGTACTCCACCTCAGATATTGACAAAGCAACTATTTGTTGCTTCTTCGAAGACCATGAAAATATTCCTGAACCAATATGGAGAGCGTAACCCGAAGTGAATTTTGAATCTTGAGAATGCGTGTAAAATAGACCATGATCAAGGGTACCTTTTATGTATCTCAAAATTCTTTTATCTGCCATGAAGTGATCTTGCCTCGGCTTTTCCATGTACCTACTTACCAATCCAACTAAGTACACAATATCAGGATGAGTGAAAGTTAGGTATCTCAGACTTCTAACCAGACTTTTGAACAATGTCGGATTTACTGACTCTCTTGTTGAATCAATTCTCAACTTTATGCTTCCTTCTGCTGGCGTGCTAACTGGCTTGCAATCCTCCATTCTGAATTTCTTTAAAATCTGCTCCGCATATTTTTTCTGTGACATAAATATCCCATCTTTACTTTGCTTCACTTCGACTCCAAGAAAGTAAGACATTTGACCAATATCTGTCATCTCAAATTTATGGTTAAGATTTAAATGAGAACCACTACCTAAAAGAGAACCGGAGATCCATTCATAACAGTTGGATCAGTATTCAATTAATGGTAAAGATTTTTTTCTCAGGGACAATTAATGTAAAATATTTACAAAAAAAGATTTTTTTGTAAGATACACAATCTTAATTTGTATGTTTCTTCTTATACGTATCTGTACGTGTATACTTACACACAATATTACTTCTACTCGTTCAGCACTTGAACTTTGAATGGTATAGAACCAAAACTAAAAGTTCATGTAAAGAACATTGAGTGCAAATACGTAAGTTCATACGTAGAACGCACTTATTTCTCTTAAATTATATAAGTTCCGCACATGAACTTTGAAAGTTCTACATTTAAACATGTTTTTCTTACATGTGAATTTGAAAATCTTGAAAGTTCATGTGTAGAATATGTAGTACAAATATGTAAGTTCATACGCAAAACATATTTATTTTTATTGAATTAAATAAGTTTCGCACATGAACTTTAAAAGTTCTACGTTTGAACTTCCATATATTTTAAATTTGAACTTGGAAATTGATGATATCCAATCTTGATTATTGATTTAATAACGTGATCTTGAAAGATATGCAATTATGTAATATTTAAATTTTTGGGAAAACAATTTATAGAGATTCACTACAAATTTTGTTGATTTCTTTCATTTTTTAATTTAAAAATTTAATCTATATTATAAATATGGTAAATGTATCTTTACTATATTTACGTATAGTATCCTTATTGTATTTAAAAATCGGTTCTTAGGTTCTAGTATTTAAAAATCGGTTCTTAGGTTCTAGTTTAGAGTAGTTCTCCACAAAGCGTGACCCTCTTTTCCCTTTTTAGTTTAATCATGTATGGCGCTACTAAAGGAAGTTCTCAAGTTTTCAAACTATTTACACTCTTCAATTCAATCAATCAAAAAATGTATCTTGTAGAAAAGATATTTGACACTTACTTAAGTGCCACGAGAACAAGAAATGCTAAACATGAGTTCTTGTACAGTGCTTTTTCACCATCATCCTTTTAGCTGGCGGTCAACGACAAATGTTTGTTTGTAAAAAATCGTATCATAGAAACTTTTTGCGGTACGTAGAGAGATAGGACCCCCTGTTTTAACACAAAAACCCTACTGTACATGCAAAAAAATTTCTACAGTACGGTTTTCTGCAGAAACTTGTCAAAGACCAGGCCCCCTCCTTTTTATGCAAATGAGAACAATCTTTATGGCCAGCCCCATTGGCTTAATTAGCATTTGAGTACCATCACTACTAAAAAAACAGGATTAAACATCGCACTTTAGACATCGGTTACAAATTCCCCCTATGTTAAAAGCCTTTATTACATCGATAATTTTAAAACCAATGTCTTTAATGAATCAGACATCATTTTTATTTAAAAGCGATGTCTAAAACTTAGGATAAAAAATTCTAACAATGACTCAGGCATTAGTTTTCTTTTAAAGCGATGTCTAAAAATGTCAGACATCAGTTACCTTTTAAAGCGATGTTTAAAACTCTTTTTAAAAAATTCTAACAACTCGACCTCCCCTATCTTTTTCCCCGCCTTAGAAAATTTTCAACAATTACTATCTCCCCTTAACAAATTTTTCCCCCATAAACTAAATTTCCCCTCCCGCCCTTACAACCCCAGAATAAAATTTTAAAACAAAATTCATAAAAAATACATTAAACAAAAGATAAGTCTTAGCTGAGTTTATTACTCGATCCCCAAATCAAAACAAATTGAGCTCTCGCCCTTTCTTCCCTGCTTTTTCAAATGTAAACCTAGACCTAGCTTTCTAACTTTCAATTAAAACACTGATTAAACTTCGTTTGTCCGATTACTACTTCCAATTAACTTTCTTTTCTTTGTTCTTTTATTTCCTTTACTTTATTTTCTTTGTTTCTTCAACAAATCTGGAGCTTGAAGGTTGGAGTTTAAAGCTTTGGGTGTTCTTTGTTCATGGAGCTGGTGCTCAAGGGGCTGATACTCTCTCTCTCTCTCTCTCTCCATCTCTCTCTCCACAAAATCAACAAAAACTCTCTCTCCCTCTATATCTCCCCTTGCCGGATAATCTCTCCGGTAAAGTTTGGATCTTTACCAATCTGCAAAGCGAGTTGACTCGCCCGAGTCACCAAAATCTCCCCACTCTTCAAATTTCAATTCCTTAAGCTGGTAATGTATCTTTTCACTTGTTTGTACTGCTACATTGCTTGAATTTAATTTATTTGTTTTTGTGTATGTATATATAATAGTTTGTATTAGTGATGTGTGTGTATGTTTTATTAGGCATTGAATTGAATTTTTGATTTGTTTCTATGTTTATTTTGGCCTAATTGAAAATGGGTTTTATGTTAAATTTCGTATCGGTGATTAAATTTGTGAAAATTGTGATCTTTATTTATTTATTACCTTTTGTTTCAGATTGTTGCAGGTAAAGAGCTGATAGATTATAATGATTGGGGGAAGACATTTGGAAGATAATTATCGGAGTATACAATTTTGGTTTTGCAATTTGATTAAGTACTTATGAAAACTGAAAGAATAGAAAGCTCTTCCCAGGGGACTAGTGATGGTGCTTAGAGAGCTAGACCTTCACATGGGGGTATGTGCATTAATTTCTATTTTTCATGTTTTAATATTGTTTGGTTCTCTCGTGTGATTTAGTGTTTGGTCATATCGAATTTGGTAATTACCTGTGTATAGTTTTTGTAATATCTCTATTCTACAATGTAATGTACCTAGCTACTTATTACTATAACACCCAGTTGATATTTTAGTTTTCCTCTTCGTTAAAATTCATCCAGTGGTATTTATGTAGTTATGTATATGGCGACTCAGAACAATAGTTATACTGAACAATAGTTGTAATCATGTGATCATGGGTTATTATTTCAGGTTTTGTGAAACCTAAGAAGTCTATATGGCGACTCAGAACAATCACCAATTTTTTCTGGGCTATTGTAAAAATCATTGGCGTGTTCTTTTCAACTATGTTCTCTGTAAGTTATACTACAACAGCAAGTAATAGTGCAGATTTATTATATCGACAGGTTCATGCAAATAACCTATATTCCTTCCCTCTTAATTATATTGTGTTTTTTGATTGGGCAGATGGAAAAACATATGCGTTTAAGAAAAGTTCACGGGTAAGCAAGAAATGGGATGGTGGGATGCGTATAAGAAAATGCCTTGAACTCATTGGAACAAAAGTCACTTGAGGAGCTAATCTATCTGTTCGGGAAGTTCTTTAAAAAGCCTATGGAATGCATAACACTAGGTAATTGCTAGTGTACTTATCGACATTCTAATAATTTAAGTTCATGAAAATTCAAATGGCACCTACATTACAGCCAAATGTATGGAGCATTTTTAGATTTGCAATCGTTGTAATGAGCGATATTATAACCATTCAAATTTGCCTGGCCCAGAACTATAATAGTCTTTTGATATACCTACCTGGTTCTTGATCTTCATTAATGTTGTTGTCATGTTTCTAAATAATCTGTGGACAATCATGGTTCATATTATCAAAATTTTGAATCACTGTTTTATTTAGTAGCTGACATTTGTTTAGTATTTCCAATTCCTTAAGTTTCAAAAGTATGTTGATAACCAATCCAATAACCTCTTGAGATTCTATTTAACCTTTGAAGACTGGGCATATTATCATGACAGCTGTTGGTGGTAGCCTGGTAGGAATGGCCAACCAAAGCAGGTATGTCTTGACATTTTATAATTTTAGGCGTGCTGATCTAGACAATCAGCTATATGGCTGAATGAGTTGTTGGGCAAGGATCATTTGGAGTAGTATTCGAGGTTTGTCTCCCCTTTCAGTTTTGACTTCAGTATCACTATCGTTTTCTTTTAAGGAGAGATGCTCAGTGATTGTTTCTTACCTGTGCAATACATGTTTTCTTTGCTCCTCTGTATAAGGTATGTTCATCTCAAAGACTGTCAAGTTTTGATAAAAAAAATTGGCAAAATAATTCAATGCTAAGTGAGGGATGCAATTGCAGCGAAAGTAATATATTTATGATTACTCGTATGCAGGTCGTGCATACAAGTAATCATAAATAGCTTAGTTTAGTAATTTCTAGTATTTTTGCAATTTTGAAACTTAGTAAAAGTGCAAATAGCTTTTCTTAACAAAAGTAAAATTGCAAAAATTTACTTTTGACAATATATTTATCAAAAAAGCTCAATATTTTGTTGAGATTTAAACATTGAAGATATAAAGATAATTAAAGTAGCTAAAAGAAGATGAACAAATATGTACAAAACGGGAAATGCTTTCAAGACTACATTGTGTTTTTGTTGTTTTACAAACTGAATGAAGTACAATATAAATAGCTAAACCACTGCAACGTGTGGACAACACAACAGACAACTAAACATGGTCATGGACTAAACAACGTTCATAAACCACTACGCATGGGGGACAATTAGAATCTCATTGGGCAGTGCAAGAATATCATGGGTATAGCATGCCGACAGCATCAAACACAAGTTTGGATTAATTAATTCCAACATACTCACCCTTAATCCAAACTTGTCTCATGTAATCTTTCATCCCGTATGACTCTAGTTTGCCCATCTGGTAAATCCTTCGGTGCCTTACGGCATGACCTTCAGCCCTTTTGGCTAAGAACATTCAGCAACACCTCTTCTGTTGCTTTCTACTATCAGGGCGTGCAAATATTCATTTACTGCTGTTCTTACAATTGCCGCAACAATTGTCTCTCCACCAATTAAACCACAATAGCCTCTTGCCTCTTGGTTCGGTGTGCCGTTGCATCGACCTCCTCTTCGGTCGCCACGGTTCCTGCCATGATCCTCCATGGCCTTTTGGGTTGTGCCAAACTCTTGCATTCTTCTGCCTTGCCTGTTTCCTTTTCAACAACCTCTGCTCCTGTCCTCAGCACTACATTTGCACTCATGCAATCATCTGCGCCATCTGCGCAACTAGCAACTAGCGCCGTCTGCGCTACCAGTTTTCCCAAGATGCTTTAACCCAAGAGCTAGCTCCCAACACATGGAAACTCTTGATTCACAATCAATCTATTGGTGAATCTGCAGGCAAATACCAAAATAATGCAACCACATGCAGTCTCATACTCTGCATACACGCCCCAAGTTATCGGGTGATTAACTCCAAATTTAATCACTACCCCGATACATGCACTGAACAACTGCATCTCTATAACACCATCTCTGTGCCACTGCACAAACAAAGTCGGTATTATATCCAGCACTAACAACCCTGTTCCCATCTGCACCTTCATTCCTGAGCTTGACTCGTTGCCACTTATCATTGACCCATAAGTCGAACGAACACCAATAGACATTGCACAGACCCATACTAGAAAATATGAGAACCTGCAATTTTCATCTCTTTTCCGCCTGATTTTGAATTTTACAGAACCCCATCTGCTAAACAAACCGAGCTCCAGAAATTAACTAAGTAGCAATTTCTCACCAAGAACTTTTCCAGAAATCTCAAAGTCATGCAACTACAGAACTTTTGCACAAAATCAGATATTTTGCAGCAGCAACCATCTATCCAAAACACCAGCTCCTTCAGGGAGCTCGCTACAGTCCTTCACTATAACATCCAAAGTGGGAGCATCATTATATCTCCAGTAATGACATGCTCCATTGAACGGACAGCCCCCATTCCTTTGATTACTCTACCAAAAACGACATGCTTTCAACAATTAAAAGAATTAAATTAAACGAGCTTTTACTTGTAAAAACATCATGAGCTCTGTTGCCAAGAGACTTCCATCGCTGCAAAAACTCCTCTGTACAACCTTAAGGCAAAACCTTCCTATCCGTCGCCTTCTCAACTCTCTCATGAAAAAATCAATTTGCCAAGCAATCAAAGACATCGCCAACCCAAATACAATTCTGAACAGCATTCCTCAACCTCATTCCGTAATCTTTGAAGTGCTCTTGGTCGATAAAGTACACAAACTCAGACCAAGGCTATTTATACCATCTGACATGTTGCCATCAACTGAAATAATCTCCACATACATACTTGCAACATGAGACTTCTTCTGGCAAATCAACAATTTCTCCTTTTCTACTCTGTATTCGGTGTATTCTTTACGACAGCTTCATTTCATCCCCTTTTCCTGCGTTGATTCTTCCAGAATAGCCTGTCATACTACAGGGGCACCACCTGTCAAACCATCGTCGAAATAAGCCAACATTACTGACTACCAAGCCAAGCTTGGAATGACCACACCTCTTTGAAACCAGCATCTCATAGTCCACAATCGGACTAATACCATCAACAAGCTCAGATTGAATGGCCTGAGTAGCAATCAAAATGCTAACATGGGCAGGATAATCCACCACATAATCACCAACTCTCATAACCATCAAGACGAATTGCTTATAGCTCGTTTTGAAAAGAATTCTACAATAAAACTCTGGCCATACAGTGATAACCAAGTCCACTTCTCACAGGTTCCTCAAATTCATCACCAACAGGAAAGTCCTCGGCGATAATCCGATCATGAACCTTGAAAAGAGCATCCTGAGCAGGACAGAACAAAATCTCCACTAGCCTCATTTTCTGACAGAAAAAAGGAATAAAATCTGGTGCATGTTTCCTCATATAAGTAGCAACCATCTTGTGAAGTTCTTGGAATGAGTAATGAGAAGAACCTCCTGAGAGGACAGCTAACTGATTTTCAACAGCTCTGTAGAGGCAGTGCCCATCTGGCTTTATTTCATTTACAGTCAAACCAAGGGGTTCAAGTTTTTTCTCCAACTTCTCATCTTCAATCATTCGATCACTAACAATGCTGCTCTGTTCTGCTTGTATTCTTTGCTCTCTAGCTGCTTCTTCTTGAGCTCTTTTCTCACGCCTCTTGACACTCTTACTGGGCTTTGAATGGTCAGCTTGATTGTTGACAGAGACTCCAGCTATGGCCTTCACCAAAGTATCAAGGTTTCCTTTCTCCTTTCCATTGCTAGTGCTATAGCCTAGTAGAGCAAGTTCCTCTGTATGTTTTAGTTTGAGCTCCATGAAAGTTTAGCAATCTCTTACTCCACCTGTTTTTTCTTAGCCTTGCTGCCTTTAGCAGCTGCCTTTTTCATTGAAATTTCCTTGTTTTGCAGCTGTGTTATCTCTTTCCTGTGCCTAGAAAGCATCTCTTCACGGGTTTCCTGAATTTTCGAAGGTGCAACCTCAGTAACATCTCCCAATTGCTTTCAAGAAGAGATTTCGTAAGCTTCAGCTTCTGGGACTCCCAGCTCATCAATCTGCTTTGCAGCACTTGTGTAAGCATCATCAATACCTTCAAATATTCTCCATGTCGGACCAAATTACAAACAGCAGCACCTACATTCGAAAGCCATCGTGTTGAGACCAGAACATTCTTTAGGCGGCTCCATGCTACCTAGAGAAGAAAACAACCCATGTCTCTTGATAAAAACAACGGTCCATACTGCAACCAAAACAATTCATTAGTTTAGATTAAATTTCCAACATCTCTCTCCCATAATCTAAACTAATCTCTCTAGCATAACATCTCTCTACAGCACCTACTCCCCTCTGTTCCATCTCTTCTCAACCTCTCTACTATCGTTGTCCGTTACTACCACCATAGACCAAACCATTTCAAGCTCTTATCTTTCGAAAAACACCTTACTTGAAAACGATGGACTATTAACCGGGCAATACTATGCTACTGCGATGGGAACAAGAAAAAATATGGGATGGTTTCTCCTGACTTTGGCTTGTCTTGAATCTTCCTCTTCTTCAATTTTGCTTTGACAACACCAACAACCTAAGAGCATTTGGAAGTAAAATCGAATCTCCTGAGTGGTAGCAGTGGTGTAACAACATCTAGTTTCACCCTTCGTAGTGGCTTCCCACAGCCACTTCGGAGATACAGATCTGGAGCTCCATTAATCAATTTGTTATGCCCCTGCACACTCTTCTTGTAACCAGGCCCTAGACCCACTTCTTCAACCTCCATAACAGTCTCTACACTGTCCCAACCAGCAGATTGAAGGCCTCGAGAATCGTTTGCTCATTTCACAGCCCCTTCAAAACACAGCAGCCCTATCCATCTCTCTATTTTTTAATCTGCTGCAGGAATAAACACACATTGCACACCGTCGCCTCGACGCAGTCTCTAACAATAGAAAAATGGGCCATCGAGGAACACAGACATGACTGCAACTTTCTTCTTCTGGATATTAACACCCTCCTCTAGCTCGGTAGGACTCTTCCCATCCAAATAAAATCTCATATATCTTCTTGCAACTGATCCTCAAACACCTTAAATTCACCCATTAACAGAGACACAATTGAAGTAAGCAGACAATTAGATGGAAAAGATAATAAATATCCAACAGAAAATGAGAAATATTCGGTGAGACAAAAACCAAACACTTTATGTGCACATATGCAAAGCTGGGTTAAAGCTCAAAAAAAAAACAGAGTAAACGAACACACACGCGGAAGAAATGATGAGCATCGAAAGCCTCTAGAATCGACTGCTCTGATACCATGTTGAGATTTAAACATTGAAGATATAAAGATAATTAAACTAGCTTAAAGAAGATGAACAAATATGTACAAAACGGGAAATGCTTTCAAGACTATATTGTGTTTTTGTTGTTTTACAAACTGAATGGAGTACAATATAAATAGCTAAACCACTGCAACGTGTGGACAACACAACAGACAACTAAACATGGTCATGGACTAAACAACGTTCATAAACCACTACGCATGGGGGACAATTAGAATCTCATTGGGCAGTGCAAGAATATCATGGGTATAGCATGCCAACAGCATCAAACACAAGTTTGGATTAATTAATTCCAACATATTTTACTAGAAAAATAACATTGTAATTTGATATTTTGGTGCTGTAATTTAATCATTTATTAAATTATTTGGTATATTGACTAATGTCACAACCTTTAAAAACAAATCTAATATATTCATATTTGATAGTGTTCGGTACATTCATAATGAATACCATTATTCTAGAGGTCCAATTACATAGCACAACTCGTTTAATAAAATTTATAGCACCACTAGTTTGGTAAAATAGTTAAAAACAAATTATAGAATCATCATGAGTAAAGTTGGCTTTATAAAATAGTTAAAAATATTTATAGAATAATCATGAACACTGTATAAAAAATTTTAAAATTAAAGTAACATAAAAATACCGAAAAATACAACAAAAACTATAATAAAAAATGTGAATATTTGCAAATAAAAAAAAATTCTATAACATTAAATAATAACTAAAGAATACAAAAAATTATATAACATGAAATAAGATTAAAAAACATTATAATAAATATAGTTAACCTCGACCACTAACTTTACAAATTTAAACGATATATCAAAAAATTATATGCCTAAAATATTTTTATCTAATACTCCCTCCGTCCCTTTTTAGTTGGCACATTTGCAAAAAACACACATATTAAGAAAGAATTAATTATGTAATTTGTTTCCATGTTTACCCTTAATCTTAACATTAAATGAAGAGTTATGAGTGTGTATATTAAATATAAAGTCAAACATTGGTATTAGAAATAAAGGGGTATAAATGGAAAAATTGGTAAAAATATGTATTGGAATAAGGAATGTGACAACTATTTAGGGACAAATTTTTTTTGCAAATGTGTCAATAAAAAGGGACGGAGGGAGTACAAGTTAAAATATCAATAAAAAATATTTTGAGGAAATCTACATGTCATATTATGTAAAATTTAAAATATTTTGAGAGAAAATGAAATTATGACAAAAAAAAGTTAAAGGCTACATCATTTTTCCTATTTAGGGATCTTCTTCTAGAAGGTTCTAATATATATGATAGAGAACCGTTTGTAATATCTTATAAATTTATTCTTTTTTAGTTGTTGAGAAGGATTTAGTATGATCGAGAATCTTCAATATCTTATAAATACATATTATTCTTCACTCTATATCTCTGTCCTTCACCCCATACCTTTCTCCCTTCCACCCCTTAATTTTTTTTCTCCTCTTCTCTAATACTATCCCTGGCTTCCCTTCATTTACTTTTTCTCTCCTCCTCTAATACTAATCAATTAGAATAGTAAATCCCCATGATGATACATATAGTGTTTTTTGTGTTTTTATCTAGAATCTTATCACTATTTCCCGAGGCTAGATGGTAAGTCATCTGTTTTTTATTAAATTTTTCATTTTTTTCCCTATTATCCCTAAAAAATTTGTGTTTTCATATGTGTTTTTTTACTGGATCCATAACATTTACCTAGTTGAGGAAAACCGTTCCTTTTTTCCTCCATTTTCAACATATATAAAATTAGCAAGCTAGTTCTTTTTTCCTTCTTCAATATAATAAATTAGCAAGCTAGTCAATATGCTTGAGAACACCATTTTGTCTTCTTCAAAAGTTAAAATAAGCTAGTCAATAAGACAGATCAGGATTCAAAAGTTTAGTTGATAATTGTGTCTTATTGTGATGTTAAATTTAAAATATATTTGATCTTGTTTCTTCCGTGTATACTATCAAATATTTATACAATTTTCAATTTGATTTTAAATATGTTATTCCAAAATTCTCATAATATTTTTTTTTCAATTTTTAATAAATATTAATAGCAAACAATGAAGAAAGTGCTCCATGAAAAGTTTTGATTGTGTTCATTGATGAGGGTGGAAGAGAAGACTCTTGTTGGAAAAGGTGTCACAACTCATACTCAAACAACCAATAGGAAAGGCCTTCTTCAAGCAAGGGAAGAGATCTCCACTCTTAAAATCAAGGTAATAGTTAATTTTTTAATATTCTTTGTTAATATCCATTATTAATTAGGATGGTTTGTAATTAAATGTCTATCTTTTACAATCAAAGTGGACAAGAGTTCGTTAGATCTCCAGGGAGCAGAAAAACAAAGAAATCTTGTCATGAGTTAGCATGCAAAAGCTACTGGTAAATCGACATACCTGTTAGTCTTTAAATTGTTACAGTGATGATTGTTTATTCAAAGTAAGTTTTATTTGATTGTAGGATCTTTTTATCGGTCACTATTGTCCCTGAACACAAAAGGAAATTAGTTGGTAAGAAATGATTTATTTTTGCAAGTTAAAAGAAGGATCAAGGATGAGCATGGATGCCACATTTACTAACTACAACACTGCAGCAATGGAATCGTGTAGCATGATGGAAGTGAAGAATTATTTGCTAGGAATTCATTTGCTTAGAAGTTGTAGATAATCACAAATTTCTAGCAAGTGTACTAGATCTTGACAATTAACAAATAGGAAATATATTATGAGTTACTGTATCCATAAAAATCAAATGTTTTAGTTATATGTATTTTTGAAATAATCATGTAAAATGTAAAGATCTGAAGATGATGATGAAAGGTTAATACCTAGATCAATAAAAAAATTAATTTTTTAACTAACTTTATAATCAACCAAAAAGTTTTAAAAAAAATCTCTATAACAATTTAATGAATAGTCGGGTGTACAAGACAAAAACAATAATAAAACAAAACTTAGTGTTGATGTGTGGATTTCTAACAACTTTTGAGGTTTATGGTGAGTTATAAAGGCTAATGATACTGTTAATGAGTGGATTTGGTAACAATTTTTGAGTGGTTTAAAGATGAGTTATCAAGGCTAATGATCAACCATAACTACTTTGGGAGAATGGAATTGTTTGCTACAATGCTTATGTCTCGTCCTCTCTGGGCTAATTACCCTTCATATAGGACTCACGTAAAATATAAATAAACTTTTCAAATCTTGATTGAATTTCACCAAATTTTATTAAATTATTTGAGATTCAAACTTAATATCTTAATTTTCAATCTTCAGAAAATTTCTTAAAATCCCAAAGGAATCACATGAATCAGGTTGCATGGTCTGTAGGTAGATGGTGCCGCTAATCCGGAGAGCCCCAAGTTTCTAACAAATATTTGACAAAGTAAATGCAATAGAAAAAGAATATTTTATGCACAAACTTGGAAAAAAAGTAAGAACTAACAAAATTCAAAACATTTATAGCATATTCAATTCTTAAAATTGAAAAACAGTCTAATATTAGTTGTAACCTACTCTAAACCAAACAAGAAAATACCCTATAAAAACTAGTCCTAGACTCCTAGCAATATGTTTACACACCTCCCATACAATATTTCACATATCTGGTATGTTGAGTTTCGAGCACATAAACGCAACGGAAAACAATAATTAAAACAATAATATCAAAACCCATGGCAGGATCCATGCGAAACAAATATTTAATTCATAGTAAGAATTTTTACCTTAAACAAGCTTTAACAGTTATGAGGGGGAAGAATCATGGAAGTCCAAAGTTTTCACTATCACCACGTATCCCGCTCTCGCGATCTACGCTCTATGGTATCCACACAAACGCTTGAACTCGAAGGATTGATGTGTACCATAAACCAATTATAATTAATATTAATCTGAAATTCCCATTTATTAATTAATTAAGTCTCACTTATTTAATTAATAACTAATTTCAGAATTAGTTTAAGTAATTCTATTTTTCTATTTATTTAAATAATTAAGTCATACTTAATTAATATTATAAATATAACAAATCACTTATTTAATTTAAATTCATAATTTACATTAGTTCTATGTGTGTGACCGTGTAGGTTATTATCACGTTGGCAACAATTTTAAACCTAATTTAAAATCGTAAACAATGAGCGGCATCTAGTAATACATCGTTGCTATCCAAGTAATAATAATAATTGGTGATCCAATTAAACATTAATGTTTCCGTGTAATATAATCCTTTTAACCAAATATTATAGATTAAACTCGAGGCATATTTTTATTCATCCTCTTCAACATTTAATCCGGGTTTCTTTGATCAATGAGTAGACTATTAAAAATAAATCAATATTTGAGCATGGTCATGCATTTTCATAGTCTTACTCAATCAAGGGGCCAATAATATCTCTCCTAATAATAGGATGGTTAAATCATATATCTATCAATCATATTTCTCATACGTCTCATAATATACACGATGTCCAATTTATCATCACCCGGTCAACGATAACTTTTAATGTAGTCAAAGTATATTAATCATCGTATAGAAATATACTGATCTCAATTTTAAGGATCATCACACCATTATCACTGTGAGTCTTTCTAATGACATTATCAACATGTAGAATCTCACCGCAGGTCTATCCAGTGCCATGTAGAATATTACATGCACCTATGTTCTTGACGTTAGTCAACAAACATAATAATCTTTATGCATTTTAATTGCCCCATATTATTAATAAACGATTAGGGATATTTAGGAATATTAACAATATTTTTATAATCTCATTTTTAAGTCACATACTTAAACATATAGAATATGTGTTACATATTCCAAGGGCATTTATTATTCCATTATTTATATCGCAGTAAATTAAGGTATATTAAATTAATGTAGAATAATCAGTAGAACATAATCATTAAATAACAAAATAATCTTTCCTAGAAGCACAACTACATTGTCTCTAGGGCACTAACACTATCAATCTCATACTTGCACTAGAGCCAATGGGCCATGTATCTAATACCCATGGAACTAGCGCGACCATCATGCTTCCGCTGCGACAAAGCCTTAGTTAGTGGGTGTGTAACATTATCATTAGTATGCACTTTACATATATGTATATCTCCTCTTTCATTAATTTCCCGAAGAAGGTGATATCTTCTAAGTATATGCTTTGCCTTGGAATAGGACCTTGGTTCCTTAGCCTGCGCAATGGCTCTATTGTTATCACAATACAGATCAACTGGATCTGCGATCGATGGAACCAATCCAAGTCCACTAATAAATTTCTAAATCCAAACAACCTTTTTGGCTGCTTCACTAGCAGCAATATACTCAGCTTCCATTGTAGAATCAGCTACTGTTTCTTGCTTCGAACTTTTCCAGCTTACAGTACCTCCATTTAGACAATATATGAATCCAGACTGGGACACAGTATCGTCCCTATCTGTCTGGAAACTAGCATTAGTGTAACCTCTTACAATCAGTTTCTCATCTCCTCCGTATATCAAGAACGAATCTTTAGTCCTTTTAAGGTACTTAAGAATATTCTGGACAGCTGTCCAGTGACCCTCACCAGGATTAGACTGGTATCTGCTCGTCATGCTTAAAGTATACGAGACATCAGGATGGGTACATATCATTGCATACATTATAGAACCAATTGCCGAAGCACATGGTACTTTAATCATACGGTCCTTATCATCTAATGATTTAGGATAGTTTTCCTTTGAGATCGCTATCCCATGAGATACCGGGACATATTCCCTTTTTGCCTTTTGCATCCCAAAATGATGCAACACCTTGTCAATGTATGTACTCTGACTTAAGCCGATTAGTCTTTCAGATCTTTCTCTATAGATTTTGATCCATAAGATATAGGTAGCATCGCCTAAGTCTTTCATCGAGAAACTTTTTCCCAACCAAGACTTCATAGCCTGTAGAGAAGGAATGTCATTCCCTATTAGTAATATGTCATCTACATATAATACTAGGAATGGAACATGGCTCCCACTAACCTTCTTGTAAACACAAGGCTCATCCTCATTTTGTATAAAGCCAAACTCCTTGACTGTTTCATCAAAATGGATATTCCATCTCCTTGAGGACTGCTTAAATCCATAAATGGATCGTCGCAACTTACAAACTATTCTAGCAAACTTTGAATCAACAAAACCATCGGGTTGTGTCATGTACACATCCTCTTCTAAGCTCCAATTTAAGAATGTGGTCTTGACATCCATTTTTCATATTTCATAGTCATAATAAGCTGCTATCGCAAGCAAAATCCTGATGGATGTGACCATAGCTACCGGTGAGAAAGTTTCATCATAGTCAATACCATGAATTTGTGTGAAACCTTTTGCCATTAATCTTGCTTTGTAGGTCTGTAAATTTCCATCCATGTCAGTTTTTTTTCTTTAAAACCCACTTGCACTCTATGGGTTTTACCCCATCAGGTAGTGCAACCAAAGTCCACACTTGGTTTTCATGCATGGAATCCATCTCAGATTTCATGGCTTCCAGCCATCTCTCAAAATCTAGACCATTCATAGCATCCTTGTAGGTGAGGGTCTCATCATTATCTACAAGCATCACATTGCCATTTTGAGTCAGGAGAAATTCATAATATCTCTCTGGCTCATGGAAAATCCTACTAGATCTACAAACAACCTGTGTTTCTTGAACAGTATTACTTGGGTAGCAATGATGTATTACTAAATGCCGTTCATTGTTTATAATTTAATTATTGGATATTAAAATTATTGCCAACGTAATAATAACCTAAAGGGTTCCACAATAAGAACGTTTAAAAGGAGTTTTATTTAAATTATGAATTTAAATTAAATCATTAAATTTGAAATTGGTTAATTAATTAATTGAGCTGGTCTTAATTAGTTATTTAAAAGAAATTCGAATTTAACATTAAAACCTAAGTCAGATTGGTTTAGAGAAGCCCAAATGATTTATGAATTTAAGGCCCAAGTCTCTCCCTATAAATACATAATGATGTATGGTTTAGGGTTACAACTTTGCAAAATCATTTTTAGCAAAACCCTAGCTGCTCGATTCTTTGAGAGGCTAGCGAGAGAGAGATAGAGAGAGGCAACTTTCGGGCTAGTACCGGCTCCCTTGATCGTTGGACGATCGGACGTTCCTGTGGACTGCTTTAGAGACGCATATCTTGCTACAAGGTATTGTTTCTATTCTCCATAATCTGCTCGACTTATACATGGATCCAGAGTTAGGATTTCGAATTTTTATTGTTTTAAGCACTATTTTCGCTGCGTTTTATGCCTCAAAACCCAACACTAAAGCCCCTGGAAAATCACTCCATGACACTTGCCAGCCTTGGCCTAAAGCCCCAGGAGAATCATTCCATGACACTTGCCCATCTTTGCTCGGCAAGTCAGCCTTACTCATTTGGGCACTCGTTTGGTTTTGCCTTGCTCGGGCTCATCAGGGAAGCGGCTCCAGCTGCCAATCAGCCCGAGCACCGACTACCAAAGGAAATCCCCGTAGGCACTCGCTTTCGAAGTGAAACCATCCAGCAACATTATGCACAAAATCAGCCAGCGCCCAATGCAACTATTATACTCCTTACAAACTTCCCTCTTTATAATCATACTCTTTCTCAAGGATATTTTGCATAAACATTGTGAGTACACTAGAGTGAGCTTCATGACTCCCTCAACCCATTTGAGGTTCCATGCCTACTTTCCTTTAAGCGCTTGGCAAATTCAGCTCTTCGCCTATGCCCATTGGAGGTGCAACAATGACATCTATCATCTGCTTCTATCGATTTGGCTTTGATAACAATTGTTACAAAGAAGAGGCCTAAAGCCTCGAGAGAATCCCTGTACGGCACTTGCCAGCATTCGCTCGGTAAGTTAGCCATATTCGTTTGGACACTCGACTGGTTTCTCCTACCTTGGACACTCTACTGGTTTCCCGCAAGCACTCACCTTAACATTGGAACCATCCTGAAACATTATGCACAAAACTACCAGTGCCCCATGTTGGGTTTTGGGGCAAAAACATAGCAAAAAAATAGTCGTAAAACAAAAAAAATTATGAAACCCTAACTCAGGATCCATATGTATAAGTCGTGGCTGATTATGGAGATTAGAATCAGTACCTTTTCAAAGCTTTAAAACATATGAAAGATGGAGGTCCAAAGTTGTAATCACCATGCAGCCCTTGTAGCAAGATATGAATCTCCAAAGTAATCCACACGAATGTCCGATCATCCAATGATGAAGGGAGCCGGTACTGGCCGAAGGATGCCTCTCTCTCTAGCCTCTCAAAGTATAGAGCAGCTAGGGTTTTGCTAAAAATGATTTTTGCAAAGTTGTAACCCTAAACCATACATCATTATGTATTTATAGGGAGAGAGTTGGGACTTAGAACCACAAATCATTTGGGCTTCTCTAAACCAATCTGATTTAGGTTTTAATGTTAAATTTGAATTCCTTTTAAATAATTAAATAACTAATTTCGAATTTAATGATTTAATTTAAATTCGTAATTTATATTAAAACTTCTTTTTAATGTTCTTATTGTGTAACCCTTTAGGTTATTATTACGTTGGCAATAATTTTAATATCCCATAATAAAATTATAAACAATGAGCTGCATCTAGTAATACATCACTCCTATCCAAGTAATAATAATAATTGGTGATCCAATTAAACCTTTTTGTGATTAATCTTTCCGTGTAATATAATCCCTTTAACCAAATATTATAGATTAAACTCGAGGCATGTAATTAGTCATCATCTTCAATGTTTAATCTGGGTTTCCTTGATTAATGGGTAGACTATTAAAAATGAATCAATATTTGAGCATCGACATGCATTTTCATAGTCTCACTCAATCAAGAGGCCAATAATATCTCTCCAAATAATAGGAGGGTTAAAGCCTTTATCAATCATTCATATTTCTCATACGTCTCATATTATACCCGATGTCCACTTTTATCATTACACAGTCAAAGGTAACTTTTAATGTAGTCAAAGTATATTAATCCTCGTATATAAATATAATGATCTCAAGTCTAAGAATCATTACACCATTATCACTATGAGTCTTTCTAACACTACAGCACAACCTGCTAAATTCGACAGAAAAATTCCGGTCGATTTTAACTAAATTCGACCGCACTCAGTCGTTTCTCAACTAAATTTGACCGAAATGCAGTTGGTCATTTTTAACTTCGTCGAATTTAGGGGTGCCGGCTAATTTCGACCGGATAAATTCGACCGACTCACTGGCTAAATTCGACTGAATGTTGTTGTTTTGTTCCTTTTGGTCTTTTTCATTTTAAAATTCAAATTTCAAATGAAAAAATTGAATTTCCCGCCCATCTACTAAATTCGACTATTCTCAGTTGGGTTTCTAAAAATTTAAAAAGTCCGCCAAAGTTTCTAAATTCGACCATTATCCATGGAAATAGATTTCGACTATTTGGAGTCGTTTTGTTTTCGACTAAAAGTTGTTGAGTTTTAATCGACCACTATTAGTCGAATTTGTTTTCAACCTGCTTTGGTCGAGCTTTAATTTCGACCGAATGCAGTTGGTTTTATTTGCCATTTCAACAAGACACCTGTAACCAAAACATATTTATCACCTGTAAGCAAAACATATTTATCACCTGTATAAAAGACATTTATCACCCCAAAACATGTATTCGAGAAATACCCCAAAAAAATACCATAGAAAATAAAACCATAATTAAATTTGCAAAAAGCCCATTAGTTGCAAGCGAATCTTCTCAAAAGACCGCCATCAGAATTTACAAGAGTACAAAAGGACACATTAGGTCACAAGTTTAACAAAAGAGTTTTAAAACCCGATACGGTTTTAACAGGTCATTAACAGTCTAGTTCTAAAACAGTTCACATTAGGCTAATGTCCTTATGGCCTAAACTAGAGGAAACTTGTATGCTTCTAGATCCTCACCTTCATTGATGCCCTCCACCACAGACTTCTTTGGCACCTTCTTTAGCATAGTCTCCTACACGAAACAAGCACATCAGACCAAGTAACATGATCAAAATCAGTTTGTGTGCATATATATCAGACCAATATATTAGACATTACATACAATCAGAGCAATATGATTGTATATTGATCCACATGCAATATGTTGTTGTAAAATGAACCACTTGAAACGGAATGGTCGGGCTAGTGACCTTGCCTTGTATGCAAAGTCAAGGGTTCGTTTCCCCTAACACTTAAATTGTTGGGAGAGGGACTTGCATCTACCCTTAGGGTGGACAAATCTGGCAGACACACAACTACATGATCAGCTCTTAATCAGAATCTACATTAATTATCTCAGGACGCAGCTTAGTTATAAGCACACCAACAAAATCAGAAGGTTGTATATCTAATATCAGAATCTACGTACATACATTATCCGTGCAGTTGGACCATGATTGTAAGACAAAGCCAGGTTGACCAGCCTTCTAAGTTGTAACACTAGAGTCATCTACAAATTAATAATTATAAAGCCTAACATGCATCTCTTGTTCTTTTTTCATCACAGGATAATACAAGGGCATATGCACATAAAAGTATAAACATTATGCACATATCAGCACAAAATATAAATGCCTTCTAGACTGGTACGACCAAAATATAAACGGTCATTTTTAACAATTCAGTCGAATTTAAATAAAATCGACCGGCTAAATTCGACCGAAAGCAGTGCTATTTAACCAGACCAGAATTTTTACTTTAAAATTCAAACTAATTGTGTTTAGTTTCAGTAAGCTACGATTTAGCAAACATTTGTACGAGGAATAAATTCATGTGCTATCTATCTGGTTTAGTTGGCAATGTGCACACTGCAGACCCCTAATTAAGTTTTAATGAACTAAACGAAAGCATACGTACACAACTTATAGTAGAAACAATATAGTAGAAATATTTGCCTAAAAAGGATATTACCTCTGCAATGATCCTATCATTGTCCTTCACGATCTGGCGAAGCATTCCACTTGCTGCCCGAATATAATGGTTGTGCATTGAACGCTGACTCGGATCCGGAAATGCAGCAGTGGTTAATTTAAGCACTTTTTCGTCCAAAATGGATTGTTGCACCTCATGTTCTGGTAAGGAACGAACCATCTGTGTCACCTGATCGAAGATCGTAGACATCATTGCGTAAATGTCGTCTGGAACACCATTCACAGTTAAGTCTTCTGCTTTTCGTTTGTTGATCAATCGCAGTGCCTCCTTTCCTCCCATAAGCTCCGCCAAGGTTTCTTGGGGATGAAGGATTACCTTCCCCTTCTTCGGGGCTCTAGCCTCAACTGTCACAGTACTGTCCTTAATTCGCTGAATTTCCCTTGGGTACGTCGGGATGGCGGTTCATCAGTAGGTGAAGTTAGCAAGTTAAGATCAGGTTCCAACTCAGCTCGCGCCTTTTTCATCTTTTCCTGCAATATGTGAAGTTAAATTGAAAAATTAAAGGTATGATCATCAATATTAATAAACCACAAAAGAACAAGCAGCATTCAATGCTATTAAGTAATTACAACAAATGAATATATACCAACATGAACACAAAATTTGACCTAGTAATTTTCTCGATTTTCAAAAAATCCAAGAGATTAATTAAGAGGCTGCTGATATACAAAAGACCAGAAAACTAAGCAAAATCATGTACGAATACGGAAGATCAAACATTAACAATTCAAAACATAAAACCCCACATATTCTTTTTTGCCTATAAAACATCAATGTGTTAGTGAAATCGCTAATCTTTCCACCATTTCTAATCCACTTCATGATTTTCAGGTCATTATCTAACAAGAAAACTAATAAGAAAACTGCTAAATGAGTAGTTTTAAGTTCTAACAGTAGTGATAATCTAACAGTAAGGATGTAGTTAGAATCTAAACAAGTATCAATGAGAAGTTACGAAATTAGAATTTACAACTGGCCCATTTTCTGATTCTCACGCCTTTAATAACAACGCACGTTACCACTTACATAAGAAATTCAAATTTAATAAGTGATGACAGAACACAAACCTGTAGCTCTTTCACAGCAGGTTCAGTGGGGTCGTACACCATAATAAAAAATTCATCATCTTGGATAGGTAATTCTCCTTTCGTCTCTCTCTCTTCATCTATTTCCTATCATATCATATGAAAAATATACACCAAATCAGGCAATGAACAATTTAATATGAAAATGAAGACTGATTAATCTATTTAATCCAGAGAATCATCCCTCCCGTCTTTGATCATATGGTTTGGCCCCACTACGGGAAGTAAATTCCACCATTCTTCGGGCTAGCTGGCCATTAACAGACATAGTTTTAAATTGTGGTGTTCCCCAATACTCGCAGAAAGAATCCCATACACGCTGGGAGTAGTAGTGAGGCTTAATTAACCTAATGTCAATATCCGTTTCTGCATATCCAGCATCCAAACAAGTGTTCACCAACTTCACAAGTCGGGCCCTCACATAACCAATATAATACTTCCAATTTCTTTTCAGATGGGCTCTCATTACTCTATCCCCCTCTTCTGGTATGCAACCCTTGGGATAAGCATAATACTCCTGCAAAACCGGATTGCATAATATTAAAAGAAAATCAATATTCACTTTTCTACCGATTACATAATACACACAAGCAAGGTAAAAGACTGAAAAAAAAAACCTATGTATTTACTTACTTTAAAACAGTTGATACAAGTGTTCAAGAAAGTTTCACGATTAGCTCCCTTTGTAAAGATCGTATGTTCATCCCATTTCATACGAACAATGTAACCTAGAGTTTTCTTGGGTTTAGCCTGTCTAAAACTGTTACAAGATACAAATTGAATTAAAATAAAGAAACATGAACAATGATATAAGCGGATTAAATTTAACGACTATCTTAAGGGTTAGGTGTGAACACATGTAATTTATAAAAGAGATATAATAAGTTAATAAAACAAGATCAGTTGAAAGTCGTTTTTGTTTCTTAGAATACTCTGTTTAAGAAAGCAAACAGTTGGCCTTAAGGTGAACTTTTCTACGTACAGTAAAAATGATAAACCTTAAGGTGAACTTTTATGAACTAACATACCCTTCAATAACATTAGTATTAGGTACAATGTTTTGTTTCTATGAAGTCTCTAATAATTTTATCGTAGAGTAAACCTTTAACCACCAACACCCACTAAATTCATAAAAAAATTAAATATCCAAAAGTTGGTTCATTACACAAACAGAGCAGATCACATGAAACATAAATTATAGAGATAATCATTTTCATGAAAGTAAGAGGCAAGTACTGAATAGAACATTTATTTTTGTTATACTAATTTAATTATGGTAGCATTTGGAAGATTCACAAAAAATTCGAGTATAGCAATAGACAATTGAACAACTAAAAAACAATTATTGGTGGTCACATTTCGAATAATAACATGGTAAAAGAGTTAACCTAATTTTTCCGACATAACATAAATCACACAACCTGCATACTTCATATTACAGAAGATTATACGTTATCTGAAAAAATTAACAAAAAAATTAAACAATTGTAATTAAAACACAAATAATAGCATATGTAAATATATAATCCTCCAGCAACTTGCACATATGATTAAATCATATGCGATGACATAAATTTCACCATTTGATTAATAGTTTGAAAAATCCAAAAAAAGGCAATAGACTTGTACCCCAACAATATGGATAAACTGATTTATTATGTCAACTTCACCCCACGAATATAGGTTGTGCTATGTTTTTCTCTCGTTCTGAAATTTCAAGTATCATTTCATTTTGTACATTTCAAAATTATGTAATTTACCCAGCGTTGATCAAAAAGTAACAAACTAATAACGGTGTAATGAAATTGTAAATGTAAACAGTGTACCTAGTTTATCGGTAAAAAGACTACCACAACCTGCAAAGCCCAAAATCATAAGAATCATTTTGCAAGATTCAAATCAAATTAGGTACAATATTCTTCATACTATTAGATGTAAAAATTATGAACTAAAGATAATTAAAAGTTCTCTCAGAATATCAATCAAACACCTGTGCTACAAAAGCAATTAGGTAAATGCACAACCAGATAATTAAAAGTTGTCTTAGAATTTTGATCAAACACCTATGCTGCAAAAGCAATTAGGTAAATACATAACCAAATAACACACAACCAAAGTAAAACAAATAGATCAAATTAGAGAACAATCCAAAAAGCAAAGAAGACATAAAAACAAAATTTTGGTAAATCCATAAACTCAGAAGTTATCATCTATATAATCATAATTCTATTAATTCGTGAAAAATTAAAGAGAAAAAAGGGTTTAGATACCTGAAATAATTCGTATCCAATATACAATCTTTAACCTACAATATAAAGAAAAAATTAGAGAGTTAGAATCTAAAGAAAAAACGAAATTAAAAGAAATTGTACCAGATGAGAAGAAAAAGTTACGTGGGCTAGAAAAGGAGATTTGAATTTGAATAAACAAAGTAACAAAGAGTATGCGAGTATCTCGGGAAAAGAAAAAACTTCTGAAAGAAGTTTCACAACAACAACAAAGGAATTGAATGTATAAGTTAAAAAAGATTAAGGATAATACGTATATTAAAGTTAATACGTATTAGTCAAAGTAGTCAAGTGGAAAAATACATTAATTACATAAATAGTATAAGGTTAGAATGGTAAAAGCACCTAAAAAAAGGCAATAGGCTTTATAATATAAAAAAATAAAACGTAGTATTTCTATTCTTGTCATAATGCCTATAATAACCAACCTCCGAGTTAACAATATCCATTTCGTCCTTTTTTACATCAAGTGACAGCTTTTGCTTTCATCAATTTCGTGAACTGCAGGCCAAATCATGATATTGGAAAGTAGCTTTTAGATCTTCAGTTACAGTTCTTCCCACTCTTGAGATGAGTTACTTCCTTCAACAATCCCAATCCCAGCATAAAATATTGCACCATGTCCCTATAATATCCACATTGTTTCAGTAACAAGATTGCTAAGAAAGTGTACTGGTGAAATCATAAAACACTGTGAACAAAACATTTTAGTTTCCTAGATTATGAAAAAAAAAATCTACACAAAATCGAAGTTTTATCTTTAATTTGGCAATTGGAAAGGTCATATATTGAACTACATTACAAGAGAGACTGGAAGTTCAAATCAAACAATTTTCTATTTCCTAGCTCACCTTATCTACCATGGCTGACCTTATACCGACTGTAAAGTCGGTCTCTCCTCCTCAAAACCAACTAACAGGACCAGCATACATTCCTTGATAAAACATTTCTGTACAACATTGTGAATGATTAGAAGAATAAAGTAACAAAAGAAGTATATATAAGAAAGGTATAGGAATACTGGGTATACAAGTATAGAACTTGAGTGAACTCGTGCGGGGAGTCACCACAACCAGGTCTTCAACATGAAATGTTGGGTGAAGAAATAAAAATATAACAAAGGTTATCAAGTATAGTGTTCATCCATCACCCCTATTTTACCCAGGTTGTGCATCCATTATATTATTCATCACTAAACCTGCTGCATTCACTAATAAGAGGCCATCTTTTATGTATGTGATCAACTATTTATATGAAATACTACTAAGTATTTTCTCTACTTCAGATATGTTTCATTGTGCATTTAAGAGATATAGTATGTTTTATTAAGTGAACTCCAATAGATTAAGCCTAAAATGATTGAAAATGAGAAAGACTACAAGCTGATAAAAAAACACATACACACCATTTTCTGTTATTAAGAGTCTGGACTTTTCTGTCGGGAATCCACAAACTTAGTCAATATCAAGCAAAAACAACGTGCTTGTATGCGTCACCATTTTCAAGCAAAAACGACGTGCTTATTAACAGACAATATCAAGCAAAAACAACGTGCTTGTTGTACCTAGCAAGTGAAGCCCATACCGAGACAAAAACACCTTGCTGAATAAGCCAAATGATTTACTTGGTTCCTCCAAAATCTGCTCCACCTTCTGCTGGTCAGTCTCAATGTCAGCTTGCAAGACTTTGGACATATCTTTGGCAGCCTTTTCTGCGTTGTTGGCCACAAGAGATGTGTAACGTGCAGTTTCAGGCATCTTCATTCATCAATAGTAAGTTAGTAGAGCTGGAAGTGCTCTTACCATCAAAATGCTTGGCATCACTAGATGTCTAAATACCTGTACAACTTCAATTTTTTCAGAACATGGCAAGTATATAATCAAAATAAAGATGTAAATATAACAAACTTCTAAGAAAACTTAGTTACTAGAGGAAAAAGTTACAGAACTTCACTTCCTCTTAGCATAAACTCAATTATTAGTGAGCAATGTAGTGAACCAGAAAATCACGAGTGCATGTATTAATGTCATGAGTGGGGTTCAAACCTTGAACAATCAGGCGAGTCGACGTGGCCTACATTCGATAAGCAGATACTTGCTGAGAGCTTGGATAGGTGCATGACTATTTGTATATCAATGTCATACCGCAATTTATGTTACACCAATCTACCTATGAACCATATACATGTATATGTGAATATCAAAACATCACTAACCGATTGTGTTAGTAGGATACGGTGTTTAGTAGCTATTGTCTAACAGATTCGCGAGTTCCTGACAGTTTAAACTAAGTGAAACTGAAGTGAGAAGCCAAACTCTTTTCTGGGATTACATCAACTAGCACATAGGAGACATGTACTAAAAAATGTACAAAGGCGCCTTACAAATTATTCAATTTCAGTCACATGAAGGTTGGTCTAATATTTAGTTGTTACAGCAAACTTAAATTTTTTAAAGGGAGTCTCAACCAAAGAAACAAACACCTGATCCGAAATAAATTCAGACATGATTCCAACTGCCACATGAATCCAAAATACCGCTTTCACAAAGGTTGGTCTAATAATTAGTTGTTACAGCAAATTTAAAATTTTTAAAGGGAGTCTCAACCAAAGGAAAAAACACCTGATCCGAAATACACAATGTAATTCAAGACAACCATATTTTGAGTACAAAATCAAGAATGACATAAGATGTACAAGGGCTGGTATTACGAACTGGTTCGGAAAGTACTTGGCTTTTTGTTTAAACATAATCCACAACATATTAGACTCTTAAGTGTAGTAAATTAGAAGTGTATTAGCAACCTGGATGAAACAAAATTGAAGCAGGCCATGACGTAAAATATGACTAAAACATTGTAATTACTGAGGTACCTTGCTGGAGCGGAAAAATAATTCAACTCCGACAAACACAACAACAACCTTGAGTGATTAAATGAATTAGAGCAAGTTATCAACAATTGTGACCGATAGAGAACTTTTGTAGGAAAGCACAAACCAATTCGTGATTATTTACATTTCAAAGAAACAAAAAATTACCACTAATTGACAAGAAATTACCAAAAAATTAAAACAAAACTCCCACAAAATTTCCACAAATTTAACAGTAAACTCCTAATAATTTAACACAAAAATTTAACACCATTATTCTACTAATTTCATCAAAAAGCATACACATATAATCAAAAATTTCAACAAACCTACATACTTATACCTCAAATGATGCATACGCTTATATATATAATTGAACGTAATCGAAACTTACCTCTAATTGAAGAACAAATCAAAGTCCTAACCCAATCCAAACTCTAATTAATTTTAGGATTTTTCTTTAATTGATTTTAGGGTGAGAGAGAGGTGAGCGGGAGAGAGGGTGAGGGGAGAGAGATAGAGTGAGGGAGATAAAGCAATTTTGGGGTTTTGTTTTTGTGAAATAATTTTTTGTCTTTGTAATAATTTTTCGGTACCAAAATTGGTGTCCCAAATTTTTTTGTCAAAGTTGACCAAAAGTGTTAACGCTATTGTAACAATTTTGTAAAAGTATTGCAATAGTTCAAATGTTTATTTCGCTTGTAACACTTTCTTATTTTTTACAAAACTTTTTAAAAATATTGCAATAGATTAGTAAGCTTCTTGTTTATAGCAACACTTTGTGCAACACAAATGCAATTTAGGCTTGTAATAGGTCATATATGGTGTAGTGAGTGTTAGTGCCCTAGAGATAATGTAATTGTGCTTCTAGGAAAGGCTATTTTCTTACTTAATGATAATGTTCCATAGATTATTTCTATGTTGATTTATTATGTTTTTATTTACTGCGAAATAAATGTTAAAATAATAAATGTCCTTTGAATATGTAACACACATTCTATATATTTAAGTATGTGACTTAAAAATGAGATATATGAATTGTGCTAATATTCCTAAATATCCCTATCGAGCATTAATAATATGGGACAATTATATTGCATAAAGATTAGTATGTTTGTTGACTGATGACCACATCTCATTGGTCATAGGTATTGTGATACGAAAGTCAAGAACATAGGTGCATGTAGTATTCTACATGGCACTGGATAGACCCATAGTGAGATTCTACATGTTGATTATGTCATTAGAAAGACTCACAGTGATAATGGTGTAATGATCCTTAGACTTGAGATCATTATATTTCTATATGAGGATTAATATACTTTGACTACATTAAAAGTTACCTTTGACCGGGTAATGATAAAAGTGGACATCGGCTATATTATGAGACGTATGAGAAATATGAATGATAGATATAGGATTTAACCCTACTATTGGTAGGAGAGATATTATTGGCCTCTTGATTGAGTGAGTCTATGAAAATGCATGGCCATGCTCAAATATTGGTTTTTTTTAATAGTCTACTCATTGATCAAGGAAACTCGGATAAAACATTGAAGAGGATGACTGATTACATGCCTTGAGTTTAATCTATAATATTTGGTTAAAGAGATTATATACAAGGAAACATTAATCACAAAAAAATTAATTGAATCACCAATTATTATTACTTGGGTAGCATTGATGTATTACTAAATGCCGCTCATTGTTTATAAATTTATTATTGGATATTAAAATTATTGCCAATGTAATAATAACCTAAAGGGTTACACAATTAGAACGTTTAGAAGGAGTTTTAATTTAAATTATGAATTTAAATTAAATCATTAAATTCGAAATTGGTTAATTAATTAATTGAGCTGGTCTTAATTAGTTATTTAAAAGAAATTCGAATTTAACATTAAAACTTAAATCAGATTGCTTTAGAGAAGCCCAAATGATTTATGGTTTTAAAGCCCAACTCACTCCCTATAAATACATAATGATGTATGGTTTAGGGTTACAACTTTGCAAAATCGTTTTTAGCAAAACCCTAGCTGCTTGATTCTTTGAGAGGCTGGCGAGAGAGAGAGAGAGAGGCAACTTTTCGGCTAGTACCGGCTCCCTTGATCGTTGGACGATCGGACGTTTATGTGGATCGCAGATCTTGCTACAAGGCATGTGTGGTGATTGTATCTTTGGACCTCCATCTTTCATATGTTTTAAAGCTTCTTAAAAGGTATTGATTCTATTCTCCATAATCTACTCGATTTATACATGGATCCTGAGATAGGACTTAAATTTTTTATTATTTTAAGCACAGTTTTCGCTGCGTTTTATGCCTCGAAACCCAACACTAAAGCCCCTGGAAAATCACTCCATGACACTTGCCAGCCTTGGCCTAAAGCCCCAGGAGAATCACTCCACGACACTTGCCAATCTTTGTTCCGCAAGTCAGCCCTACTCATTGGGACACTCATTTGGTTTTGCCTTGCCTTGGGCTCATCAGGAAAGCGGCTCAAACTCCCAATCAGCCAGAGCACCGACTACCAAAGGCAATCCCCGTAGGCACTCGCTTTCGAAGTGGAACCATCCAGCAACATTATGCATAAAACCATCCAGCGCCCAATGTAACTATAATACTCCTTACAAACTTCCCCTTTTATAATCATACTCTTTCTCGAGCATATTTTGCATAGACATTGTGAGTACACTAGAGTGAGCTTCATGACTCCCCCAACCCATTTGAGGTTCCATGCCTACTTTCCTTCAAGCGTTTGGCGAAATATGGTAGCTACACAAATCGAGGCGTAGAGGTTATTTGGACCGTGCCGAATTCAGCTCTTCACCTACGCCCATTGGAGGGGCAACAATGACATCTATCATTTGCTTCAATCGATTTGACTTTAATAACAATTGTTACAAGGAGGAGGCCTAAAGCCTCGGGGGAATCCCTGTACGCCACTTGCCAGCATTCGTTCGGCAAGTTAGCCATATTCGTTTGGACACTCGACTGGTTTCGCCCTACCTTGGACACTCTACTGGTTTCCCGCAAGCATTCGCCTTAACACCGGAACCATCCTGCAACATTATGTAATGCACAAAACTACCAGTGCCCCATGTTGGGTTTCGGGGCAAAAATGTAGCGGAAAAACAATCGTAAAACAATAAAAATTATGAAACCCTAACTCAGGATCCATATGTATAAGTCGTGGCTGATTATGGAGATTAGAATCAGTACCTTTTCGAAGCTTTAAAACATATGAAAGATGGAGGTCCAAAGTTGTAATCACCACGCAGCCCTTGTAGCAAGATCTGCATCTCCAAAGTAATCCACACGAACGTCCGATCGTCCAATGACCAAGGGAGCCGGTACTAGCCGAAGGATGCCTCTTTCTCTCTAGGCTCATAAAGTATAGAGAAACTACGGTTTTTCTAAAAATTATTTTTGAAAAGTTGTAACCCTAAACCATACATCATTATGTATTTATAGGGAGAGAGTTCAGACTTAGAACCATAAATCATTTCGGCTTCTCTAAACTAATCTGATTTAGGTTTTAATGTTAAATTTAAATTCCTTTTATATAATTAATTAAGACCAGCTCAATTAATTAAATAACTAATTTCAAATTTAATGATTTAATTTAAATTTTTAATTTATATTAAAACTTCTTTTAAATGTTCTTATTGTGTAACCCTTTAGGTTATTATTACGTTGGCAATAATTTTAATATCCAATAATAAAATTATAAACAATGAGCGGCATCTAGTAATACATCACTCCTACCCAAGTAATAATAATAATTGGTGATCCAATTAAACCATTTTATGATTAATGTTTCGGTGTAATATAATCCCTTTAACCAAATATTATAGATTAAACTCGAGGCAGGTAATTAGTCATCCTCTTCAATGTTTAATCCGGGTTTCCTTGATCAATGAGTAGACTATTAAAAATAAATCAATATTTGATCATGGCCATGCATTTTCATAGTCTCACTCAATCAAAAGGCCAATAATATCTCTCCTAATAATAGGGGGATTAAATCCTTTATCTATCATTCATATTTCTCATTCGTCTCATACTATACCCGATGTCCACTTTTATCATTACCCGGTCAAAGGTAACTTTTAATGTAGTCAAAGTATATTAATCCTCGTATATAAATATAATGATCTTAACTCTAACGATCATTACACCATTATCACTTTGAGTCTTTCTAATGACATTATTAACATGTAGAATCTCACTGTGGGTCTATCCAGTGCCATGTAGAATATTACATGCTCCTATGTTCTTGACTTTAGTATCACTATACCTATGACCAATGAGATGTGGTCATCCGTCAACAAAGATACTAATCTTTATGCATTATAATTGTCCCATATTATTAATGCTCGATTAGGGATATTTAGGAATATAAATACTATTCTTACAATCTCATTTTTAAGTCACATACTTAAAGATATAGAATACGTGTTACATATTCCAAGGACATTTATTATTATAACATTTATTTCGCAGTAAATAAAGACATAAAAAATCAACACTGAAATAATCGATGGAACATAATCATTAAGTAACAAAATAGTCTTTCCTAGAAGCACAATTACATTGTTGCACTAATACTATCACCCCATGCAACTATTATACCAGTAACAATAGGCCAATCAATAAATGGATTGGATATATAAATCCATATCCATATCGATTTTTTTATATTGGGTCGGAGCCTCATGCTTTATACGTGGATCATCCATTAAGATCATAGATTTTAGATATCTCATCCATTTATTTCTTTTCAAAGCTTAAATTTAAAACCGATTTAACAGTGAAAAACTCATCATTTTGGTTGAAATTTTGTTTCAAAAATAGATATTCATTTAAAATGTCTCGATGTTTGATCTCGACTTCATTCGCCCACACGTGGGTATAGACCGTAAATTTTACATATGTTTTTAGTATTAGTGTAGACAGTATAGAATGATGAAACGCCACAAGGAGGGCTAGTGCGTAGCATACCAAAAAGTTACATTTTATTTACCTAGATACTAACATAGTTAGCCATCTAATATTAGAATAAATATTTTAGAGTATTTACCAAAAATACTAAGTTTAAAGTTTCTATTTGCAAAAGTACCATCTTCTTTAATTAATTGCATATTTACTATCTTGTACTTTCTTAATTTCAATTTTACTAAACTAAGTTTCAAAATTGCAAAAATAATAACCCTCCCCCCTTGCTCCCCAGCCGACTTAAACACATTTTTTTAAGGTGGGGTGATTTTGGTAGATTTGGGTTGCAAGGCCCCGCCAGGGCCATATTCAATTGAATGCAACAACATGCAACTTTTTTTAATATGGGTGATTTTGGTGGATTTGGGTTGCAAGGCCCCGCCAGGGGCCATATTCAACTGAATGCAACTGAAAAACGAAAGTTTCATTCATTTGCATGTGGTTGCAGTCAGAAATTTAGTTGCATGTGGTTGCATTCAGTTGTATAATAAAGTTCCATTTTTCAGTTGTCATTTTCGACCTCTTTTTTGAACTCTCTCTCTGTTTATATATATATATATATATATATATATATATAGTTCAAAAAAGAGGTCGAAAATGACAACTGACAAATGGAACTTGAAATCAGAAATTTAGTTGCATGTGGTTGCATTCAGTTGCATAAGAAAGTTCCATTTTTCAGTTGTCATTTTCGATATATATATATATATATATATATATAGTTCAAAAAAGAAGTCAAAAATGACAACTGAAAAATGGAACTTGAAATCAGAAATTTAGTTGCATGTGGTTGCATTCCGTTGCAAATTTAGTTGCATGTGGTTGCATTCAGTTAAATATGGCCCTACGGGGCCTTACCAAAATCCACCAAAATCACCCAACCTTAAAAAAAATTGTATGTGGTTGCATTCAGTTGAATGTGACTGTATTCAGTTGAATATGCCCGGAAAGGGGTGCCCTAATTTCTAGTATTTTTTGCAATTTTGAAACTTAGTTTATTAAAAGTGCAAATAGCTTTTATTAACAAAAGTAAAATTGAAAAAATTTGCTTTGGACAATATAATTATAAAAAAAGCTCAATATTTTACTAGAAAAATAACATTGTAATTTGATATTTTGGTGCCGTAATTTAATCATTTCTTAAATTATTTGGTATATTGACTAATGTCACAACCTTTAAAAATAAATTTAATATATTCATTTTTGATAGTGTTCGGTACATTGATAATGAATACCATTATTCTAGAGGTCCAATTACATAGCACAACTAGTTTAGTAAAATTTATAGCACCACTAGTTTGGTAAAATAGTTAAAAACAAATTATAGAATCATCATGAGTAAAGCTGGCTTATTAAAATAATTAAAAATATTTATAGAATAATCATGAACACTGTACAAAAAAAACATTAATAATTAAAGTAACATAAAAATGCCAGAAAATAGAACAAAAACTATAATAAAACAATGTGAATAGTTGCAAATAAAAAAAATTTCTATAACATTAAATAACAACTAAAGAATACAAAAAATTATATAACATGAAATAAAATTAAAATACATTAGAATAAATATAGTTAACCTTCGCCACTAACTTTACAAATTTAAAAGATATATCAAAAAATTATATGCCTAAAATATTCTTATCTAATACAAGTTAAAATATCAATAAAAAATATTTTGAGGAAATCTACATGTCATATTATGTAAAATTTAAAATAATTTGAGAGAAAATGAAATTATGACAAAAAAAAGTTAAAGGCTACATCATTTTTCCTATTTTGGGGATCTTCTTCTAGAAGGTTCTAATATATATGATAGAGAACCGTTTGTAATATCTTATAAATTTATTCCTTTTTAGTTGTTGAGAAGGATTTAGTATGATCTAGAATCTTCAATATCTTCCTATAAATATATATTATTCTTCACTCTATATCTCTGTCCTTCACCCCATACCTTCTCCCTTCCTCCCCTTTATTTTTTTCTCCTCTTCTCTGTCCCTCGCTTCCCTTCATTTACTTTTTCTCTCCTCCTCTAATACTAATCAATCAGAATAGTAAATCCCCATGATGATACATATAGTGTTTTTGTGTTTTTATGGAATCTCAAGTCTAGTATCACTATTTGCTGAGGCTAGATGGTAAGTCATCTGATTTTTATTAAACTTTTCATATTTTTTTTCTCTATAATCCGTAAAAATTTGTGTTTTCATATGTGTTTTTTTACTGGATCCATAACATTTACCTGTAGTTGAGTACAACCGTTCCTTTTTCCTCCTTTTTCAACATATATAAAATTAGCAAGCTAGTTCTTTTTTCCTTCTTCAACATATAAGAAATTAGCAGGCTAGTCACTAAGCTTGAGAACACCATTTTGTCTTCTTCAAAAGTTAAAATAAGCTAGTCAATAAGACAGGATTCAAAAGTTTAGTTGATAATTTTGTCTAATTGTGTTGTTAAATTTAAACTACATTTGATCTTGTTTCTTCGGTGTATACCATCAAATATTTATACAATTTTCAATTTGATTTTAAATATGTTATTTCAAAATTCTCATAATATTTGTTTTTCAATTTTTAATAAATATTAATAGCAAACAATGAAGAAAGTGCTCCATGAAAAGTTTTGATTGTGTTCACCGATGAGGGTGGAAGAGAAGACTCATGTTGGAAAAGGTGTCACAACTCATACTCAAACAACCAATAGAGGAAAGGCCTTCTTCAGGAAGAGATCTTCACTTTTAAAATCAAGGTAATAGTTAAAATAAAGGATCAAGGATGAGCATGGATGACACATTTACTAACTACAGCATTGCAGCAATGGAATCGTGTAGCATGATGGAAGTGACCAATTATTTGCTAGGAATTAATTTGCTTAGAAGTTGTAGATAATCACAAATTTCTAGCAAGTGTAGGAAATATATTATGAGTTAGTGTATCCATAAAAATCAAATGTTTTAGTTATATGTATTTTTGAAATAATCATGTAAAATGTAAAGATACGAAGATGATAATGAAAGGTTAATAGCTAGATCAATAAAAAAATTAATTTTTTAATTAACTTTATAATCAACCAAAAAGTTTATAAAAAAAATCTCTATAACAATTTAATGAATAGTCGGGTGTACAAGACAAAAACAATAATAAAACAAAACTTAGTGTTGATGTGTGGATTTCTAACAACTTTTGAGGTTTATGGTGAGTTATAAAGTCTAGTGATATTGTTAATGAGTGGATTTGGTAACAATTTTTGAGTGGTTTAAAGATGAGTTATCAAGGCTAATGATCAACTATATCTAGTTTGGGAGAATGGAATCGTTTGCTACAATGCTTATGTCTCGTCCTCTCTGGGCTAAGTACACTTCATATAGGACTCACTTAATTCAAAAAAAATCATAGCAAAATTTCAAAGAAATTTTAAATCTTGATTTTATACTTTAATTAATTATTTAAAACCTAAATTGAACCTTCCAAATTTTTTAAATAAAAAAAATCATTACAAAATTAAAATTAAATACACCTTGTATTCGATTCACATGAATTATGGCCGAATTTGAAAAAGTATACAAAAACTAGGATATTTATAATTTCACTAAATTTAAAAAAACTGTCTAATTTTTGAATATCACTAAATTTCAAAATTTTATATAAATTTTACTCCAATCCTACCAGACTCAAATGATAATTTAAAATTTTGGTTGAATATTCAAAAAATATAAATAATCTTTTCAAATCTTGATTGAATTTCACCAAATTTTATTAAATTATTTGAGATTCAAACTTAATATCTTAATTTTCAATCTTCAGAAAATTTCTTAAAATCCCAAAGGAATCACATGAATCAAGTTGTATGGTGCCAACTGTAGGTAGATGGTGCCGCTAATCGGGAGAGACCCAAGTTTCTAAAAAACATTTGACAAAGTAAATGCAATAGAAAAAGAATATTTTATGCACAAACTTGGAAAAAAAGTAGGAACTAATAAAATTCAAAACATTTATAGCATATTCAATTCTTAAAATTGCAAAACAATCTAATATTAGCTATAACCTACTCTAAACCAAACAAGAAAATACCCTATAAAATCTAGTCCTAGACTCCTAGCAATATGTTTACACACCTCCCATACAATATTTCACATATCTGGTATGTTGAGTTTCGAGCACATAAACGCAACGAAAAATAATAATTAAAACAATGATATCAAAACCCATCGCAGGATCCATGCGAAACAAATATTTAATTCGTAATAAGAATTTTTACCTTAAAGAAGCTTTAACAGTTATGAGGGGGAAGAATCATGGAAGTCCAAAGCTTTCACGATCACCATGTATCCCGCTCTCGCGATCTACGCTCTACGGTATCCACACAAACGCTTGAACTCCAAGGATTGATGTGTACTAGCACCTGAAAACAGCGTCTCTCTCTATCTTCTTCATCTTGTTATTCTAAAACAGCCCATAAAGATATATATATATATATATATATATATATATATATATATATATATATATATATATATATATATATATATATATACATATATATATATAGAAGAATATGTTTTTCTAATTATAAACCAATTATAATTAATACTAATCTAAAATTCCAATTTATTAATTAATTAAGTATCACTTGTTTAATTAATAACAAATTTCAGAATTAGTCTAAGTAATTCTATTTTTCTATTTATTTAATTAATTAAGTCATACTTAATTAATATTATAAATATAACAATTCACTTATTTAATTTAAATTCATAATTTACATTAGTTCTATGTGTGTGACCCTGTAGGTTATTATCACGTTGGCAACAATTTTAAACTTAATTTAAAATCGTAAACAATGAGCGGCATCTGGTAATACATCGTTGCTACCCAAGTAATAATAATATTTGGTTATCCAATTAAACATTTCGTGATTAATATTTTCGTGTAATATAATCCTTTTAACCAAATATTATAGATTAAACTCGAGGCATGTTTTTATTCATCCACTTCAACATTTAATCCGGGTTTCTTTGATCAATGAGTAGACTATTAAAAACAAATCAATATTTGAGCATGGTCATGCATTTTCATTGTCTTACTCAATCAAGAGGCCAATAATATCTCTCCTAATAATAGGAGGGTTAAATCATATATCAATCATTTATATTTCTCATACGTCTCATAACATACCCGATGTGCACTTTATCATCACACGGTCAAAGATAACTTTTAATGTAGTCAAATATATTAATCCTCGTATAGAAATATAATGATCTCAATTTTAAGGATCATCACACCATTATCACTGTGAGTCTTTCTAATGACATTATCAACATGTAGAATCTCACTGTGGGTCTATCCAGTGCCATGTAGAATATTACATGCACCTATGTTCTTGACTTTAGTTTCACTATTCCTATAACCAATGAGATGTGGTCATCAGTCAACAAACATACTAATCTTTATGCATTATAATTGCCAAATATTATAAATGCACGATTAGAGATATTTATGAATATTAACACTATTCTCATAATCTCATTTTTAAGTCACATACTTAAAGATATAGAATATGTGTTACATCTTCCAAGGACATTTATTATTCTATTATTTATATCGCAGTAAATTAAGGCATAATAAATTAATGTAGAATAATCAGTAGAACATAATCATTAAATAACAAAATAGTCTTTCCTAGAAGCACAACAAGATTGTCTCTAGGGCACTAACACTATCAATCTCACACTTGCACAAGAGCCAATCGGCCATGTATCTAATACCCATGGAACTAGTGCGACCATCATGCTTCTGCTACGACAAAGCCTTAGTCAGTGGGTCCGTAACATTATCATTAGTATGCACTTTACATATATGTATATCTCCTCTTTCGTTAATTTCCCGAAGAAGGTGATATCTTCTAATTATATGCTTTGCCTTGGAATAGGACCTTGGTTCCTTAGCCTGCGCAATGGCTCCATTGTTATCGCAATGCAGATTAACTGGATCTACGATCGATGGAACCAATCCAAGTCCACTAATAAATTTCTAGTCCAAACAACCTCTTTGGCTACTTCACTTGCAGCAATATACTCAGCTTCCATTGTAGAATTAGCTACTGTTTCTTGCTTTGAACTTTTCCAGCTTACCGGTCAGAAAGTTTCATCATAGTCAATACCATGAATTTGCGTGAAACCTTTCGCCATTAGTCTTGCTTTGTAGGTCTGTAAATTTCCATCCATGTCAGTTTTTTTCTTGAAAACCCACTTGCACTCTATGGGTTTTAGCCCATCAGGTAGTGCAACCAAAGTCCATACTTGGTTTTCATGCATGGAATCCATCTCAGATTTCTTGGCTTCCAGCCATCTCTCAAAATCTAGACTATTCATAGCATCCTTGTAGGTGAGAGGCTCATCATTATCTACAGGCATCAAATTGCCATGTTGAGTTAGGGAAAATTCATAATATCTCTCTGGCTCATGGCAAATCCTACTAGATCTACGAACAACCTTTGTTTCTTGAGCAGTATTGTTCTCAACATCTTGAGTCTCATTCTGCTCATGTTTCGTTCAACATTATCTTGTAGTTCTCGATCCTCATCGAGTTCTATTATCCTCCCACTATTTTTCTTAGAAAGCATTTCTCTCTCTAGAAACACAACCGTTCGAGAAACACATACTTTGTTCTCAGAAGGTTTATAGAAATAATACCCTTTAGTTTCTAATTGGTTTCGTATAAAATTACATTTATCTGATTTCAGTCCTAGCTTATCAGAGATTAAACGTTTCACAAACGCTTCAAATTCCCAAACTTTTATAAATGACACGCTATTACGTTTCTCAGTCTATATCTTATATGAAGTCTTTTGAACCGATTTTGAAGGAACTCGATTTAGTGTTTGTGCAACCTTCTCTAGGGCATAATCCCAGAAACTGATTGGAAGATCCGCATGACTCATTATTGATCGTACCATGTCCAACAAAGTACGATTTCTCCTTTCATACACCTCATTCCATTGTGGTGTTCCAGGAGGAGTGAGTTGTGATACGATACCACACTCCTTTACGAAATTCTTAAATTCCAAGCTTAAGTATTCTCCCCCACGATCAGATCGTAGAATTTTAATACTTTCGCCTATTTGCTTTTCAACTTCAGCCTTATAATCTTTGAATTTTTCAAATGATTCGAATTTGTTCTTCAAAAGATAAACATATCCGTATCTACTAAAATCATCAGTAAAGGTTTATGAAATATTAAAAGCCACCTCTTTCCATCGTACGCATTGGACCACATACAACACAATGTATCAATTCCAATAATCTGGTGGCCCTCTCACCTTTTCCGGTAAAAGGAGCTTTAGTCATTTTGCCAATGAGACACGGTTCGCATTCTTTGTATCGTTCAATATTAAATTTATCCAAGTATTCAACCTTATGTAACTTGGAAATGCGATTCTCATTTATATGGCCTAAACGACAATGCCAGAGGTATGTTCGATTTGAGTCATTTGTCTCAAGACGATTATCATTTATATTATAGACAGGAGTATCAAGATCAGGAACATATAAACCATCAAACAAACATGCAACCCCATAGGTAACATTATTTAATGGAAACGAACAACCATTTTTTTTGTATAAAAAACAAAAAACCAATTTTGTCCAAACAAGAAACGAAAATAATGTCCAAACAAGAAACGAAGCAGCCAAAGAGGTTGTTTGTATACAGAAGTTTAATACAAGACTTGGTGTGGTTCCATCGATCGCAAACCCAGTTGATCTGTATTGCGATAATAATGGAGCCATTGTGCTGGCTAAGGAACCAAGGTCCCATTCCAAGGTAAAACATATACGTAGGAGATATTACCTTCTTCGAGAGATAAACGAGAAAGGAGAAATACATATATGTAAAGTGCATACTAATGATAATGTTACAGATCCACTGACTAAGGCTTTGTCGCAGCAGAAGCATGAAGGTCACACTAGTTCCATGAGTATTAGATACATGGGCGATTGGCTCTAGTGCAAGTGGGAGATTGATAGTCACTACACCAAATATGGGCTGTTGTAACGCAAAAAAAGTGTCATATTAGACCCCAAATGTGTTACAATAGAGGTTTTTGCCTTGTCCCTTAAAGAGAATGGGAAAAGCCTCAATTTGATAGCCTCATCCGACACACCATTGAACTTGAAAATATCACAAATCTCGATAAAGTCCCTGATGTGCGTATTAGGATCCTCCGTTGAAGCTCCCCCAAACTGAACTGAGTTCTGCACCATCTGAATTGTGCTTGGCTTGATTTCAAAAGAATTAGCTGCAATGGCAGGCCTGACAATACTAGATTGAATATCATTGATCTTTGGTTGAGAATAGTCCTTCAAAGCCTTAGTCCCTGCTGCTACTCTGTCGCCCATTGTTGCTTATACTATTTCTTCAAGCTCTTTTGTTGCTTCAAGCTCTTCTTCTTCCAGCTTAGCTTTCAAAGTTTGAGAACGTGTTCGCATAAACAACTTAAGATCCTTATACTGGCAGAGCAAGAAAACACGATGTGAGAAAAACAACTATCCAAGTCAGTTAAGTTTAACCTCCGTTGATGTTAAACACAAATTCTGAAGATAACACCGAAGTCCCCGGCAGCGGCGCCAAAAACTTGTTGATTCGAAAACTAACTGCGCAAGTGTACGCGGTCACAAGTAATATAATAAATTCGTTCCCACGAAGACTTGGTGTTTGTTCAGAAATAATGATTAAGCAACGACGTATGATTAAACAACAAACTGCTTGAATAAATACAAAGGGGGGTTTTGTTTGTATTTTTCTAATTGATTAATTTAATTTATAATAAATAATTCAAACTAATTAATTTAATTAAATGAGAATTTATATGTGAGAAAAACATGGGATTCTAATTTCATTATTTATTTCATTTAGAATTGATGCCTTAATTTCAAAGTAATTTTGATAATTTACGAAAGATAGTCGGGAATACGAAACTAACATAAGCGCCTTTCAGCCTTAACTCATATCAAACCATACGAAAATCCACTTAAAAAAGATAGAAGTCGCGTAAACACCTTTTATGCTTAGACCCTATATGTCTATAAGATTTGAAAACATAATTGGTTTACGAATAAATTCCTTTATTATGACTACATAGGGTGATGTGATCCAAAATCCTACCACTTATCGTAACTGTACATGACAATTACGAACCTATGCTAACATGGCAAATTCTAAATTCCTAAATCCACTTTCACATTCATTAGAAATTAATAATTTAGACGTTAGCTACGCATCTAATAAATTAAGCGCAACCACATTAGGCAATCTGAATTTTTATCAAAATACAAATTATTAAGGCATCGAATTACTAAATTACGTAAATAAATCCATTAGAATCCCATGACGGCGATTAGTTCATAATCGAACGAATCGTCATCATTGGATTAAATGAAAACATAATAATAATAATAATAATAATAATAATAATAATAATAATAATAATAATAATAATAATAATAATAATAATAATAATAATAATAATAATAATAATAATAGTAATAATAGTAATAATAATAACTAAATTAAAAATTGTGATAAATTAAATATGAAAATTACGAGAGTTAGAAAGTAGAACCGAAATAGCTTCCAATGAATGAAAAGAGCACTCCGAATAATCCCCGTAATTTCTTCAACCGAAATAACAATTATACTAAATTTGCAAAAATTAAAGTGTATAAAAACAAAACTTAAAATTATAAAGAAGCTAGAGAGAATACAAGAGAGAAATGTTTTTCTCCAAATTTTGGTGTGTTCTTACAAGCTTGAGAACTAGGCTATTTTTAGCAAAAAAATAGCACACCACACTAATAAAATACAAATGAAAAGAATTAAAAAGAAATGAAAAAAATATAAAAAATAGCATACAAAACAATTGCTCCAGCCGAAAGCATTCACCAACAACAATCCCACAACAGCTGTCCTTGGAGCTCCAGAAATTCGAAGTCACAAGCCACGCGCGTGTCCCACACGCGCGACACTTTGTATGGCTTTGTCTAGCGCGTGCTTCCCACGCCTGGCTGGGATAGTGGACAGGAATTGATTTTTTTTTTTTTTTTTGCCGACAGACTTGTCCAGGAACACTTGTGGTGCCTTTGCTCATTCTTTCAGTTTATTTGTGACCACCCCTGTAATGATTTAACAACAATAATTCGGGTCTGCTGTTAATTAATAAATAATTAATTTAATTGAGAAATTATAAAAATAAATACCTAATATTATTAGATATTTAAAAATATAATTTTCTAATTAAAAATATTTATTAATATAAACAAATAAACTTCGTCAAATTACTTTTTAACCCGCACAACTTATACTCTTTAATTAACAAATAATTAATTTAATTCAGAAATTTTAAAAATAAATATCTAATATTATTAGATATTTAAAAATATAATTTTCTAATTAAATAAAATATTTATTAATATAAATAAATCCTTAAGTCCAAAGTTGCGGTATTTTGAAGGTCAGAAACCGGACTCCTTTTGCTTAGAAACAAATACAACAATTCCAACCGGGGCAACATTAAGAATATATCACTCAGAATATCTTTATGATAATTCTTTTTCCTCGTAAACAGTCCACTTGATATAATTGAGCCAGAAATCCACCATTTTTAGCCTTTTATGGCATAGATACCTGAAGTTGCGAGTTCTACACAACAAATGCTGAAACACAACAAAAATGAATTAAAAGACACAACATACTTAAGGATAAACCATCAATCTAGGCAATTTAGCGCATAATAAGTGGATATAAAATCCACTTATCACACCCCTAAACTTAAACTGATGTTTGTCCTCAAGCGAAAACAGACTCGACTACCTCTAAATGCATGAATGCAACTGATGCAAGGATCCCATAAGCAAAGCAATAACCAATTTAGCAGAGTGTCTCAGAGAATGTGATAACTCCAAATATAGATTGACTAAATATCAGCATATTAACATTTACAAGTACAGAAACGTGCGTGTGTGCAATACTCATCAGAATTACTCTTAGCACTAGATCAAAACTATACATATTCTTCGTCAAAACAATCAGAAGTTTATAAATAGAATGAACGCTAGACACTTCATAACCTAGAAACACCTCCTTCATCATTTGAGTTAGACAGGAATTCATGCTTTATTAACAACTATGACGCATAATACTATACACAACACACATGCTTATTTGACCGTGCAATGGATGAGACCCCAAAAGGCTTATACAATAATACCCATGTAGCGAGTGTTAGGTCAATGGATCCCAGACTATAAAATCCTTAGGTCACTAGGCACAAAGTCCCCTCGTACTTAATTGCTCGAGTATTAAAGAGCTCACCCTGGCCAATTCTGCACACTCACACTCTCAATAACACTCTTTTCTATTTTTTTATTTTTTATTTTTTTTTCAAAAATGCAATCTTGAATGAGAATTCTCAATTCCAACCCTAGACTACTCATATAAATATGAGCTGGCTACTAGCCAATTGACACCTATCCATTATTAACAACTACACACAAACTAGCATGAACCCTGGTTTCCCCCAAACTTATATTTAGTGATTCTACGCTATCAAGGGAATAAAGAAAATTCCAAATATAATCAGGTGATTAAAATTTCAACAATCAAACAAGCATGACCTTAACCTAGCCCCAAAAGCAAATGATGAGTTGTGTAAGATTGTGTTTCTACAACATGCACGTCAATTTATAAGTATTTAAATCAGCCCTCTATCCATCATCCTCACACTCAAATTCATCATTGACTACTAAACAGAACCACCAAGCGCTATGGGATCACAGAAAACATGATATGCAACTAATTATGATTGTTTTTTGGAGAATATGAATTATATGAAATTAAACTAGCATGGTGTATTATGAACTACATGAATGAGTATGACTCGATTAATTAATTATCCTAAATCACCCCCAAAGTTGAAATATTCAATGTCCTCATTGAAGGTATAGATAAAGGATGAAAGAGAACTCCCCTAACTATCGGCATCGTTGCCCTCTTCGGGCGGTGAATCAGGCGGTGGAAATGCTGTATGAGCTCCAAACTGAGGTTAATCTACCTTGAAAGAAGAATTTTTCTTTTGTGAAGCCAGCTCCTGTAACTTACCGATGACCTGCAACTTTGACATAATACTGAACACAATCACACAAAATCACATCACACATAAAAACACCAAACCTATGGGTTGCCTCCCATGAAGCGCTTGTTTATTGTCGCTAGCTTGACGATTCTGCTGCTTGATCACGTTGAGGCAAGAATAACAGTGACTTCCTCACGGTTTACCGTACCACCAAAGTAATGCTTCAATCGCTGTCCGTTCACTTTAAACGGATTATCAGGTAACCTGTCATAGATTTCGACTGTGCCGTGCGGAAAAACATTTTTTACGGTGAATGGACCCGACCATCTTGACTTGAGCTTTCCCGGGAAAAGTTTGAGTCTAGAGTTGTATAAAAGGACTGATTGACCTGGTTCAAATGATTTATGTACCTGCTTCCTATCATGCCATCACTTCACATTTTCCTTGTACATTTTTGAGTTCTCAAATGCCCGCGAACGGAATTCCACAAGTTCATTCAATTGCAGCATCCGCTTTTCACCTGTATCAAGGAAAAGCATGTGAGAGCCAAGACTGTCAGTCCTCCTAAAGTTAGGAGTGACAAACCTTATCCTAAGACTGACAAATCTGTCAAGTCTGAGAAAGGAAAGCAGATAGTCGAAAGCTCTAGTAATGTTAAGAAAAGTGCCTCTCCTGTTGTTAAATCTATTGATTCTCGATCTTATCGAAAAGCCGGGCCCAATCAGAGTTGGGTTCCGAAGAATGTCTAACCAATCTATCATTGCAGGGCGTTAAGCAGAATAGAAATAAAGTTATATGGGTGCTAGACAGTGGAGCATCTAGGCATATGACTGGAAACAAGTCCCTGCTTACAGAGTTGGTTATGAAGGCTGGCCCTTATGTTACCTTTGGAGATGACAGCATAGGTGTGACAAAGGGATATGGCAAACTGAAAACTGGCAATGTCATCATTGAAGATATTTCCTATGTTGAGGGACTGGAGCACAATCTGTTGAGTATCAGTCAATTCTGTGACAAAGGTTACGAAATTGTATTCAACAAGAAAGGTGTATCAATCACTCACATCAAGGAAGGCTCACTAGCTTTGAGAGGAGTTCGAAAGGCAGATCTTTTTATTGCAGATATGGATTCAGCAAATCAGAATGAGGTCACCTGTTTCTACAGCAAAGCCTCGGATGATGAAAGCTGGTTATGGCACAAATAGCTATCTCACTTAAACTTCAAAACAATGAATGCTCTCGCGAGGCGAGAATTGGTGAGAGATCTACCTCAAATGGAGTTCGCTCCGAAAGGACTCTGTGAAGCTTGTGAAATGGGAAAGTCGAAGCGAGCATCGCATAAAAGCAAAGAAATTTCTAGTATTACTGAGCCTCTACAACTTCTTCATATGGATTTGTTTGGCCCAGTGAATGTCCTATCTTTGTCTAGGAAAAGATATGCATTGGTAATCGTGGATGACTTCTCCAAGTATACATGGGTATTGTTCGCAATGACGAAAGACGAAGTACCTTTCTTAATCATTGATCATATCACTCAAATTGAGAATGTTTCAACACTTACTGTGAAGACGATTAGATCAGACAATGGCACTGAATTCAAAAACGCAGTTCTGAATGACTTCTGTGTATCTAAAGGAATACGTCGTCAGTATTCAGCCCCGAGAACTCCACAGCAAAATGGAGTAGTTGAAAGGAAGAATAGAACTTTGGTTGAAGTAGCAAGAACTTTGTTGTATGATTCAAAACTTCCTTTGTACTTCTGGGCCGAAGCAGTGAGTACCGTGTGTTACACTCAAAATAGAACCTTGATCATAAAAGATAAAGAAAAGACACCATGTGAATTAATGAACAACAGAAGACCAACAATCAAATACTTTCATGTCTTCGGAGCAAAATGCTATGTGCTTATAGATGATGAAAATCTAGGCAAGTTTGCAGCAAAAGCTCGTGAAGGAATCTTTGTTGGTTACTCTACAGATGTGGTGGCAGCTTATAGAGTGTTCTTAGTGAATGATCGAAAAGTGACTGAAAGCTACAACGTCAGATTCGACGATACCAAACTCTCATCAATTTCAAGAGATTCTAGTGAAACTGAGTCCCTAAAATTTCAGAATCTGGACTTAGAAGATCTTGAAGATGAACCTGAGTTGGTTGCTCCATTAAACGTTCCAAGTGTACATGAAGAACCTGAATCTAGTGAACAAGCTAATTTTACAAGATCAGGAGAGACTTCTTCAGTACGAACCGGTAACAACTCAGGGGGAGTAAATAGCAGCTCAAGGACTACTGTTCAAGGCTCGAGTCGAGTTGACTCTAGTTCTGTAGGAGCTGGCACTAACTCAGGGGGAGTTAGTGAAAATAATCAAAGTAGTCAGCACCCCAACTCAGAAAGTCAAGCTGAATCATCAAGACAATTTCCAGGTGAACGGGTATGGAATAGAGACCATCCATTTGAGTTAATTATTGGTGATCCAAATGCTGGTGTGACTACTAGAAGAACTGCAAGAGCTGACATGGCTAATATCTCCTTATATTCTGGGTTCTTATCCAAGCTTGAACCTAAAGAAATAGAAGAAGCTGTTGGTGATGCTGATTGGGTGATTGCAATGCAAGACGAACTCAATCAGTTTGAAAGGCAGAAAGTTTGGAAACTGGTACCCCGACCAAAGAACATATCCGTAATTGGAGCAAGGTGGGTATTCAGAAATAAACTGGATGAAAACGGACTTGTAACACGAAACAAGGCTCGTTTGGTTGCAAAAGGTTATTCTCAGCGAGAAGGAATTGATTATGATGAAACCTATGCACCAGTTGCAAGACTTGAGGCAGTCAGGAGGTTCTTGGCATTTGCAGCACATAAGAACTTCAAGGTTTTCCAGATGGACGTGAAAAGTGCCTTCCTGAACGGAGAATTAGAAGAAGAAGTGTATCTGGAACAGCCACCCGGCTTCATTGATCCAGAACATGTAGATTTTGTGTATCTACTCTTCAAATCTGTCTATGGCCTCAAGCAATCCCCAAGGCGATGATCAGTCAGAGAAAAGATGGTATCTTTATCTGTCAATCCAAGTACGTCAGAGATTTACTCAAGAAGTATAATCTAGAAGATGCATCAGCAGCTAAGACTCCCATGGCAACAGCCACGAAGCTTGATGAAGACAAATCAGGTAAATCAGTTGACATCACAAGCTATCAAGGTATGATTGGCTCACTCATCTATTTAACTGCAAGTAGACCCGATATAATGTTCGCAACTTGTTTGTGTGCAAGGTTCCAAGCGGATCCTAGAGAATCGCATCTCGTAGCCGTCAAAAGAATTTTTAGGTTTCTCAATGGCATACCAAATCTAGGGATTTGGTACCCAAGAGATACAGGTTTTAATCTTATTGGCTATTCGGATTCAGACTATGCAGGTTGCAGGATTGATAGGAAAAGCACATCTGGTGCTTGCCAATTTCTTGGCAGAAGATTGGTGTCCTGGCAAAGTAAAAAGCAACATACAGTATCTACTTCTACTGCTGAAGCTGAGTACATTGCTGCTGGAAGCTGTGTAGCTCAAATACTGTAGATGAGGAACCAATTGAAGGATTATGGCATGGAGCACAAGAAAATTCCAATCATGTGTGACAACACAAGTGCCATTGCCATAACCAACAATCCTGTAGATCACTCAAGAACCAAGCACATCGACATCAGGTATCACTTCATAAGAGAACATGTCGAGGAGGGGACTGTGGAGCTACATTTTTTGCCCACAATGCAACAAATTGCAGATATATTCACCAAACCTCTTGATGAAGTAACATTCAATAGATTGGTTGGTGAATTGGGAATGCTTAACACAAGTTAGTAAAACCTTCTATCTGTAAAATCCATGTTTATGTTTGTTTGTGCAAGCTACTCAATCATTATGTGCTTAGACTTTAAAATGCCTAATTAATGATTGTTATAGGTTGCATATAGTGTGTTTTTGCATAAATTCCTTGTGTTTTAAGTGTCTTTTATAGCACAAATCTGTGAATTTATGCTTGTTAGATTGCATGATCATAGGGGGAGTTAAATTCATAATATTCTAAATATTGCATGATTTTTAGATGAATTTACCTATGATTTTCATGTAATTAGAGGCCTTAGAATTAAAAAACTTCAAAATTTCGAGTTATGTTCTATCTCGAAACTCATCTAGAAATTCGACTTGAATTTCGACTTAAGCTGTCAGAGTGAAGTTTTTGAAAAATTCTAAGTCTGGGAAGAATTTCGAGTTGGCTATCTCGAAATTCATCTCGAAATTCGACTTTGTGTTCGAGTTCGAGTTACCAGTGCCTAGTTCTATCTTCAAAATATTCGAGATAAAGTCTATCTCGAATTTTATCTCAAAGGTTGAGATGAGATTTCCATTAAGGGAATATTTTGAAAAGAACTGAGAATACAAGAGAGAAATGTTTTTCTCCAAATTTTGTTGTGTTCTTACAAGCATGAGAACTAGGCTATTTATAGCAAAAAATTAGCACACCACACTAATAAAATACAAATGAAAAGAATTAAAAAGAAATGAAAAAAATATAAAAAATAGCACACAAAACAATTGCTCCAGCCGTAAGCATTCACCAACAACAATCCCACAACAGCTGTTCTTGGAGCTCCAGAAATTCGAAGTCACAGGCCACGCGCGTGTCGCACACGCACGGCACTTTGCATGGCTTTGTCTGGCGCGTGCTTCCCACGCTTGGCTGGGAGAGTGGACAGAAATTGATTTTTTTTTTTTTGCCGACAGACTTGTCCAGGAACACTTGTGGTGCCTTTGCTCATTCTTTCAGTTTATTTGTGACCACCCCTGTAATGATTTAACAACAATAATTCGGGTCTGCTGTTAATTAATAAATAATTAATTTAATTGAGAAATTATAAAAATAAATACTTAATATTATTAGATATTTAAAAATATAATTTTCTAATTAAAAATATTTATTAATATAAACAAATAAACTTCGTCAAATTACTTTTTAACCCGCACAACTTATACTCTTTAATTAACAAATAATTAATTTAATTCAGAAATTATAAAAATAAATATCTAATATTATTAGATATTTAAAAATATAATTTTCTAATTAAATAAAATATTTATTAATATAAATAAATCCTTAAGTCCAAAGTTGCGGTATTTTGAGGGTCAGAAACCGGACTCCTTTTGCTTAGAAACAAATACAACAATTCCAACCGGGGTTTCAACATTAAGAATATATCAGTCAGAATATCTTTATGATAATTCTTTTTCCTCGTAAACAGTCCACTTGATAAAATTGAGCCAAAAATCCACCGTTTTTAACCTTTTATCGCATAGATACCTGAAGTTGCGAGTTCTACACAACAAATGCTGAAACACAACAAAAATGAAGTAAAAGACACAACATACTTAAGGATAAACCATCAATCTAGGCCATTTAGCGCATAATAAGTGGATATAAAATCCACTTATCACAGCTAACCCAGATTTCACTCCACATCTGTTTGGAAAGAAAGCATCACAATGGAAACCTTTTCATGATCAGGGATATCTTGTTTGCGCACGATCCATGAAACACCAGTATTAAGGTCTACAACCAAACTTGAGAACCATTTTAAAAAAGATTTTCTGGAACACCAATTTTCCATCAAAATGGGCAATATTCATTCTCAATTTGCATGACGTAATATCAATATTTGTTATATCACTATGGGGGATTTATTGCAAGTTGACAAAGTAGAAAACTATGGAATTAATTAGTAAACGCAGCCCATTTCATGCTACAATCTGAAGATTAAAAATATCTCAACAACCTAAGGCATCATGATTGGTCTGCCTTGGGGTTAGACTGCATCAGAGACAAAATTAGTACAAAAAACAATAGAATCTTAAGAATAAAAACTTTGTCTTTGACAATCTTAAAAAGCTTGATGGTAGGGGAGTTTTACAGAGAGAATGAGTGAGGGTGAGACTCACCTCCTAGATAATTTTGACAGCAACTCTATCTCTGACACTTCCTCCTATAAAAAAAATTCAACATTCCTAATAATGTAAGTAGTAATAATGAACCTTACATGCATACAAAATGAAGTTGAAATATAAAGAATAAAAATGTAGAAGGCAGAGTTATAAACAACCTAAACCTGTTAAAAATCAATTACAAATATTGTGTTCTCCCATACAATGAAGTGACATTTTGATTGAGTTTTTTATATTTGTAACGAATTATTATTCTAGTAAGATAAAATGTATAACTCAAAAATAGTCATTATGCCTCGATATGGGTAAGAGTAAGAATACCTATTGCAGCAAAATAAATTAAAGATAAACTCACCTGGAGGTCAAGAGTAGTAGCCTCAATTTTATTATCAAAAAACTCTTAAACCATCCGTCCAAGTCTTATCTGAAGTAAATAAGAGGATATTAATTTATAAAAAATAATATAAAATAATTTGTCCTATGGCTCGCCAAATGATCTTCATATTCATACCTCCTACCACGGCTATGAGTCAATGACTGAACTATCATCATAGCTTTGGTACTTGTAAGGACTTTTGCTACGATCATGACTATGCCTGCTTCAGTACCTCCCAAATAACTGGCTCATGAGCTCCCTAAATGAGTGTTCAAGTATGTAATTACATTACGAAAATCAAACTTGCCTTCAAAAAATATTTATTAGAAAGAGACAAAAAGGGAATGTGTGTGCTAGTAGTGATTTACCTGCCAATGTTTTTTAAATGTATGATGTCGCAGTACCTGCCACGATTCTAAATATTCTACTCATATCACCTACATATTTTTTCATGAAAATCAGTTACTTGCAAGAAATAATCCTTTTTAATAAATTAGAGAAACAAATAAATCATAAGAAAATAAAGGTATCTCAATAACAGCTTCTATAACTTCAAGATCTTGTTCGCATAAAATCGTGGATAATCTAATATTCTCCACACGGGAGGGGGATCAGAAATTTGAATACATATGATTTCCTCACACCAAACTTCGAGTCCCAACCTCGTAAAGACTTGAGGTGTATGCGGCTGCATTAGTGTATACATCTACGGTCAAAAATTATTTATTATCATTTATGCACATATTTGGTTCAGAATCATACATCAGTCAACAATGTACAAAACATGTCATAACCAACATCTACATTGAAAAAGGAGAATAAAGCCTTATGAAAAAAATGAACATTAAGGTCGTATTTCCCTTTACCTTCGAATCACCCACAATCATCCCGTGACCGCGGTAAAGTCAAGACACATCCCATGTGTTCCAACATAATCTCTATAATGCCACATGTACAATTAGAATTCGAAACACAAACTAAATTTCATAAAATTGTAAACTATAACAACCACTTAAATACAAAATAAAATTTAACTTGATTAGGAGTTTAAGACTATTATTGAATGTAAACTTGTGCTCAGGTGCAACATAAAAGAATTAATTCAGTTTTAAATTTTTTTTTTCTAAAAACCTCCACCATGGCATGATCCATCTACATTTTCAACTTTTACAGCATTATTTAACTTCCATTAAATATCAGTCAATAAAACAAAACACAAACACCAATTTTTTAAGTTATAAATCCATAAACACATGGCATATGCAAAAATCAAAAATCATAATTTGTTTGTATAAATTCTTGAAAATTCATGACCTGTGAAATCTTTCAAACGAGCTCATAACCACAATATCCAACAACCTCTTCCACAGAACATGAAATCTGAAAAAATATCCATAAAATTAAGAAGGTGATAACGCAAAGTTTAAAAATTAACCACATAGCTAAAATTTGCAAGCATGTCTTACATGGGAAATGAGCTTTTATTCATTATTAACTGAAGTTGCAGTACATAACTAAAATTTGCAAGCATGTCTTACATGGGAAATGACATAGTACTTGCTCATATATAGGATTATGCGTAAAAAATAATGTAACGTAGTAAAATAAAAGAAGACAAATACAATTATATTTAAGGGTTTTCAACCTTCCCTAAAATAAAAGTAAAACTCATTCCAAACATACTCAGTCATAATCCCGTACGATGTCATTTTATGAGAAAGTGTTTCTGAAACATGATATTAATTAACCTAAAATTCTAAGATATCACTTTATAACATAACAAGATGATTGATCTTTAAAATATTTAGATTAACCTCACTAAGGTTGACTACTCCGGTGTCACTATTGAAGTAATATAATTGATTTGGATTATCTAAAAACAGAGAAATAATTATGTTCATTTATGGCAAGGATAACAATAGTCGTATAACAAAATAAATTATTAGGAATATTTTTTGCATACCGACAAACCACGAGTGCATCTTGAAAGTTCTGTGGCATATATGTTCTTGATCCAACAAAGCCACCTAGAAGTATAAAACCTTTACCAACATTTGATGCATCCACATTTCCATCTATTTCTAATAATTTATTTGTTTTCTCTTCATATTTATTATAACCCCTCTATTTTTTAAATCTGATTCTCTCATTTTTATTACTCATCTATTTCATTTAGTAATATTAATTTTTTTAGCAATTTTTTATGTAAAGAACACTATTCTGCCTCAAACAATCAAAAATCATTAGCTACTACCAATAACAAAACTCATCAAGATAGATGTAGAATAACAAAAATGATATATCTTATTTTAATTGTTATCACTTATCGGACACATAAGTACCCAAAACTAAACTGCAATAGTACCAAAGTTCCCAGAATAAGGTGGGGTGTGTGCTCTGCTAGAACAACATATCCTTTTCCAACAAAGCTATAAATTAACCCTATTGGATTCATCTCTTATTTAATAGTCCAGCACTAAACTCTCTCTATACAAAATCAAAATCATCTTTAAATTAGTCAAAATAGTCAAAATGTAAAAGCATTCAAGCAAAACACAAACAATCAAAACATCTTTAAGTAAACAAACTTTTAATTCATAGATGTTACACAAATTGAAAGAAAGCTTCAACTCATATAATTGTACTATATCTTAGAAGCTATAAATGCACACAAATTGAAAGAAAGCTTCAACTCATATAATTGTATTATATCTTAGAAGTTATAAATGCGAAAGCTCTTATGCCCGTAAGGTTTAAAAAGGGATTAAAATCATATTGAGAAATGTTATAACACACAAACATACAACTCGCCGTAGGCTTTAACATGAAAAAAGAGAGTCAGAATTTCAGTTAGATCTTCAATCAAACACGGGTGCAAGAATTTAAAGCAATGGATTCCATAAAAATCAAAAGATCATTACCGATGTTTCTTAGTAGATGTACAACTCCAGAACAAATCATTATAATTGAAATCAAGAGTCACCCCTCATCTACCTAGAACAAAACAAAGAGCAAATACTACATCAAGAGCAACTATATATAATCGAACATTTTTGACATATGAATTACTACATCAAAGACAAACATCGATTATCACAAATATAATATATGTATAAACAACTCTAAATATCAGTGTTGTACCTAGTTCGATCCCAACAAATCTTTTACCCATATCGATATGAAATATTAAAATAACTTTATACGTGTGAAAACACAAACATCAAAAAATCATCATTAACATATCTTTAATAGATGAAAAGCATTGAGAAAAATAGATTTATAAACCTTAAAATCATCCGGAAGTTGAAGTTGATATTCAATCTACAAAATCGAACCTGCAATTTAAATAAGAACATGTGAGAAAATTATAGATATAAATCAGTTTGATTAAATAGAAAATGAATAGAGAATGAGGGTTACATAAAAATGATGAAGTTTGAATTTCAAATTGATATTGAAATGTATGTACTTGGGGATATGTAACAGTTTCTCAAAGAAGCTTACACTTACACCAGCAGCATATACGTATATTAAGGATAATACGTAGAAGTCACATGAGTCAAGTGGCAAAATATAGTAAATACACAAATAGTATAAGGTCAGAATGGTAAAAGAGAAAAAAGGCAATAGCCTTTATATGTTTAGCCAAATCTAGGAACTGATTATACAACAATCTGAAAGTAAAACAAACGTAAAATGAAAAGAAATAGCGCCAAGCAGCGCTTTTACTAAAAGCAATTTTTAGGCCAAAATTACTTTTCAAAAAAGCAATTTTTAATTTTATCAAACACTTTTTAGCTGTTTTTTAAAAAAAAGTTGTTGTTGCTGTCTACAACAACAATTCCAAACACACCCTTACTACAATTTTGTCAACTCATTTGATAATTTTATACTATTATATTAAAACCAAAACATTGAAATTTTGTCAGTTTGGTTTTCGATACGGTTATCCTAATTTAAATTATTAAAACTAAAATTAAAATGAAATAGTGAAAATAATGATTATATAGAAATATAATTATAACATAAAATAAAATTTATTATATATCAAAAAAAATCAATGGCAGGATAGAGTGAAGGAAGAAAAAACTAATCACAAAAATTAGGTACAATTGTTTTGTTTCTATGAAGTCTCTAATAATTTTATGGTATAGTAAACCTTTAACCACCAACACCCACTAAATTCATAAAAAAATAAAATATCCTAAAGTTGGATCATTACACAAACAGAGCAGATCACATGAAACATAAATTATAGAGATAAGCATTTTCATGAAAGTAAGAGGCAAGTACTGAATAGAACATTTATTTTTGGTATACTAATTTAATTATGGTAGCATTTGGAAGATTCACAAAAAATTCGAGTATAGCAATAGACAATTGAACAACTAAAAAACAATTATTGGTGGTCACATTTCGAATAATAACATGGTAAAAGAGTTAACCTAATTTTTCCGGCATAACACAAATCACACAACCTGCATACTTCATATTGCAGAAGATTATACGTTATCTGAAAAAATTAACAAAAAAATTGAGCAATTGTAATTAAAACACAACTAATAGCATATGTAAATATATAATCCTCCCACATATGATTAAATCATATGCGATGACATAAATTTCACCATTTGATTAATAGTTTGAAAAATAAAAAAAAAGGCAATAGACTTGTACCCCAACAATATGGATAAACTGATTTACTATGTCAACTCGTTCTGAAATTTCAAGTATCATTTCATTTTGTACATTTCAAAATTATGTAATTTACTCAACATTGATCAAAAAGTAACAAACTAATAACGGTGTAATGAAATTGTAAATGTAAACAGTGTACCTAATTTATCGGTAAAAAGACTACCACAACCTGAAAAGCCCAAAATCATAAGAATCATTTTGCAAGATTCAAATCAAATTAGGTACAATATTCTTCATACTATTAGATGTAAAAATTATGAAATAAAGATAATTAAAAGTTCTCTCAGAATATCAATCAAACACCTGTGCTACAAAAGCAATTAGGTAAATGCATAACCAGATAATTAAAAGTTGTCTTAGAATTTTGATCAAACACCTATGCTGCAATAGCAATTAGGTAAATGCACAACCAAATAACACACAACCCAAGTAAAACAAATAGATCAAATTAGAGAACAATCCAAAAACCAAAGAACACAGAAAAACAAAATTTTGGTAAATCCATAAACTCAGAAGTTATCATCTATATAATCATAATTCTATTAATTCATGAAAAATTAAAGAGAAAAAAGGGTTTATATACCTGAAACAATTTGTATCCAATATACAATCTTTAACCTACAATATAAAGAAAAAATTAGAGAGTTAGAATCCAAAGAAAAAAAGAAATTAAAAGAAATTCTACCAGATGAGATGAAAAAGTAAGGTGCGCTAGAAAGGGAGATTTGAATTTGAATAAACAAAGTAACAAAGAGTTTGCGAGTATCTGGGGAAAAGAAAAAACTTCTGAAAGAAGTTTCACAACAACAACAAAGGAATTGAATGTATAAGTTAAAAAAGATTAAGGATAATACGTATATTAAAGTTAATACGTATTAGTCAAAGTAGTCAAGTGGAAAAATACAGTAATTACAAAAATAGTATAAGGTTAGAATGGTAAAAGCACCTAAAAAAGGCAATAGGCTTTATAATATAAAAAAATAAAATGTAGTATTTCTATTCTTGTCATAATGCCTATAATAACCAACCTCCCAGTTAACAATATCCATTTCGTCCTTTTTTACATCAAGTGACAGCTTTTGCTTTCATCAATTTCGTGAACTGCAGGCCAAATCATGATATTGGAAAGTCACTTTTAGATCTTCAGTTACAGTTCTTCCCACTCTTGAGATGAGTTACTTCCTTCAACAATCCCAATCCCAACATAAAATATTGCACCATGTCCCTATAATATCCACATTGTTTTAGTAACAAGATTGCTGAGAAAGTGTACTGGTGAAATCATAAAACACTGTGAACAAAACATTTTAGTTTCCTAGATTATGAAAAAAAATCTACACAAAAGCGAAGTTTTATCTTTAATTTGGCAATTGACAGGGTCACATATTGAACTACATTACAAGAGAGACTGGAAGTTCAAATCAAACAATTTTCTATTTCCTAGCTCACCTTATCTACCAAGCCTGACCTTATACCGACTGTAAAGTCAGTCTCTCCTCCTCAAAACCAACTAACAGGACCAGCATACATTCCTCGGTCAAACATTTCTGTACAACATTGTGTATGATTAGAAGAATAAAGTAACAAAAGAAGTATATATAAGAAAGGTATAGGAATACTGGGTATACAAGTATAGAACTTGAGTGAACTCGTGCGGGGAGTCACCACAACCAGGTCTTCAACATGAAATGTTGGGTGAAGAAATAAAAAATATAACAAAGGTTATCAAGTATAGTATTCATCCATCACCCCTATTTTACCCAGGTTGTGCATCCATTATATTATTCATCACTAAACCTGTTGCATTCACTAATAAGAGGCCATCTTTTATGTATGTGGTCAACTATTTATATGAAATACTACTAAGTATTTTCTCTACTACAGATATGTTTCATTGTGCATTTAGGAGATATAGTATGTTTTCTTAAGTGAACTCCAATAGATTAAGCCTAAATGATTGAAAATGAGAAAGACTACAAGCTGATAAAAAAACACATACACACCATTTTCTGTTATTAAGAGTCTGGACTCTTCTGTCGGGAATCCACAAACTTAGTCAATATCAAGCAAAAACCACGTGCTTGTATGTGTCACCATTTTCTATTATTAACAGACAATATCAAGAAAAAACAACGTGCTTGTTGTACCTAGCAAGTGAAGCCCATACCGAGAAAAAAACTCCTTGCTGAATAAGCCAAATGAATTACCTGGTTCCTCCAAAATCTGCTCCACCTTCTGCTGGTCAGTCTCAATGTCAGCTTGCAAGACTTTGGACATATCTTTGGCAGCCTTTTCTTCGTTCTTGGCCACAAGAGATGTGTAACGTGCAGTTTCAGGCATCTTCATTCACCAATAGTAAGTTAGTAGAGCTGGAAGTGCTCTTACCACCAAAATGTTTGGCATCACTAGATGTC